>OY282584.1:5251966-5781042 GCA_958298965.1 Chrysolina haemoptera
TGAAAATACATACAATTTCATTCGAAATATTTCCTGTCGGCGACCAACAGAAATTGCTGAAATGGAACACTTGTGCTATTAAAACTGATACGTTCACAAGTTAGTTACCCTCGTACGTCTTATGGCTCAATGAGGACGTCTTGAGAACGTCAGTTTTTTGACGTCTCGACGACAATGATTTAAGACGTCTCATGTTTGTCATTCTATGGACCTGTAACTGGCAAATTACTATTAATAATAATAATAAAGGCTTTTATTGACACGTGCATGTAACAATGAATAGCAATACAAACGGAAAAGAAGATGTAAAGTGGATTAATGATACACTTCTATTATTCACATTATGAAATACCTATGTATGCCTGTCAATTGGCAGGGTTCAAAAAGTGTCCTAAGACAAGTTTTGCTCTTCCACCCAACCATGTATGGTATACACACACACATTGTGATAAATAATGTATATTGAAATAATTCAACTATATGTATACCAAAATTAGATTGAATTTTTATATAAGTATATATCAGTATCAATAATAAAATGCCAACATAACAGCTAAACGTAATATAACCAATATAATGTTGCTCAATTGTTCAAACGGGAAAAAAAATTAAGAAATATAAAACAAAAAACACAAAAGTGTGTAAGGCATCCTATGAATAAGTATGCTCGTATAAAATGGGGAAACAACAATAATACTAGTAACCTTTCAGCTTCATAGATAAATTATTCAATATTGAATTATCGATATATTGGGAGTTTCAGTTGAATACTAGCATATTCGTTATTTTGTACATATTTACTTCAATAAATAATCAAGTTTGCCATCCATGAGGCCTTCCTTCACTCTCTTCCTGAATAAAGACAGATGCAAGTGTTTGTATTCCTCAGGAATCCTGTTGTATAGCCAAGGTAGGTAAAATGAATACGATCCACGAAATAAGGATGTTTGGAACTTAGGTGGGGTGAGTTTGGATTTGAATCTTAAATTCAAATTATGTACGTTAGTTCTATAACTAATTTCATTGTATAAATAAGGTGGTTTTTTTGTACGTAAGATTTTATGGAAAAACACTGCTGCATGCAGTACACGCCTAGCTGCCATGCTCAACCACCCAATTCTGTTCAAATGATGAGACACGTGATCCCTTCTCCTTGCTCCTGTAATGAAGCGAATACAAGAATTCTGTAGTTTTTGCAAACGATATCTGTCTTCACTCAGAATCCCTGGACCATAAATAACATCTGCATAGTCAGCATGCGATAGCACTAAGGAGTTGCATAAAGTAATTTTTATATTCCTACTTAATATCGTTCTGTTAGAATAAAGAATTTTGAGATTGCTAAAGCCTTTCCTTACGATTGAAGAAATATGATTTTTATACCTCAAGGAATCATCTAATATTAATCCTAGATTTTTACTAGACTCTTTGAAGGGTAATGAATTTATTTATGGGATTAGCTCTTTTTCTAGCTTGCCTCCTGCCAAATAATAAAGCTACTGATTTGGTTGGGTTGATCGTAAGGCAGTATTTAAAGGAGGTGACAGAAAGAGAGTTTAAATCCTCATTTATGCGCGTATAAGCTTCATCTATGTTATTTTCAGTAAAGGAATGGTACATTTGGGTATCATCTGCATAAAAGTGTACTGACGAGTATTTCAAGGTTTTGTGAAACTGGGACGTGTATATTATGAATAGGAGTGGGCCTAAGATGGACCCTTGAGGTACACCGTTAGGGACAATTACATAGTCAGATGATTTTTCCTTGAGAATAACGGTATGATATCTCTCCGATAAGTCGTTTCGTACTAGAGTTGAAGCAGTAGGGGAAAAGCCAAAATAATGTAGAATAGCCAGGAGCAGTTTGTGGCTAATTCTGTCAAAAGCCTTAGAGTAATCCAATAAAATCAAAATTGTGAGTTTGTTGTTATCAATTGAGGTATGAATATCATCAGTTACTTTCAAGAGAGCTGTTACACAGCTGTGATCAGAGCGAAATCCAGACTGACAAGATGGTAAGCAATGAGAATTACTTACATGTTCCCTGATTTGCAGATTCATAATTTTCTCTAAAACCTTTGACACAGCACATAAAATGGTTATGGGGCGAAGATCTGATATTTCATCTGGAGGATGTTTTTTAGGTAGAGGTATCACGTGAGATTTCTTCCATAGAATGGGGAACTCACCGGTTTCTAAACAGTGATTAAATATATGTGACAAATAAGGAATAATGAATGGACAACGGAATAAAATCATCTTTATACTGATTCCATCAGCACCAACAGCATTTGATTTTATAGTTAAGAGATATTTATAAATTTCCTCATTATTAGTAAGCCTAAAAGAAAAGTCAGACACATTCTCAAACTTATTTAGTGTGAAGTATTCCAAGGTATCGCTATCAGGATTTGAACTAGATCTGGAAACTTTTATAAAAAATTCATTTATTTGTTCAACTTCATTCATATGATCTGGTATTATATTGCGAGCTTTTTGTCGTATACCTATAGGTCCTGAGCAACCTTCCATAAATTATTCTTATTTATTCTCACTTGATTCTCCATGTAAGCTCTTTGTTCTAATTTCAGAGATCTATTTGTTAAATTTCTCAATTCCTTATAGTATTCATAGTGATGAGGGAGTTTTGATCTTCTGAATCTCGTAAGAGCTCTATCTCGCAGCGACATTAGTAGTTTCATATTATCGGTTAACCAGGGAGCTGCTTTTTTTGTGATTCTTACTGTTTTTAGAGGCACATGTGTATCAAAAATTTGCAAAATACCATCACAAAGTATTTGAACTTTTTTATTGATGCTATCAGTGTGTAGTATCTGATCGAAATCGAAGTTAATTAAGTCGTGGTGAAAAGCATCATCATTGAAGTATTTAAAATTTCTGAATGTATGCAAGAACGGTACAAATTTTACTTTCTCAATTGAAATCTCACAAGAAACGAGTAAATAATCACTGAAAGTTGAACAATCTACAGTATTTATGTTATGATATTTCAGATTATTCGAGCAAATGATTAGATCTAGTAATTTGAGGCTTGTTGGTCCAAATCGAGTAGGTTGATTCACTATTTGTTGAAGTTCATAAGTTTCAAAAATATTATTCCGATCTATGCACGATTTATTAGTAGGATCTAAAAAATCAATATTGAAATCGCCTGTACATATTAAATTTTCAGTCTGGGGTGCCAAAACAGAGAATGAGTTATCTAACTCTGTAAGATACTCGTTGACCGGAAAGTTTGGTGGTCTATATGTCACTCCTACAGCAAATTTTTGCGAATTTTGGCTGAAGCTGATCCAACATTAACACAACATTAACACAATTAACAATATACTCATTACTACTTGTTCCTAAATTAATTAACCAAGTCAATTCTATCTGGTTTCACAAGCTCCTAAAGGAAAACCCCGATGTGAAATGTGATTGGAAAATATATCAAACTAAACAATTTATTCTATGAAATAGATATGAATACGATATGTTTTTTATATACATTTGTTATATTAATGATAAAACATAGTCAAAGTTGATAAAGTGATAAAAGTCATCTTGTCAAATGAGAACAGTATGTATCAACACAGGATTTATTCTTTGGTAGGTACTGCATAAAATACGCAATAATACATATATCGCTTGTCAAAATGACGTTGTTTTTGCACCAGTGGCCAAAATACCTCTTTCTTCCTTGGTGTCAACCAATTGTGTGATACTGGGGCTAACCAACTATCACCGAGAAAGCCCTTCACAACGTCTTGAATACGTCCAAGGGATGTCTTTTTTATTAGACCTTGGACGTCTCATAGAAGACGTCTTCTGGCTGTGACAAATAAACGTACCTGGGACGGTCATTGGATATCACCTATATGGTCCCCGACGTCCAGAAGGTGTCGAAAAAAAGACGTCCCTTGAACGTCATGGTGCTACCTGGGAAAGACTTAGCTCCCGTGCTATTTTTTAAAAGAGAACTGTTTGAAGATAGGTTGCACTATATCGTTTATTTAAACTATACAAACTGTTGGAAGTTGGAAGACAACTCTTCCTATCTTCAAGACTGCTGGTGGTTGCCAAAATCTACTTACCTATTATTGTGTGGATGTGAGGCAGCGGACCGTAAATAGGCATAACACTCAGGAACTTTTGTTATATTAATTTTGTAATAATCACCAATTATAATAATTTTTTTATTCAACAGAAGAAGCTGCGGAAGCCCGAGAAATGATTGAACCTGAAAACATTCTTAACTTCGAGGAGAGGGTTTTACTCAAGTAAGTATTTCTATTCAGCTGAGCACAATATAAAAAAGTTGAAAAAAAGGACTTGTGAACCAGACTAACAGGGAAAAATCTTATAGGAATTACTTATTTTGAATCCAAATGTAATATCTTTCGTAAGCCACTATTGGAAGCTTATTGTCATCCTTTTTCTGTTATATAGAAAAGAATCTGGAGGCAAAGGAGGAAAAGGATATGGAAAAGGACATGAAAAAGGACATGAAAAAGGGTATGGAAAAGGACATGAAAAAGAATATGAAAAAGGGTATGGAAAAGGACATGAAAAAGAATATGGAAAAGGACATGAAAAAGGTTATGGAAAAGGAAAGAAATACTGAAGAAAACTCGTTTTCCATCATTATTGAAAACAATCTGAAATAAAATGTCAAGAATTTTTTTTTAATGATTTTGATATCCTTTTCTTTGCATAGACACCGTTTACTGATATTTACACTAGGATTATTATTGAACAGTTCTACAGCTCATCGAAACTTCAGAATACACAAGGTCAACCACAACCAGTAAACGATTATTCATTGAGGTATTACTCTATCACTTAGAAATACACCTGAGAAATTTCAGAGAAATCCAAGATCATTTATATTATTATTTAATACACCAACCTTCGCAACCGCGAATGAATGAAGCAACACTATTTTGCCTCTCGTATGAGATATGCGAACTAGAATGAGAAAGTATCCTGACGATAAAGAGGGTAGTACAATTTGTACATTCAGTTACAATATATACTGAGCTGTTCTGCTACCGCGCATCGATAGGCGTGCCGATTTCACATGCCTTGCTAGATTTTCCAAGCTGTACGATGTCTATGGTTCCACGCGAATTAACAATTATTTACGTCAATCAGTTGTCCAAAACGTCATTAGAGTAGACCTAATGTTATTTGTGCTCTAAAGAATATTGTGTACACGTATAAGGAAAGTTTTGTTGGACACCAATATATTCACTTCAATTCTCATGTAATGTATTGGTTTCATGAAAAAACATTTATTTTGCAACATCCTATTGGTTGTCGTGTAAATATAAATCAAGGAAGAGAAACAGAGAAACACTCCTAATCTGCATTTCCACGTGCGTGAATCCAGAGCCGGAGCTTTCCATTCTTACAAAAGTTAATTTTTTTGTCGATTTTTCAATTCCACTTTGTTGTCTACTTCTTTTGATGGGAAAAGCACACTGTATAACTTTCGGTAAGTGGTGTATTTCATCAAGTTGTGTATATGTACCTATCAGTTCCCTATAAGTTTTTATTATACTTTATTCATATTATTATTATTAACAAACAAGGTGTCCTACCCTACCAGGACGAGATCATTGCCATAATCCTATACAATAGTAATCACTGGATAGAAAATAAATCAGAAAACAACTACTTTCCTGGCTAATACCACGACGAATGTTGAATTACATCTAAAAATTTCCACAAAAAGTTCCTACAAGGTTGTCTCTGTAATTGCCAGTTGCATGGACATGTTCATTTAAACATTTGGACCATATAGATAGATTTCTAGGTTTTGCACTCATCAGCATAGGGTAGGTCTCTGCAGATAATAACTAATGTATGCAACAACTGGTTCAATTTTATCCAACACGTGACAGTCATGACTGTCACTAATGTAATTTTAGACAGGTAAACTATCAATTAACACGCCAGTGTATTATAATCCATAACTCAGTGCCTTTTTCTTCTTCTTCGTCTTCTTCTACTTCTTCTTCGTCTTCTTCTTCGTCTTCTTCTTCTTCTTCTTCTTCTTCTTCTTCTTCTTCTTCTTCTTCTTCTTCTTCTTCTTCTTCTTCTTCTTCTTCTTCGTCTTCTTCTTCTTCTTCTTCTTCTTCTTCTTCTTCTTCTTCTTCTTCTTCTTCTTCTTCTTCTTCAACAACAGTTAGAATGCAATAACTGCACTTTCATTTATTTATGCAATCTTCAATACTTTCCCTGGCGGCCAGTGATCTTATATAGGAAAATAACACCGATGGTGTCGCTATTAACGCTGGGAAAATGTCCACTTAGACAGTCTTTGTTTACATTTGTTCATGTGAAAATATGAAATCATCGTTATTTGTAAATTCGTTCAATTTTATCTGGTATGACTCATTATTGTAATCCTTTCATATCCCTCAAGTGTTGGATTGAAGTGTGAAAATATCAAAAAAATAATAACTGTGATATTTACTGGTTAAGTTGTACACAAACGAAAAATAACTGAATATTTCCCGAGAGGGGTCGTGACCTAATGCTAAACATTTTTTCTCATCGTTTTCTATTTCTATAATTTTCCAATCGCTTCCAGGCGGGGGATTTTAATGTCACCGCTCCAGTGACCACTCGCGCTACGGCTGTTACTGCTATTCTCCACTAGATGGCGCCAGCCGTTCTGAAGTCCGCATATTCTTGACAGTACTATAACTGTGCAAATCTGGAGCTATAAAATACGCTTCCAAACTAGCGAAGATTCATAACTTTCATTCTGAAAATAATAAAATGCGGTTATACCCAGCATGTGGTTTGTTTATAGGCACCAGCAGATCCTGATATTTCGTGGGAGTGAAGAATATTTCCAGGCCCCCCTACTAATTTATGAATCATGCTTCTTTAATTAAAATACGTGAGACTGATAAACATTGCTGTTTGGTATTAAATTTCACAGAAACAATTTACGAGACAACTGGGAATCTTAGATTAATGTCTGAACGCCAACTCCACTTTATTAGATTCGAAAAAAAAAAAGTCAAGGACAAGAAAACTCGTATATATGTTACGCAGAAACAGAAAGTTTGACGAATTTTCGGTATGAGTTTGTATTTTCTTCGTGCTTCATATAGGATGAAATTCATGGCAGGTTTTCAGATATCTTTTGCCACCGTGGTTTATTTCCAACCTCTATGTCGTTTCAGTGAGGTGAATATTTTCTGAAGCAATCACCAGTACGAATATAGATAAGGCTTTGAAAATTTCAGGTGTTCAACTATTCTTCTTCCTGTATATCCAATTTTATTAACAACTCTTTGTAACTACTGTACATTTTCCTTTTTGATAATTTACGAAAAAATAATTTTGAGCAACGTGTTCATAAAATACGCCGGTTATTGTGATTTTTCTAGGCACTTTTGTTTTTTTTTTATTGGTTATTTGTCTCTAAGTCTATAAGTCTATAAGTCTCTAATATTTTGTTTTTATTTTATAAAGTTTGCCTCTTCTAGAAGCATTCATAATCCCCATTATAAATGGAACCATGAAAATTAAAAAAAAAATAACAAATAAAAAACTTGGATGTTATGGGGATCGAACGATCGACTTTCGTTTTGTGAGGCGAGCAAAATTCAAATTCAAAATTCAAAAAATATTTATTTATAACAATTACACATCTACATTTCATGATTGATAACAAGCCACTATCACATCTTCGCTCTTCATAATCCAGGGGGTCAGAGGGAGAACGGAGACGGGCGCAGAAGTAGCTACCCCCTGCTCCCAATCAGGAGAGCAGAGGGGCGCCTTGCCAAGGCGAACATAGTTCCCCCGCGAAGGGGCGCTGAAGTCCGCCCGCGCTGATGGTAACGCTGGGCCGCACTTTTTACCAAAACAAGGTCGACTGGTTGGTAGAACACGCCTCCTGCAATGCTAATGCGTGTGGTGTTGCAGTTTAATGAGGTTAGTTGTTTCGATGTCAAACCCCCGGAAAAGGCTGAGGCAAAAAACCGGGTCAAAGTACTTCGCGTTTTTGGTGTTCCTTTCGACTTGGTTCCCTACGGAACCGGTTCTTCCCTCAGTTCGTTGAAAATATCCAACGCTTGATATATGAGCCCGCCGTGTTTGCGGAACTCATTATCATTCGCTCTAAGCATGGTGATGTCTCTGGTGAGAGGGCTCTTGTCGAGCAAGTATTTATAAAACTTGTACGAAACGTTTATAAACGTCAGAACTGAGTCGATGTCAACAAGCTCCCTTAGAGTTTCCAACCGAGTGTATCGTCTGCTGTTCGTGATGATACGGAGTACCTTGTTCTGCATCCTGCCCAATCTCGCTAATGGAGTAGGTTTCAGGCTGCAGAACACTGGACAAGCATATATCATAGCCGGTCTAATTATTTGCTTATATAGCAACAGCTTGTTCTCTAGACTAAGCTTTGAACTTCTGGCTATCAAGGGGTATGTGCGTTTGAGTGCACCACCCGCCCTCTGGATAGCCAGAGTTATGTGTCTTCCAAAGTTTAATCGTTTGTCCAGATGTACTCCCAGGTATCTCGCATGATTCTTTTGTGAGGCGAGCACCTAACCACTGAGTTAACCTACCATAACAATATAAATAAATAAATAGGGTTTTCATTGAATATTCCATCTTTCACATTTCACACATAATGACAAGCCACAATACATATACAACATTCCATAATCCTGGGGGAGTAGAGGGAAGGTATATATATGGGTGCAATAGTAGCTACTCTTTTAGACCTTTTCAGGGGTGCAAAAGAGCGCCTTGCCAAAGCGAACATAGCGCCCAATAACAATATTAAATTGGCACAAATAGTATCAGTAATAACGTCTGGAATAACATATTTTTTCAAATGGTTATTAAAAAAAATACTAAACAAGATAATAATTCACTTTATAGTGAATAAATGTCATCTGGAGTATTTTTTATGAACTAGTCAACTTCATCTGTTCAGAAAATATTGGATTTCTTCGAGCTGTCGGCCATCTGATTTTCTTTTGAGAATGCTTTAAGTTCCGAATATTTTCCAATGTCTAGAGTTAATAGTCAGCATGGACATTGTCATGGAATATTGCGCCCATAAAATTGCAGATTTCAATTTTTGAGATAATTTATTGAAGTATACAAGTCATTTGACGCGGTACCCTTCTCCCTTGGCCGTTCTGTAAAGGATTTGTAGGCTTTCATATATATATATATATTTTTTTTTTTTTTTTTCTGATATTTCTGAAATTAAATTGACAAATGCCTGTCTTGCGAGTAATTTCTGGAGGAGTCAATTCTACGTCATTTTCGCTGATTATCATTTGATTCAATTTAAAAAATCTAAGTGCCAATTTAAACAATAAATAAATTCATCAATTTTGTGACATTGAATTTTGTTGACACGTGTCTAAATAAAACCAGTATTGGTCAATTTCATTGATCATTTATTCATGAATATGATTTGGCCGTGGACGTTCCATGGAAGACGTGATAAATTGTAAAATGAAAACACAATGACTTGATTGTGTTATCAGGTAAGGAAATTGTTTTAAAATTACTTTATCAAAAACAGTTAGTACGAGCAGTATTGTGTTATGTTTACACGGTTTGCCTCTCGACAAATCTATCTAATATTTTTTTACCCCCTAACTAGCTATGAGTTGAAAACTGTCGGCAGATGGTGGAGAGTGCTTGAAAATGTTTTCCACCAGTAGCTATTCAACCATCAGGGTTGGTATTATCAACATATTATGCTAAAATATTGCGTTATCGTCCAGTTCTGAGATATTTTCGAAGTTAATTCATAATTTATTGCAATATTCGTACCGAACAGGCAAAGAAACAGAATTGCAAGAAAGATAATTAATAAAAACGTAATAAAATTAAAGAAAAGTCTCAGCAACATTTAATGCGTTCATTAATGGGACAGAAATATATGCATTTTGGAGAGCTACCTTTCCAGCTTACTGTCCATGCACTGCATGGACACCAACACCATACCCATATTTTTTGTTTGAGTAAAAAAAAAAGTTTAATATTGCCTCTAGAAAAACCCAGTTACAGGAAATGCAAATACAAAATTAAATGCTAAGTAAACAGAGTATATTATAGTAAAATTAATAATCGTAAAATGAAAAAAAGTATTCAAATAGAATAATGGAATTGCCTAAATAACATATCCATAACATAACATTACACGATTATTGTAAATGATTAACGATACATGATATAACAACGTTCAAAGAGTCATAATGAATATCGCAATTTTTACAAATTTTGTTGAAGGTACTGCACATGAAATTCACAGGTGATCGTATCATAACATTATTTGTTCGTGATGCTTCTCAATAAAACTTTAAACCATATCAATCTCCGATTCTAGGTACTAAAAAATTTACATCGTTTAGAAGAACACTACTATCGATATTGTTGTTAATTAAATTATGCAAGAATTTGGTATAATTCTTCTTTTTTCCAAAGATATCATTTCAAATCGTGACAACAAAATGTTATGATCGACACCTCTTACAGGATATTGTCCGTAGACTTTAAGGCATAAATATTTCAGGAACTTTCTATGTACACTTTCAATTGACTTTTTTTGGTATAATCGTAGATTGGGTTCCATATCAAAGAGCCATATTCTAACTTGGATCTGGCATAAGCAAAATACAGCAATTTCAATGTGGCAACATTTTTGAATTTTTTACTATTTCTGTAAATGAAACCAAGCATCCTATTTGCATCTGTAACCGTATTTTTGATATGTGTGTTGAATGTTAGTTTTCTATCATATGTGATACCAAGCTCTTTTTTCTCTTGCACGAGGCTGATTATGTTGTTGTCGATTGCATAATCATATATCAAGGTACTCGATTTTTGTAAATGATATTATGTTTCATTTCGTCACATTCAGTTGTGTACGATTATCATTACACGAAAGTTTGATTAAGTCTAATACGGCCTGTACTCGTTGACAATCAGTAATGTCCTCGATTTTATAATATAGTTGAAGATCGTCCGCCAATAGCAAGCTTGGAATATTTAGAGAGGTCGCCAAATAATTTATAAAAATTTAAAACAGAAGAGGCCCCAGATTGGAACCTTCTGGCACGCCGGACGTAACGTGTGAAGCAGATTTGAAGGATTTATATTCTACAAATTGTTTTCTTTCAACTAGATATGACTTCATTAAAATTCATTGAAGATGATCACTCGGTGTAACACGTGTCGAGGTGTTAAAAATAGTGTTTTGGTGTATACTATTCAAACTGCCCACTCAATGGCATCTGGAATGAAAATAACAAATTAGTGGTATCAAGACGCCCGGAAGTGTCGCTACCTAACCGCAGGCCTATTACTTGAATGTCGCTTTTCCAAAACCTGTTGAGGACAAACATAAATATCAATTATTTGAGGAATTGCGATATTTTAAAATAATTACGCTTTTCCTCAACACTGCACATGAGTGGTGACTGATACGTATGATGTTTGTTCCTGTTCTAAAACAACTAAATAATTGTACAAATCCGTAGCGGATTAAGTCGAATGAACGGTTCAGTGGCACACACGTTTCATTGACGGAAATGTTTTTTAGGTATTTTAGAACTAACGATGCATCAGTATAGATGACTATCAAATCAATGAACTCTTATTATGCACCTTGATAATTATGATGATTAAATGCACGTGCATGTATTTCTTTTGTGAATCGATTCGGAAACGTAACTGATTTTCGTTGAGATGATTTTTGAGATTAAATTTTTGTGTTGAAATTTAGTTCATTGCAGGGTTTAATTTTCACGACATTCCGACAAAATTGCCCATGTTTTCTGGTGATCTACGTTCCATTGTCTGAAGTGCATTGTAACAAAACGTACAGAGAGCACATCAGGACTAAAAATATTATTTCAAAGGAGACCAAACAAAAATGTATTAGGCTACTTGGGGTATATCCCATATAACGTAGAGCACAATAAACACTTCTATTCAACTTCTATGACTCCACTCTCATTATACAGAGTGACCCATTTGAAAGCGGGCCACCTCTCTAAAACTGTTATTTATTATCTGATTCAGAAGTTTTTTTTTTCAGTCGATAAAGCATTAATAGTTCTATCTGAAAGCCATAAATTCGAAAAAAAAATAAAAATTTAGAGGCCTACTTCGAATTTTTTCAAGGTCAAAAATCCAAAAAACATACTAGCGATTTTTTTAAATAGAATTTGGTGACGCCACTGGATTCACGACATTTTCAAGTGGTCTTTGTGAAAATTTCGTAGGAATGCGTTCATCAATACAAAAATTATATGGGTATAAAACTTTAAAATTTTTCCAATAAATCAACCCATCACTTCGATTTCAGAACTTTTATCAGAATTCTGACAACACCATTGGATTCGAAATATTTCGAAATATATTTGGTTGGAATTTCATCGAAATAAAAAAATTATAAAATAGTAAAATAAAATTTTCCTAAAATTCCACTAAGTAATTTCAAATTTTATTATTCTGTAATTTTTTTATTTATGGACAGATTTCGATGAAATTCTAATCAAATATATTTCGAAGTATTCTGAATCCAGTGGAGTAGTCAGAATTTTGATGACAGTTCTGAAATTGAAGACGTGGGTTGATTTATTGACATAATTTTCAAATTTCATTCTCATATAACTTTTTTATTTATGGACACATTCCTACGTAATTTTCACATAAATCACATGAATCGGATAATAAATAACAGTTTTAGAGAAGTGACCCACTTTCAAATGGGTCACTGGGTATAAATGTGAGACCAAGAGCTAGTGAACGCTTCGAGTAACGGTATGTCTGTAAGGCTAGAAATTCTTGTAATGATAGTCATAGCATGCTAACCCCCTGCACGTCTCTATTTTTAAAAGTGTATATAAAATCTGAAAAAAAAACTTGTTGCTGAATGCTTGAAATTTTTATACAATTTTGTTCATTCATTGCAAAGTTTAAAAAAAAATTGACAGGCCTTTTCGATGAGCACAAGTACCAGACAGGTGAACCGAAAGGTGTGTAATATAGACGGTTTTCCCTAACTATGGTTCCTAACTGCAGAGGGTGATTTGTTAGGTCATTTTAGGAAGAAAAGTTCCCGTGAACATATATCCGGAGTTGCTTCGTTTCTGAGATGGGGCATTCAAATTTAAAAAAATTACGCTAAGTAATTATAAATAATAACGAATATCCTAAAACTTACTTGGTTTAAATTTGTTACATTCATTTGAACTAATAAGGTGCTCATTTAGCCTTAACTAGATTGAAATTATTAAGGCCAGTTGCGTATCAGTGGGCGCCACAGCCATCAATATTGTAAAAAAAATATGCCTACGGCGTCGTGCGGCAATTCCTACAAGTAAAAAAAACACTTTACTCACGAGTTTCATACAGTATTTTTTCTGCAACTGTCAAAAAAAGATAACCAATTCATATTTTTTTGCAAATATGAAATGAGTTTGGCATATTTTTATTGATTCATTATTCGAACAGTATGCCGGAGAGTTGAGTTTCAAACAAATGAAACGAATAATTTCGATAGAGTCGAAATCTCTTTCTCTTCACACTATCCCGCAAAACGGAAAATTTGAAGTGAATATTAAAATAACATATTCATCAAGGTCAATATTATTATTATTGATGTTGACTTTACTTTCGAATAACTAGTCCATCGATGTAACTTTTCATTTTCCTAGATTTGTATTCAAAATAATTAAACAATCCTCGTGAAGCAACGAATACCTTTTTCTTTCTTTGAACTATGTCAAGGAAATCTCATATTTGCCATCCACGATTTTTTCCGTTCAATCTGCATCACTTTTCATTTCTACTTAAATCGAATTTTTTATAGTTATCAAGAATTCGTTATCTGGATAGATGCCCAATTTCACAAATTTCATTAATTATTGTTGTCAACTAGTTTATGACCATAGCTACCTTGGATTACCTAGTGTAGATATGCTATTATTTTGAATATATTCGCCGCGATGGTTTGGAATTTTGATAATACTTATTTAATAGTAAGAATGCTACGAATATTATTGGTGAAACATTTGAATATCAGATATTTGTAGGTTATTAGTTGCCAAAGATAATGAGAACTGGCTTTATGACAGTATTTCGTTATTATTCGGATCTGACACTGTTGTTGCATGAAACTATCGGTTGCCTAGCAACAGCCGTTAAAAAAAATGCCTTTTTTTACGCTTTTCTGTTTAATAATGAAATCGTATGTTGATAGTGAAATATTGTAATACTTTACGCACACAAACCACACAAAAAAAGTGGATTTTTTTGACAGTTGTAGAAAAAAATATATATAATGATGGATGAATTAAAAAAAAAACAAATCCAGTTTATAAGTAAGTACCCCTGATTGTCTTTCATATTACTGAATCGTCTCAAAACAGAAGTACTCCACTATTTAAAAAAAATTCAAATTATTATTGTATCTAACTTACTCTCAGACCAGTTCCTCTTTTTTGTTTACGCAGACACATTCTATCCTCAAGGATCATTTTTATATTTATTTCTATATTTCATGTTTGGAAGCCTAGAAGATTACTGCTCCGTAACGGATCTTTCTTTGGAAAAAACCAATACACAGAGAATTTGATGAACAACGTCAACACGTCAACCACATAATGAGGATAACTATTTTCTATAATTATTGTTATTCTTTACAGTTCGACAACTTGATACATGTATATATAAAGAAATGGTCGACTAGAAATTCAAGCAGTGACGATCAAAATGCATTCTCGAACTATTTTAATAGCTGTGCTTTTCAGTATTGTTTTATTCGAGGTCTGTCGAGGTAAGTTTCAAAAGTTTACAAGATTCAGCCATAGTTCTATATTTTTAAATGCGTTTTTTTGGAAAAGATGAGTGCTGGTCTCGATGCTTCTTGAGACTTCCATTTCAAAATCATTTGCACATCAAATTTTCAAAATGTCCCGATTTTCCGTTACTTTACAATTTATCGTAAAACACAATTGATTTTAGTCCGGAAAATACTGAGTACCCCGTTGAAATAACGTTGTGAAATGGCTGAAAACTGAACGTTTTTTCAACGAAAAAATGTCGCGTGAAACAATGTAGTACTAAACCAATTGCTTACTAATTATCGCTTTATTGCCGTTTTCAATCAGGTGTTTTGAACATAGAAGATACTCAATAAAACATTGTTTTGACCAAAATAAAGGCCAAGGAACGTATCATAAACATTGATAAATGAATCGCATGAAGCAAGTTTGGTTAAAAATTCTTTTTGAATTAACATAACAATTGTTAAACGTATATTTCACGACTTGTTGAGGAAGTAACGTTGAAAACACATCTTTATAACGTATTCTTTCAACGTTGAACATTATACTAAATTATTTCCGTTAAAATTTTCAACCAGAAACGTTTATTCAACCAATGCCATGTTTTATAACACGTTTGAAAAACGTACGTGTGCCCATTGGGACCTTAATGGAAAATTTCACAGTACCGGTACAGTATTTTTTTTTTCGGACTGGCCCAGTAATGCAGTAATTTCGAAAGATACCACAAACTGAGCTTTCGTCATAAATTTATAAATTTTCTATAGTCTACTACTCGCGTATAATGAGCATTATTCTCTCGGATAATTCCGAAATTGTGACAGAAACTATAAATTTCACGATAGAAGACAATATAAGTTTATTGGCCACGTTACATATCCATGAAGTATATTCAATATATTGAACTGTTTGCTTCTTTACATAATTCTCTTGAAATGAATTTTTTCGCATTAATACATTCCAACTCTTCACCCTAGAGAACTCCTGCTTGTGAAAAATGTTCCTTTTGACTCAAGAACATGATTTCTTGGCAAAACACCTCTACCGGAACGACGCGAACCCATGCGAAAGCGCGCACTGCGACTGCCGACTGGGACCTCTATCCTGTTTACTTTTGCCCGCGGTTGGTTTGGGGGTTGTGTTTGAATCATAATTTAAGTTGTTAGTTTTGTATTTGACACAGTGGTTATGGAGGTCCAATTATTTCTGCACGATTTGAATTTAGGTCATTTATGGACCAGTTGTGGAGATAGATTGAAGATATTTTTGTTTTCAACAGGTGTGTGATAATGGCGAATGACGCTGTCGTTTCTATATTCGATCGCATTTCTATGCGTCACCGAAGAGGTACCTACGTTGATTATATAGTTTCTGAAATTGAAATATTACTAAACTATTCTCATATATAACCATCATACCTCAATTGTTCGCAGTTGTTCTCTGTTTGTTGAACTGTACCATATGAACATGGCTTCCATGGCATATTTTTATCCAAGTGCACATTTGTACTGAGCCTCCAAATGCAGATAATCTTGAATCAAAAATGTATTGCATTATGAAGAAGAATATTGTTTGTTATTGAAGTTGAAACATTCTTGCCTCAACCAACTCACACCATCGAACAAAGAAAGTATTCACAATAGTGTTCATTATCAAAGTTTAAATATTCTGGCACCAAACAACTCTCATTATTCAGTGAAGAAAGTGTCCATATGTCTCAAAACAGTTTCCTTTCAAGTGGTCAAGAGGATTCCGTCAAAAAATCAAACTAATATTTGGTTGGATCTATTCAAGAATACAATCGACTTGAATCAATGCAATTATGCATTGATGCAAAATATCCTTTTTATCAGTGTATGTTCATTAAATATGAAAATACTAAAATGTGTCCATTTATGTACAGATTATTTCATATTTGCGATTTTTTTTCACTTCTTCAGGTGAAACTGATGTTTCTGAGACAGGAGCAGAAAATAGTACAGCAACCCAATCCGCCAGTGATAGTAATGAAGAAAGTTCTACCGAAACACATCACATCAACAAGAGGGGTGTGGAACTTGAGCACGACATCAAGTAAGTAGAATAGTTACATCTGAGAATTATTCTGAGCTGCAACAAGTCGAAGTATCTCTTTTCAAATCATTTCATTGCCAAAATCTATCAACGTAATATGACGATTCGATATAATATATACAGAAAAAGTGACCATATTGAGTCGTTTGTCCAAGTGGGATAGAATAATTTAATGTGTAGATCAATATGAAAATCCGGATCTTTGGCAATACAAGAAATATTAACCTCCCAACGATTATCTAATAGAAAGCATAGCTTTCATTGTTTTCTACCCTACCACTCGCGCGATTTCTTCCTTAGATTTTTCAATTGATAGTGAGCAATATTTTCTCTTATCTTATTCCAAAAGGGAGGTGAACTTTTCGGACTATTAATTAAATTATTCAAAAATAATTTTCCTCCTACCCCTATAGAAAGTACACATTTCCCTTCCCCAAACCAGAGAGGAAACTCATACTTTTCCTCCCTACGGAGGAAAGTACTTTTCCTCCCCCTCATTTCAAGTAAGTTGTAAACGATGAAACTTGTGAATCTATTATTTCTAGAACATCTTATATATCCTGTATTCTGGTACAAATCAAACATAAATTTGCTTCTAGTTTAGTACCTCGGATTCTCAGATGGACATGACTGCATTGTCTATACTTTCCATTATGCAAATATAGGTCCGTTTTAGACAAAAGCAGTTGATATGAGTTTTAAATTTTCAAAAAAAGGTTCATCAAGTGGGTAGGAGGAAAGATCATATATATTACATGGGAGTAAAGTGGCATTTTCCTCCCTAGTAATACAAATAGCTATTGTATCCAATAACATTTTCATTATGATTTCTCCTTCAATAACCTTGTTTTTGAAAAAACTGATATACTGAAATTTCACAGGCTTAATCTTTTTTAGGGGCAAGAGTGGCGGAAAGGGAAAAGGAGGAAAGTGTGGATGAACAAAAACCGCAGATGAATGTACTTATATTTAGTTACAACAGTATAATGAACCGTTCCTAAATTAAATAAAATCCTTAAGCATGAAACATATTTCAATAAATTGAATTTAATGATTTCAGCATGTAAGTATTTCAAAGTACTCGCGAGCACTTTTTACGATCACTAAGAACTAAGCCCTTTTCTGAAGTGTTCATGCAGTGTTCATAAGCGAAAAAATTGATCAGCAACCAAAGATTGACTTACGAGATCGCGCCCTTATTTCAACCCTTTAAGTACGTGCAAACCTTACGGCTTTGGTTTTTCCCTGTTAGATTGTCTCAACCTATTAAATAACAAGAGCAACACTAGATGTCCTGCCATACCAGGATGCTCATTGCTCACTGCAATATTCCTATACGATATAGGAATATATTTGGGTCAAAAATCCATCAGAAAACAACTACTTTCCTGGCTAATACCACGACGAACGTTGAATTACATCCAATGAATTTCCGTGCAGAGTTCCTACAAGGCTATCTCCGCAATTGCTAAATACATGGAAATGTTAATCGAAACATTTGGACCACCTATAGATCGATTCGATTCACCTATAGATTCGATTTCTAGGTGGTCCAAATGTTTCGATTAACATTTCCATGTATTTAGCAATTGCGGAGATAGCCTTGTAGGAACTCTGCACGGAAATTCATTGGATGTAATTCAACGTTCGTCGTGGTATTAGCCAGGAAAGTAGTTGTTTTCTGATGGATTTTTTACCCAAATATATTCCTATATCGTATAGGAATATTGCAGTGAGCATCCTGGTATGGCAGGACATCTAGTGTTGAACTTGATTAGCTCATTGTTAAATAGATTTCTTCTATTTTTGATCTATTTTTAAATAACAAGAGATCGAAAAAAAAATTTGCATAATTCCTTCATTGATTAATATAATAACATGAAACAGGAAACGTGAAACACGACGTCATAGTGACGTCATTTTCTCTAGAGAATATTCTCCTACAATTTCAAAATTTGGGTTCAAAAGAGTGAAAGGGTAATTCCAAAAAAGTCTGGAACGTGTGCTGCAGAGAATTGCACAAATGGATGTCAGATGTAATTCAATGTTCGTAAGGGGAAGTAAGAAAATATTTTTTTTTGCACTACAACGATACTATTGTGATTTTTTGAGATGACTTCATGTAAGTTTGAAACAGGCGCGTATACAGCTTTGTTCCATGGGGGGGGGGGGGCGTAATCGGTGGCGCGGGGGTGATAGAAAATAGAAAAACGCCTCAGGGAATTTTTTTTGTTCAAGGTCATATGCCTTTGAATTGGTAATTATGTTTTCAGTAGGGTATCATGAAGGTGGGAAAAAAGGTAGGTCGTGGCGTAAGGTTGACAGAAAATAGAAAAGCGCCGCGGTTTTTTGTTCAAGGTGAAACGGCTTTAAATTGATAGTTAAGTTTGTCAGTAGGGTATCCTAAAGGTGGAGAAAAGGGTAATTCGTAGCGCGGGGGTGACAGAAAATAGAAAAGCGCTGCAGGCGAAATTTATTTTTGTTCAAAGTCTAAATTGATAGTTGGTAATTCAACGAAATTAACAGATGCATTGAATGAAATAAGATTCATTTTGTGAATTTTAATGTTAATTGAAACACTGAATTTTTTTCGATCATGGGGGGGTAATTACTCCCATTACCCCCCTCGTATACACGTCTGGGTTGAGAAACAATCTCGCTTGAAATAATATTATATCGCATCGCTTCCTAACTTGAGGAGACCAAAGAAATCCAAATGAATCGTGAGCTTATTGAGGATCCTCATTTCCTTACAGAATATATTCAAAGCTCCCGCAAATCCCGATCATTCTATATTTACATTTAGATGGTACGATACACTGTAATCCTTCCTCCAAGCAGCTTTTCAAATTGAGGGGAACAAACTTCCATATCGAAACTTCCACGAATGCACTGCATGGAGAAGTTTTCATAAGTCAGATTTCCTATATTGTTTGTTATCTTTGAAAATTGAATTTGAAAAGGTGTGTTTATCACTTCAACGCATATGAACATGAGGCGGCGAAAGTTTTCACTTATAATCTCCCTAGTGCTTGAATTAATTGCTGGAAATTTATCGCGGGAGATTCGGTAAGAAAATTTCACACCAAGATATATTAAATTAATGGTTAATTCAACTGACTTGTAGATTATTCTGAGAGAAAACAAGTTGTAATATCAGTGGGCCATGAATGGTTTTTGTTGATATAATGACAGTTACGTGTTGGTATTAGTGGCGGTGTTTGTATGTGAGAAAGGAAAATTCATTTTGCGACATTTTCAACCTAAAATTACATTGCACATCACGCAGAACTAAAATAGTTTTGACTGGTCCATGCGGATTGTCTATTGGGAAGTGATGTGAAAAGGAATTCTTGCAAATTTCAGCCGAGTATTCACGAAAAGATAAGTTGAATAAAATTGTTTCAAATATTAAGTTCATCAAGTCAAGCATAGATAGATTTGATTGATATACATTTTTTACCGATGGACCTATTCATCGTTGAAATGGAAGTTCTCAAAATATTTTCAGACACATTCGAAATATTTAGTGAATATATAATTATGAAATATTATCTCCTTTCATATGAAAAATAACATTCCATTTTTACATAAAAGCAAAATGTTAACTATCACATGTCAAATATTTGACAGAAAAATTTCCACTTATTAATTTCGCCCAGGGTACCCAGGAGGATAAAAATTTCCGGAAATTTTTTGGGTTGCCATGGCAACTAAATAAAAACCAATTTTTTGATTGGCTGAAAAAGTGAGGTGTGAAATTTTCAGCGCAAAAATCTGACATAGTATAATTCTTTTTCCAGACAATCTGTCCAATGTCCAGAGACAGTGGTCGATGTCTCAGATTATATCGATCCGAACTCTGTTGGTAAGATTTCTGAACTTCTGAATAATTTTTATACATCTTACCCGAAATGAAGGGATCTCTACCAAAGTTCAGGTAAGCAGGAGTATAGCCCATGATTTCATGTACCGCAGTTCGAAGTGCAAATCCTAACTGTGGCAGTTTCTCATCCCAATCCCTTTGACTTTGGGTAATATAGATCTTATCATTGTTTTCAGTGTTTTGTTCACTCTCTCACAAGGGTTACCTTGAGGGCTGTAAGCGGCATCATAGATGAACTTACAGTCATAAGACGTTACCATTTTTCTAAACTTATCACTGACATACTGCTTACCGTTATCACAAATAAGATATTGGGGAATTCCGTAAATTGAAAACACATCTTCTTCGATATACTTCAGTACTGTTGGAAATCCTGACTCAAATCACCCAGTACCTATCTAGAGTAACGACAGATATATGAATATCAAATAATATTTTTGTGATTGTCAAGTTTAATAATAAAGTTTTTGCTAATTATTGGTGTGAAGTTACCCACAGATTTCTGGCCACACATGCAAACGCGAACGATTTGTGATTGGGAAATTTTGTTGTAAGTAACCGGACTAAAATCTGTGGCTGGGTTACTGAAATGTACGTATATAAATTAATGACACGTTAAAGAAGTTATAAGGGATTCCAAATGGATTCATGTGGTGGAAACCATTTCTATGTCACTCATACGGATTTGGATTAAACAAATTTCTTTCGTTGAGACATATCTTCAAGATATCACACAGTATAAAACTTGTAACCCGCTGATGTACGTTGATAAAAATCTCACGGAATACGGAGGATTTTATGTAGATTACAATGGTGAAAACTGTTTCTCTGTCACCCATACAGATTTTGTATAAATGATTATTTATTTCATTGGAAACTATCTTCAATACATAGCAAGGTTTAAAAAAGTAACCCGATGATGTGCGTTCATAAAAATCGCACGAAATGTAGAGGATTTCAAGTTGATTACCATGGTAGAAACCGTTTCTATATCACCCATACAGATTTGGTGAAAATGATTTTTTTTATTGGAAACTACCTTCAAGACATCACACGGTATAAAAAATGTAACCCGATGATGTGCGTTCATGCAAATCACACAAAATATAGAGTATTTCACGTAGATTACAATGGTGGAAACCGTTTCTCTGTCACCCATACAGATTTGATGAAAATTATTTTTTTTTTATTGGAAAGTACCTTCAAGACATCACACGGTATAAAAAATGTAACCCGATGATGTGCGTCCATGAAAATCTCACAAAGTATAGAAGATTTCACGTAGATTATAGTGGTGGAAACAGTTTCTCTGTCACCAATACAGATTTGGTGTAAATGTTTTTTTTTTATTGGAAACCACCTTCAAGAAATCACACGATAAAAAAAAATGTAACCCGATGATGTGCGTTCATGAAAATCACACGAAATACGGAGGATTTTATGTAGACTACAATGGTGAAAACCGTTTCTCTGTCACCCATACAGATTTGGTGAAAATGATTTTTTTTTAATGGAAAGTACCTTCAAGACATCACACGGTATAAAAAATGTATCCCGATGATGTGCGTTCATGAAAATCACAGAAAATATAGAAGACTCCATGTTGATTAACATGGTAGAAACCGTTTCTCTGTCACCCACACAGATTTGGTGAAAATGATTTTTTTTCAGTGGGAAATATCTTCAAGGCAACTCATGCTATAAAATTTGTAACCCTATGATATTCACATGAAATGAAAAAATTTGCATCCCGTGCTTGACATTTTTTTATCCCCTTCTTCGGAGAGTGTAAGATAGATGTTGGACTCGTTATAAACGTCTGCCTCCGGTTTGTCAAAAATTTCCGATTGGGTAGTAAAAAAAAATGTTTGTTTCCGTTATCCAGCTGTCGTCTTCCTGCGAACGGCAGCTCTCAGAAGTCGAAACTTGTGCGAGCCAAGGATTAACGAGGTTGTACCTTTTTACGTGCGATTCCCAGCAGTTTCTCGGGCCATCAGAAAAAAATCTGTAGTCGCTAGGCTTTGAACCCACGACCGTCAGCCAGAAATAGTTGAAAGACAGCGCTTTTAACCACTCACCTACCTGGCCCTCACTCGACTACCTGGGTTAGTCCTATACTGGCAAAAATAGGCTAACGTTGAAGAAAGGTCAAAAAACGGTATTCACTATGGTAATCTACATGAAATCCTCTATATTTCGTGTGATTTTCATTTAATTTTTTTTTTACCGTGTGATGTCTTGAAAGTACTTTCCAATAAAAAAAAATCATTTTCATCAAATCTGTATGGGCGACAGAGAAACGGTTTCCACCATTGTAATCTACGTTAAATACTCTATATTTCGTGTGATTTGCATGAACGCACATCATCGGGTTACATTTTTTATACCGTGTGATGTCTTGAAGGTACTTTCCAATAAAAAAAAAAATTTCATCAAATCTGTATGGGTGACAGAGAAACGGTTTCCACCATTGTAATCTACGTGAAATACTCTATATTTTGTGTGATTTGCATGAACGCACATCATCGGGTTACATTTTTTATACCGTGTGATGTCTTGAAGGTAGTTTCCAATAAAAAAAATAAAAGCGGTATTTATTCAATCATTGCATATCTCATTCGTAAATGCAATGAAGGCCTCCCACTGATATTGAGCATACAGTGAAATTCCGAAAGATATGCAAAATAATTAACATGCATTCATCAGAACATCGCAATCCTGATTGGAAGGCGTATCTCCAAGTTATCTTTTATTTCGGCTGGCTCCTTTCGGAGCTCTTCTGATGTCTCCGTAGTCTGTGCTACCTGAGAAGATGCTTCAACGATCGCTTCTGTCTGCTTAAGTTAACCGGCTCTGTGCAAACAACGAAGTCGTGCGGAGTGGTCCCTCTAGTGGAGGCGCTGTGTACTACCAGCTAAAGCTAACTTGCCAGCAACGGAGATTTCTATGCGAGGATTCGGCTGAACAGATGCCGGCAAAATTTATGAGTATATTTAAACACGAGATGGCTTGGTTCGACGTAAGGCTTATTATTATATTCATGAACATATCAATTACGGAGTTATAGAATGGGAGGAAAATGTTGCTTCTATCTGCCTAACAAAACTGGGACTTAGTAACTTCGTTACACCTTCTATGATCTTTCCATAGCCCCAATAAAACCTGTGTGTAGATCTGAAAATAGATTATCATTGATTTCGATAAACTTGGATTCATTGTAACAATAAAATCATCTCTGGGACCATTAATTACGTTCATTGATATGATGAACAATTTCAAATGGATTCAGTGTAAAAACATACATATTTCAGTGAATGATCATTCATTGACTCGACGAAAAATGTATTGCGCCAATAAACGAAGAGGTATTCATCAATAAAATGTACCATATTTTTTAAAAATATATTCATCAGTGCTCTGGGACCATGAATTATGTTCATTGAAGTGATCATAAATATAAAAAAACATCAACTTTGATCTCAATGAACTTGAATTCATTGTATCAATAAATACCTTCGTACATCAGTGAATGTTCAATCATTATCACGATGAAAAGTTAATTGTGCCAATGAACGGAATGGTAATAAACGGTATTCATTGATATTATGTACCACATTTTTTTCATGAAATGATATACATTGTTCCAATGTACTTTTTTCTTCATTTCAATAATCTTTTTCAAAGCCGTAACGAAATATGTTCATAGGTCTGAAATTAGATCATCATTGATCTCAGTGTACCCCTTTCCTCACCTCAATAAACTTTTCCGCAGGAGCAACGAAAGCAATGTAAGAAACGATCATCTTTGATCTCAATAAACTTGAATTCATTGTTTCAATAAATACCTACAAAAGTCAGTGAATATTTATTCATTGCCACGATGAAAAATGTATTTTGCCAATGAACGGAGAGGTAAAAAACGGCATTTATTGATATAACGTACCACATTTTTTTCAGTGAGTAAGGCATTTGATAAAGTAGACCATAACTTCCATACTTGCTAGAATAGGTATACAGGTAAATCCCAGATATGTCTTTCGGCTTTTATCCTATTCTCACAACCGTAGTCAACCTGGGCATTTTCATACCACTATAATATCAAAAAATTGAAACTCAACATTAATAAATGTGCTTGCATATCTTTCTGCAGAAACAACGTACCGATAAATTTTCAATATTGCCTGAGCAATAACAGCATCAACAAGGTCGACTAAATCGAATATCTTGAAATAAACTTTTTCACAACAATGACTTTCAATCCCCATTTGGATTATATAACAAATTCCTGCAGCATAGCCTTAAGTCTTTTCTTCAGAATACGCAGACTTCAATACGGACATAACATGGCTAAGGCCCCCTCTTGTAAACAAAGTTATGTTCCTTCAAACAAGGATGGAAAAGGCCACTCTATATCCTTTATTTCTCTGAGGTCCTGCCGAATTACACTTGATATTTGTATTGATATCGGATGAAGCGTTTTTCAAATTCTATGGGTGAGTTGAAAATGAGGCCCTGTTTCCTTTAGCAATTTGATTCGAAAAACTCTCAACCTGTAATTGACAGATTTTTCTCTTCTAATTGCTTGGAAACAGTTTCTCATTAACCAACCCAAATTTACCCGATAAAATACAAAACTCTTGTGCATTTATAAGTGGAAAACTTATTAAACACTAATTGACAATAATCAATAAGAAATCGTTTAGTGAATGTGAATTTTTTGTTCTTTTATCTGTAAGACATCAAGATTCTTGTATCCATTACTATTACTGAATCTTTCTATGGGTATTCACATGTTTGCATCCAAAATTCTGATGAATTGAATGAATAAATAAGGGAAATTATCAGAAGTGATACATTGCAGACCCTTGTTGGGATCCATGAAAATAACGTTCTGTTTCTATCAGTTCTCAAGAGCAGGACGGCAGAGTTCTTTAAACCGACTTTCACTGATATTTCCTTTTTTATTAAATGTGATGGTCACAGCAGACACAATGGAATTCCAATGCTAACAAATTGAATAAGCCTCAGAGACGAAAGCTTCTCGGGACATATATTGAATTATTTTTATATAGACCAATGAAACCAAAATATTTCATTGTATCAACCTCTCACCACTTTCGAGCTATATTAGATTATTTGTCTCAAGTCTTTCAGAATATCATATCAAATCTTTCTGTAAAAACAAACTCGGTCAGAGTGACCATACTGTTCTCATTCAAGTATAAACTCTTTCAAAATATCGCTAGATATGAATAGGAATGAAGACCACATAATCTGGCTTGGGAGGACCACCTGTAGACGAATTTCGCGGTTCTTGCCGCTCGTCAGTGACAGGGTAGGTCGGACAACATTAAAGTCGTCCTGCCCCAGCCCAATGAATTATAATCCACTGTATAACTAATATTTCCTCACAAATGAAGCAGCGCCTTACAGTAAAAGTCAGTCGCAGCCCCACCCGCGGTGAAACCAATAAGCAATCTCCATAGCAATTATAATAAGCAATTGCAACTGAGTCTTCTTGGAAAAACGTTGCCCACAAATTTGTCAGATGTTATTCAATGTCCGTTTTGGTATTAGCCAGGGAAGTAGTTGCTTTCTGTCATATTTTCCACATGGTGGAAATATTTGGAGAGAAGGGTACTTCGACATTGTCGATTTTACTATTTCATTCATTTGACACTCTCCGGTAGAAATTCTCGAACTGTATATTTTGGTTTGGGTTCAAAAATTGGCCATTCGGAAAAGAAAATCGACTGGTCCTAGTATTTTTTCCGAAATATCTTTATATTCAGAAATAATGAATATATTCCATAATTTAGCGGCGCACTGTATAGTGCAACTTAATATACAGGGTGATTCAAAATTCGATGTAAATATTTCAAGGGCGTAATGTTGGGATCAAAAATTAAACTTTTTCTTCAAATCAACATGTGTCCTAAAATGCACCCCCTCCGAGCTACAGCCCCTGTAAGTTAGGAAAAAAACAAATAACGAATCGAATCTTCTGAAAATTGGCATACCCTTATTTTTTTAGGAACTCTATTCTTTTTTTGCTTCCAAAATTATGTAAACCAGTTTTGGGGGAGTTGAAGGGGGGTTCACACTTTTATTGGCCCAATTTTTATATTCAAAAGAGAAACTCCGAATTCGAATAGCACAGTCTTATTGGCCATAAAAAAAAAACTAAGAATACGGTGTCTTGCATTTTTGTCATACAACTAACCGTTTGCCAGAAAATCGTAATCAACGAAATGGGGGTATTTTCACAAACATTGGTTTAAACGAAAATGTAAATAATCCCTGTATCCAAGTCAACAACTCCTTCGGTCAAACCATAGAAATTGAAAATACATGGAGGACATTATTATTATTATTATTATTATTATTATGTGATTATTAATTATTCAATAACCCAATAAATGTTTTGTTAGTTTGATATTGTGAAAGTACCCCCCTTTCGTTGATTACAGGAATTTACATCGAATTTTGAATCACCCTGTATATTCATAATATTTTGAAGAATCCCACTGGCCCAAGACATATTTTCCTGTACTACTAGTCCAGGGACACACTGTATTATATAATTTAGTTTCTCATTGAAATCTCGTAGCATTTTATTCATAATTGATTATTTTTATGCATGCGCAGATGATAATTGTCCTGGGTTCAGAAGAGTTCAGTTATATGTAATTTGTTTATATTGTCCTTATATTTTCATGTTGACAGAATACAAAAAGGAACTGCGATTGTTTAAAAATAAATGAAACTATCATTATAGGAAGGAGAATACTAGCGAGAGAAGAAAGGTTCGAAAGTTTGTATTGTTGTTTGTATTGTTGTCAACTCTCAATCTGATGCTGTTTGTTTTTCTCTTCAGAGAAATCTCTGAATACAGAATCTTTATATTTATCTAATTATACCGGAAAATCGTAGGAAGAAGAAGGAAACTCACTCGAAAATAAACATGATTATCCAGAATATCATTCGTAATTTTAATTGTACAAAAGAATGATCTGTAAGTCGATAAACATTTTATTACTTTCAAGAAAAACTTTTTTTAACTACACAAAGGCTGCCATAGCGACTACAGTAATTCAATTTCCAGCTGATTTCCCCCCCTAACGAACGCTCAGGAAAAAGTTTATTCCAAGTTAACATATTGACAATAATAACAAACTAACAAAGTAAAAATATTAAAATATTCAGTCGGTGCTCCGGGGTGGCTTAAATGATTTTGGTGGCGCATTCGCTTTCACATCTGAAGTTGGAATCTCCTGGTTGAAAACTTCTAGAGAGGTCCGGCGAATTGTGAAAATCTGCTTTGCGATAAAAAAGGAGGTATGGTGTCTCCAGAGGTTCCAAAAGGTCCAGTCATAACTGAAGAGCTTCAGAGTTATGATTAGATTTACAGGCGTCCTAACTATACCCGTTCTCTATAATGGCTGTCGGTTGTTTTGGCGCAGACAGTACAGTCACTAGTGGTTCGTACGAGACTCTCGCATGGTCCCGTCTCGTTTTCGAGATGGAGACAGGCCGAACATCTCTTCCCGAAGCTCTTTCTTCCAACGAACGGCAAAGCTTCGGAACTCGCTGCCTTGGAAGGTGTTCCCTGAGGCATACAACTTTCAGAAATTTAAGCAGAACACTAATTCCTACCTACCTTCCCTCTGCTCCCACGATGTTCTCTGAACATTACGGAAATTTCCTTTTTAGCCCAATCGTTAGAGGTTTTCTCCTCTAACAGAGAACAAAGTTGATGCAATTTGGTATACTAGTAGATTTTGAGGCGGGGAATCGAAAAATCGAAGAATCCTTGCTGAGGAATGTCGGAAAAGGGGCGAAGCTATCCCCTGAACTATCAAACGCCTATTCACAAAGGGGTAGTTTTTTTAAAAAATGGTGCTGCCATTCGACGAAACGAAAAATTTTATACTAGAACTGGTTATTCATACATGTAAGATATTTTTCTTGCAGGTTTAAGAAATGTTTACCCCTAATTACTCGCGAAAGCGCGCGAAATTTATAGAGGATAAAGATGAGGAGCTGCACAGGTCAGTAATGAAGCGAATCCGTTACCAAAAAGTGAATTAATGAACGAAAGTATACCATTTCCCTTCAGGAAAACACAAAAAATTTGGGTTCTCAACATCAACTAAGACAGAGAAAGTAAAGGAGAATTCCATGCAATTTTTCAAAGCTCAAGAGGGGATCAAGAACGATTTTTCGTTTATTTTCAATTGAATGTCATTCATGAAATATTTTGTTCTTTTTTGAATTTTTGTATTCTCTGTGGGACAAATCATACAAAATATGGTGACCACGCACTTGTTCAATGAGGATTTCTGTACTATACGTGTTTCCTTGTGAAGCAGATCGCTCGAACTGACGGACAAATGGTGCATGCAGCTTTCCATCGCAGACCGCAAGGCGGGTGCGGTTGTTTGCTGCGAAGACCGACTAGCATGTTTTCTTGCCGGTTCCGATGTCCGCGACCGCTCCCGCTCTAGATTAAAGCGGAGCGCAGACCAGAGCGGTAGCGGTCGCTGTCGCGGTAGTGGAAGCGGCAGCGGTGCAGCAGAACGCAGTGAATGTAAATAAACGGAAAAGCGCACATCGGAGCGGGCAAGAAAACGCGCCCATCGTTCCTTGCAGCGAACCGCGCCCGCCCTGCGGTAGAACACTGCATGCACCAATTGACCGTATGATTTATCTCACAGAGAATATAAAAATATATAAGAAAGACAAAACATTCTTTTTTTATTTTTATTTTATATGTTTGTTGCTTGAAAATTATAGCAACTTGACGATGCGTTATATTTTTCGAGACATGATTTACTTTTTATTTGTGTGATGACCTTTGCAACTTGTGAACTTTTTCGACCGACTCAAATTATTGTTAATAAACAAATCGGGTTTCAAATATTTCCTGCATAATAAACAATATGTTAAGGATTTATTTGCAATATCTAACAAAAAACAACTACTTCCCCGGCACAAGCCATGCTGGACATTGAACTACATCTGATAGATATTGTGAAAAGGAAAGAAAAAATCTGAAAGTAAAAATTCGCATTTTCATTCACATAACTGATTTTTTTTTTATTCTCTCTAGTTTTCATTGAAAGAATCATTGAATAAATTAGATAAGGAGAATGAAAACTAGAGAGAATAAAAAAAAATCAGTTATCTGAATGAAAATGCGAATTTTTACTTTCAGATTTTTTCTTTCCTTTTCAATTAGAGTCTTTTTACAATATCTATCAGATGTAGTTCAATGTCCAGCGTGGCTTGTGCCGGGGAAGTAGTTAAATAAATCACATTTTTCATTTTTCAATTTTCGTGGAGAATGTTCCCCTTTTCAACATGGATACCACCCAAGAGGTTATCTTGAACGATGGAAAATAGCGACTAAAGTTTGTCTTTCAGTCGCAGATGATTCCACAACAGATTTTATGAATGTCCTATTCATTTTTTCGAACTAAAATCAAAATATATGTACTTTCTGCAATATTCTCAACGAATTCTAATAATTCGAGGTAGAACAGCAATTTATGAGAAATCGTATCTTCTCAAAAATTCACACGGCATGAGTGGTTTCGAAAGTTTTTCTTTAGAATTATCTGAAAGAGCAAGTTTTCAGCTTCAGAATGCATGTGGTTTGAACTTGAAACATCGGGTGAATATTAGGAAAAAAGTTCGTATCTCCGGCGTACGATGGCGGCCTTATTGGATTGTGCGCCAATTACATATTTTCATGCACATCTATTTCTTTTGCAATAATTATTTTTCCTAAACTTACGCATTGGTAATTGGCTTTTCAACATTTACCAACCCAGAATTTTCAGTATCATTTGACTGTCAACATTTCAGGACAAATAATCTCAAAATTTATTTTCCCCAAAAACTATGAATTCTCTATTGGTACAAGTTTTGAGCCGGACGATCGCAATTACTAGTCAAGTTTCGCTACCACACTTGTAAAGTGCACAGAATAGTATATTGTACAATAAGCATGAAATGGCATACATTTCCCACGAGTAGGTATATGAAATTTTGTTGTATACGAGCGTAGCGAGTACTACAATAGTTCATATACCTAAGAGTGGGAAATGGGTCATTTCATGCAAATTGTACACTATACTTTTTCTACGAACATCTGAATCATAAACAAATCTGTAATACTTTCAATATTTTTACTTTTTATCATGAACTTTCCTGCCGTCATGATTCCCATAAAATATACAACTTGAAAAATAAATTGAACATACAAATATTGAAAATCGAAATAAAAATCGAACACTAATCGATTTCAAAAAAAAAAAATTTGGGTTATATGGGATTTGAACCCTCACCCCACTATCCAAACCCTGAACGTTCCCTCACTCTTCATTCGCTGCTACGAGCTCATATAATAATCTGATGAAATTAACTGCTATAGCAACTTCGTGGCAACTATTCGAGAATATAGAATATGATTGCCATCAATCTTTATTTTGAAATTACTATATTACTACTCATTTTCGATTACTTATTTTTTTTAACGAATTTTGTAGCAATCCTATCTCCTATCCTATCTCCGTGTTTAATCACTGTATTCATGTCTAAAAGATTTGTCCTAAATGCATAAAAAGCATCATTCATACTAGCCTAAATTGTCCGATCAGACATATGCTAATATAATAAGTCCTATCTACGCACACAATAAAATGTACTTAGGACATTTTGAACTAGTATTTATGCATTTATGTTGCAAATCTGAATTCAAATGATAAAGATGAATAGTTATTATCATTATCTAAACTGCAATGTTTTCCAAATTATATATTCGTTAGAATTTTTTTATGGAGTGTGTTTAATTTTGGACCTGATATATATTATTATAAGAATCTGGTTCGCATACATAGAAAAATTATTCTATAATTTTTTTCAAAAATCTCTCAATCAGGAAATTGTAACTGAAAACCTTATATTTCATTGTATTCTGTACTACACTGCAGTTTTTGTCTGTGGATATCTTAGAAACCACATAGAAAATATGTATTTTCTAACAAAATCAGTTTAAATGCCAATTATCTCAAAACAATGAAATTTTAGATAGGACCTTTCATGTTAGTAGGGTAGAATATTCGTGTTATAAAATTACAATTCGTTTGAAAATTCCAATATACGTCTACCATTAAACCCGGAAAAAACTAGTTGCAGTTCGAACAATGGCCACGAAAGCCTCTAATTTAAGAAGAATTAAGAAATAATTACAAAGTCGAAAACAGTAATAACGAAATAAAGAACTGGATTGTGTCAATGCTTTGTAGTTCAATGATAGAAGGAATCCTTGGAAAGAAGAGGTGAAAACTAAAAGCACTCCGACTATTGTGAAATTTTGGTAAAGTGAACAGTAAAAATGAATAGCATACTCGGTAATGAATACTGACAAAACCTAAGTGAAAATTCCGGACTTCTGCGAAATGAATACTTCGTATAATAGGAAATTTAGTTGACGAAATTCCGACAAAAACAGCCTGATGGTGAATTTTCTTCTGAATGTAAATCAAGTTAACTATCCATGAGAAAACTCGGAAGGATTATTTTATTTCCTTTAAGAAGAAAAAATATTCTCCGTCCTTGCCGTTGGGGCTGTCAGGTAAACAAAGTTAGTCATTTGTCATCTAAATGAAAAGGCCTATTCTATATTCTCGAATAGATGGCAGGAACTTTCTATAGCAGTCAATTTCATCACATCATTATGTGAGCTCGTAGCAACGAGTGGAGCGGTCGGGTTTGAATCGTGGGGGTAAGGGTTCAAATCCCAAATAAAACCACATTTTTTTTTCTTCCATGAAATCGATTAGAGTTATAATTATAATTTTCAATATTTGTATCATCAATTTATTTTTTAGGTTGTATATATTATTGGAGTCATAGCAGGAAAGTTTAGGATAAAAACTGTTATTAAAAATATTACAGATTTGTTTATGATTCAGATAGTCGTAGAAAAATTATAGTGTACAATGAGCTTGAAATGACCCATTTACCGCAGGTAGGTATATAAACTATTGTGTACAAAATTCCATATTTCTACTGGGTGGACATGCATGTCATATCATGATCACTGTACAATATATAATTTCCACCTTCATTCATACTCATTTTTCAACCACATAATAAAAATTGTGTCTCACCATTAATGTATTCAGTTACAATATATAAAGTCCCCACAAAGCCATGCTCTTAGCTAGTTATTTACCGTAAATAAAATCCACAAGGGAACAAAGACCGGAAGAAGCCTCACGTCCCTACCGAATAAACAGACCGAGTTCCGAAACTTTTCACCCCCAACGTCCATCGCCTAACCCCTAATCGAATTCTCCGAGAAGATCCGCATCCATAATCGAGCAAAAACTTGTTGCGTTACGCGTCTTTTATTTACTACGAACGAGACACTTGTGGAACACCCACATGGGGTTGCGCGTCGCCGAGTCGCCCTATAAAAGGCCCAGTGGCCCGCGGGTCCGCCACCACAACCACGCAACTATCGCGGACAATTCGACAACTCCCGAAACTGAGCGCAACTTCTGAACTTTCCTCAGAACGGATCGAGTCTTCGGTAGTTCGAGTGCGGTTTTGTGCCACAGCCTGGATTTATAACACGTAAGGATATTTTTTTGAGAGATTTTATTCAATAAATAGTCGTCGATGGTCTGCCCTGAAAAGTGTTTCATTCGTTTTTTGTTTTTTTTTTCTTTGTAAGTTTTCATTCCACATGAATGTGTTTTACGTACGTAGAACAGTGTATACATTATAATAAACTTCAGGCAAAAATACACTTCTTTTTGCATATATTCAAACATTTTTTGTTTGCGGAAGAAGTAAAAAAAATAATCTTCCAAAATTAACTTTTATCTTAAAAGCGAGTGGTGCTTGATATCAGGTATCATTATTTTTAATTTTTATAACTTTTCATAAATGCTGTCAATATGAAAGTGTTTGTGAAAAACACCCAACGCTTTTTTCACATAATTTTTAATGATTATTTTTCACTATTTATATACTTTTATATACAAGGTGTTTCAAAATTGAATACAAATATATTAAGGGCGTATTGCTGACGTCACTATAAAATATAAACATGTGTCCTAAAATGCTCCTCCTCCAAACAACACACATCGCAAGTGACGCCAAAAAAATAACAAATTTTGAATTGTGACTACAATTCTTGTGCATCACATTTTCGAAAAATTCACAGGCCCTTGTTTTTTGGACGCTCTAGTTATTTCCTGCTTAAAAGATAAGTTAAATCTAATTTAAGGGGGTGAATGATGGTTGCCTACAGTTTTTATGACCAAAATTTTCATTTTCCTCCAAAAATCAAATTTGAACGTTGTTAGGTTAGCCATGAAAAATCCTATATTTTGGCATATTAGGTACAATTTTTGAATCAGCTAATCGCTGGGAAATTAAAGGGGAATACTAAAGTAACAAACTAAAATGCTTAGTGGGCTATGACTCCCTTTTTGAAGTTTAAATTGTGAAACAGCACTTAGATTTACTTACTAGTGAGTTTGATGTGTCTTAAATAGTTTACATTTTTTTTTGTTTGCTGCGACGCAATATTTAAATGTCAGTGTAATCCGTAAAAACTAAACAAATCTACTTTTCCGCACTAAAATGTTTTTCCGCACTAAAAAGAGTGCGGAAAACACTTTTCCGCACTAGTGCAAAAAACTCTTTCAAAACTAAAATGGGTGCGGAAAATGGATTTTTCTGTACGCTAGTAGAAAATAGTTATCAACCTAACAAGTGTGGAAAGTAGTACTTTTCCGCACGCGACGGCAGTTGCACGAACGACGCTGAGCGGAGTTCGGGAAAGCCGTTAAGGGCGGAAAAGACATTTTTCGTAAGAGTTAGGTACAATATTTTTCCTACGAGTGTTTTTGTCCATCTTATTGATGACAAAAAAAGGTTTTTAATAAACAAGCTTTTATAATAATGATACAAAATGACTCATAAGACAGAATAGTTACATAGATCATTTAGTTAGTCCTAAATATCCTCATTTTCAACAATACAAAAGTCGTGCGGAAAAATAAAAATCGTACGGAAAAGTAAAAATCGTAAGGAAAAGTACAACTTTCAAAACGAAAAATCGTGCGGAAAATTTTCTTTTCCACACGCTCGTAGGAAAAAGTGTTTATTCGCATTTTTACTGATAATGTGCTATTTTACTAAATTTAAAATCATGTAATAGAGTGGCATTTTATTTTACCACATAGAACTGTTACTTTACTGCATAGTATTGGAAATGAACAAACCGCGTTATGTTAGTTGGGTTACGGAAATTCTGCACAGATACCTACTATATGAATTTTCTAAAATTTATAACTTGGTAATGCTTCTATGTATCTATGATTATTTGTGTATAATTACTTACACAAAATGTGTAAACTGCTATTTCCTACGAGCGTTCGGAAAAGTAACTTTTCCGCACGATTTTTACTTTTCCGTACGATTTTTTCTTTTCCGCACGATTTTTGGATTGTTGAAAATGAGGATATTTAGGACTAACTAAATGATCTATGTAACTATTCTGTCTTATTAGTCATTTTGTAGCATTATTATAAAAACTTGTTTATTAAACACTTTGTTTTTTCATATATAAGATGGAGAAAAACACTCGTAGGAAAAATATTGTATCTAACTCTTACGGAAAATGTGTTTTCCGCCCTTAACGGCTTGCCGGAACTCCGCTCCGCATCGTTCGTGCAACTGCCGTCGCGTGCGGAAAAGTACTACTTTCCGCACTTGTTAGGTAAATAACTATTTTGCACGATTCAGTTTTCTTAATTACTTAAGTAATACTTACCGACGCCTAAATTACTTACCGACGTCTTGGATAACTAATATAGTGCACTAACGAGTTTCATTATTATTAACTTTCGAATAACTAGGCCATTGTGAGGAACTTTTAATTTTGTTAGATTTTTCTTCAAAATAATCTTTACTCACTTCAACCATGAGTTTCATACAGTATTTTTTCTACAACTGTCAAAAGAGACTACCAAATCAGATTTTTATTGCAAATATAAAATGAGTTTGGCATATTCGTTGATGTTTATATTAGTATCAATAACGTCGAAGCACCTTTCGAATAACTAGGCCATTGCAATTTCGCTCATTAAATAAATTATTAATATCAACTAGTTTCTGAAGGCTTGGTTGTAATGTAGTACCTCTGAAACCGCCGAGAATGTCAACATATTTATACCAAAAATGCATGTTTTTTATCCAATTCGGAATTTACTGCTAACTCTGTTATTCAATTGGAAGAGGATCCCTTTCAAACTTTTCACAACTGAAAGTTTTCCAAGGTCTACGATCAAGTCAGTTTTTGAATTTTCCCTCATCTAACGCTTGAGTTAGCACGCCTCAGCGTTCTCTAGTTATTGTACACGCGCTTCTTCGGTATCTCAGTTAAAATACACTTTGCTTTCCACTCTATTTTGATCTACCCACGATTCAATAACAAGTTATGAGAAAGTCAGGTGTCAAAACACCACTGCACACTGCAATTTCCGCTTGTTATTTTTGTTCGGTGTTTTCAGAAATAAAACTTTCCTCCGAGGTTGTCAACCGTGCTTTCACTACTATTATAATAAAACGATAATTTAACGGAATAGAGTTTTATCACAACTAACTTCACTGTAAATAAATCAGAACCCAATTAAATTATTCGGGTTTCATCAGGCCGAGCGAAACCTTCAAGAAACAATAGCACGTGGTAAAACCCATATCAGGAAAAATTCTTCATATTTTCTAACCTTTCATTTCCCTAACTGCTCTATGCCAGGAAGCTGGAACGACCCTTGCTCGCACACTAATTTTAATTGACCAAGTTTGTTTCCTTATTTACTATTAATTTCACCACTGTTCTGGTCAGCAAGAATTTATTAATTCAAATAAATTCCTGAATTTGTTATCAATTAATATCGATTCAGAAATTCCCCAAAATTTTAGTAATCCATTTAAAAAGATTCTCTCAAACAGAAAGATTTAGAGGAAAATTGAATATAACCATTGATTTTCCTCTGGAAGGTTTAGATTTGAGCAACTACAGTGCAAACAGCATAGCCCCCTGTCGCTATAACTTATACGCATTGACGAATCACAGCGGGACTACCAATAGCGGACACTACACTGCTTACTGTAGGCATCCATATACAGGCACATGGCACGAGTATAACGATTCCCTAGTTTCACCGATTCATTCAAATTCCCTTGTGAGCGGAAAGGCATATATACTCTTCTACGAGCAGGAGGACACTTCATCACATGTTCAAAATTATACTTAGTTTTATTTTATGAATATTATTATTGTATTTTGCAAATAACTTGAATTATATATTTACTTAATTCTTGTCTAGTATACTATTAATATCTGCGCAAATGGCTTTGATGAAACGAAAGAACACTCTTTTGTCTTATTTCCACTAGATTTTTATTGTTACGACCGGTTTCGGGTTTTATCCCATTATCAAGTATAAAAAACTAACTAGTTAGTTGACTTAGTTGTTAACTGTTAGTTGACTAGGTAGCTGAGTTAGTTTTTTATACTTGATAATGGGATAAAACCCGAAACCGGTCGTAACAATAAAAATCTAGTGGAAATAAGACAAAAGAGTGTTCTTTCGTTTCATCAAAGTGATCATGAATTTCCACAAAATAAACAAGTCATCAGTCACACAAAAAATGCGCAAATGGCCAAGATAGAAGAATAAAACAATAGTTTGGCTGACAATCATTATTTATTAAGCCAAAAGAAAAAAATGGAAACGTTGGAATGAATGAGAAGTTTGAATTCAATTAAATCTATCAATTTCTAAAATACAAAACCAACCCAACAGAACCGTTTGAATAAATGAAACCATTAAATAAATGTTATTAAATGTTCCAAAAAGTATGATTCTTATTGAAATATTAATCGATAATTCAGAACAAAAAGTTTACCAGAAAAGGGTTTTTCTTAATTCAACACAGCCATCTCACAGTAGTGGGAACCATGATAAACACGAATAAAAAATATTTACCAAAACTCCAGGGGTGGAACATATTTTTTTTTTTTTCGTTTGAAAATAAATAAATAGATTTTCCTGTAATCTTGGAAAGTATATACCGGTAAAACAACTCGACACGGTAAAAGACAATTCAATTCTCCACAAAAATTATTCCTAGTAATTTCTTACGAAATGTGCTCGTTTTCTCAGAAAACGTGATTGAATCAAATTTCAGGTTCACTCTTACTCGCCGCTGAAAGTTCTGGCGGAGCCGAATATTTGATTGGTCACAACTCCGCTAAAAATGATCGGAAGAGGGAAAGGAAAAATTCATATAATTTCTGAAGACCCCTACCTTCTCATGCAAATATGATATGCGAGTATTTGAGTACCTAAAATCTGTTTTGTCACACTTCACGGAGATGTTTGCGGATGATCCGAAAATCATCAATATTTCAGAAAATATGTAATTATTATATGTACTGAAGCAGAAACCCATACCCTCTTTGGACTGTATGCAACAATTTTAGAGTAGTCTGACAGGTCCCACTTATGCATGCCAAAAAAAAAACTTTGTTTAACTCCTAACTCATATTCAACTTACCCATAAAACTGGCATCCTCTTCAGTAAATGCCGGGATTATGGGTAAGTTGAAAACTGAGGAGGCAGTTTTTTCTTTGGCATGTATAAGTGAGACTTTTCTCACTAGTCTGAAATCGTTGCATATGGTCCAAAGAGAGTACTGATTCCTGCTTCAGTATAATTTTTTCATACAGACTTAAATAAAAATGACTTTCGTATTCTCCGTAAATATCGTAGAAGTGTTATGTGAAGTGGGATAAAACCCATTTTAGGTACTCAGATACACATGTCATATCTGCATGAGGAAGTAGGAGTTTTCAGGAACGATATTCACTTTTTTTCCTTTCTACTATAATTTCTAGCAAAGTTATGACAAATATAATTTTCGGCCCTTCCGGCGGAAATTGCAGTGGCGAGTTAAGGCGAGCATGAAATTTGATATCGGAATTCAATCAGGTTTCCTGAAAAAACGAGCGCATTTTGTGAGAAATTACTAAGTATATTTCATGTGAAGAATTGATTTATCTTTCGCCTTGTTGAAATTGTGTCTTGAAAAATCTTATACTTTCCCAAACAACAACAAAAAAATTATAGTTTATTCAAATAAAAATATTTTTGGGTTCCAACCCTGATTTTTTGGTAAACAATGTTTTTTCTAAGTCATGTGCCGAATTTCAAAGTGCTACAATTCATTCTTCACTTGTGGCTTACATTTGTCTGTGGTTACTAAACTGTATTATTATTTTTGTCAAAACTAAAAAAAATCATCGCCATTATACAGGGTCAAAATCAAATGTGATCGCTCGGGAGATCTGCACTAGTTGCAACTTTTGATCTTCGATATCTAAAAAATTGTCCATTTTTAGATCTCGGGCCAATGGAGGCTTTAGATCAGAAGGCTATAAACTACAACATATCCAAATTTCAGCCAATTCGACAGAGATCCATTTTCCATTTGATTTGTGCGGGGTCCTTTGGTGTTGCTACAATCGACCCTCGCTTAAAAACCTGAATATAATGGATTAAGAGGGTTTTCGTGCCCTGTCATTTCCTCTGAGAATTGTAACGCTCTATTCCCCATTGAATGCTTTCCTTCGCTCTGTAATGATCGTAACTATAACAATGTTATCCAACTATGTTTATCCTGTAGAGACCGACCACGATACTCGTATATATTATAATGACACCCACAATTTGTTCACGTGTAAAATACTGATAATCACCTTGGGCCCAAGCGGATTCCGAGGAATACGGAAATTGAAACGAATTCCTGGGAATCCGAAAATTAGCGGATGGATTGAATATCGAGGGACTTTATTCCCCGATAGCATCGACAGTCTTATTGCGATGAATCGCCTATTAACTCATTCTGAGAGAATGGGTACGTTTATACCGTCTCTTGGTAACCTGACTAGTTAAAGACTTCATTGCAACCGAATAGTCATGGTTATTGCACCAATCAATAGAGAATGGTATGAGTGATTTTTTAACAAAAGTACTAGGAGGAAATCTACTGTTCCATCACTTGAAAGAGAGCCCGTAGTTATTTTCTGTTATACAGGGTAATTAAAATCACCCCCCCCTCCAACATTGGGATCTCCTAAACTACAGGAAATACGTCGAAGCTTCAATTAGGGCAAGCTTGCGTATTTTGGTGCTTAAATAATACTGTTTTGAAACATAAAAAACTCCGAATATTCACGGAACTATTCGGAGAAAACTGAAAATCGAAACTTTTGAAGTGATAACTTCTTATAGGAGGGTGAGCCGTTTCCAGCGGCAGGTAAGCGTGAACCTGAAATTTGATGTCTGCGTTCAATGACGTTTTCTGCGAAAACCAGCGCATTTCATAAAAAATTCACCTTGTTGAGTTGTTTTTTCGATGAGTTATATACTTTCCAAGATCACAGCGAAAATCTATTTATCAATAATTTCAGTTAGTGGTTATACTAGTTATCACGACAATATTTAAACAAGAAGATATGCGATGTTCGAGAATATACTGAAAGCACTTTCGGAAGCCAGGCATTAAATTGAAGTCAATTATGAATTTGATAGACTCTCGCTCTTCAGCCTAGCAGAACTTTCAATTGATTCGATACAACTCCCGCTCTACTATATATTCAGAAACTATCATGTTATCGTGCGATGAAAAATTTATGTTTTAAGTACATTCAGACAAGATCGCGTTCAATCCGTATGTGGAGGGGATATAATTATAATTTCTTTAAACCAAATTGACTAAATTAACACTTTATAATACTCTTAATCACTGAAAGGTAAAAATTGTGTTTTTGTATTTAATGTGGTATTATATTGAATGTATAGTCTTAGGATAAAATAGTTTTCCTAACGGGTTTTGAAGAATACATCAAGGCTACTACATAAAACTGCAATAAATAATTAATAATAGCAAATTAGTTTTAAAATAGCTAATGTTAAGAGTAACATAAAACAAGTATAAGATCAATAGGACATTTGTAGCAAATAGCATTTTTATTTTCATTTCAAGAGTACATTACATTTTTCGTTTAAGAATAAGTGGTTATTAGTTTATCCTAAGGTTACTTCAAAACCGATGTCGATTTATTGAACATATTAAAGTATTTTTAAAACCTAAATAAATAAAAACTGTCTTAAAATTGTTACTTGGGATGGCTTTATTCCGTCTTAGACAGGGCATAATTCGGTAATTTTTCTAATTCACCCAGGTTGGATTTGGTGAAAAAAGGCTTTCTCGCATTCCTAATTTTATGATTATTCACGTTGCTGTAATAAAAGAACATTTTTTATTTGATGAAGATTTTAAAAATAATGCACGAGGCTTCATGTGAAAAAGTTACTATTTTTTTCCGTCTTCTAAATAGTTTGACAATATCACACGGATATTTTGGCTTCAAATTTTTCGGAAGTAAAAATAATCCTCATTAATTTTTATTGGTATTATATTCACATGGAAGGAGAAATTCTGCAAATTCGGGAAAATCGTAGAACTTGAAAGTAAACGAGATGAAAAATTGAGATAGCTTTCCTAGAAATATCATTCTTCATATTGATCTCAAAATCAGATAATACTCAAATGGCTGACTACTGTCTACTCTTCCGTAGTCTTTCATTCAACCAATAATGCACAACTTAAAAATTGCATGTCGGCGACGGGCTTTATGATGGTAGTAGCAACGCCCGAACTGGTGACAAAAAAAGACAGACGAGTCAATAAAAGAATACCAAATAACATCTAGTTTCACTAATGGCAACTCGTGAGCGTTCTGTCAAGAAGATTGTTTAGGAGCAACCGGAATATCCTTCCACCCCACGTTACGGAGTTGATCACTCTGAAGAATTCTCTTCGCAAGAAGTGGCAGGGTACTCGAAATTCTGCCCACAAAAACGACATGTTGAATTTGGGAAGAGAGATTTCGGAGATGATAAACGAAAATAACGACAAGGTCAGGAAAGATGAACTGGATAAGTTAGATCCTCGCCATCACTCTCTTTGACGGATGACGAAGCGAATATTGAAACGCTTCGCCCTGATTCCAGACATGGAGAGTGGGAACGAGCAACGGACCCTTAGAAGAAGGAACTGTTCGGAGTACACTTCGCCAGCGTTCACAAAAGGGTGCCGGACGTTAGTGAGGGACACAGACGAAATACTAAGATAACGGAAGACTTTAGAGAGTCTGTCTCCCTCCCTATTGGCCCTCATAGATTTGCCAAAATTATGACAAACTATGAGGAGCTGACGGAAGTCATAAAAAGGCTTCCGGCGAATAAGGCGCCTGTGCCGGATGGCTTGGACGTCACTCTACTTCGGAATGCACCGCGGAAAGTACTTGCATAGCTCATCCACTTGATTAACTCCATTATCAAATGGGGGTGTTATCCAGATTGTCTGGAGAAGGCATTGGTGATACCTATTCTGAAACAGGGTAAGGATGGCCATAAGCTCGACAGCTATCGCCCCATCTCACTCTTGAGTGTGATCGCCAAGGTGGTGGAGAAGATCCTTCTGAGACGGTTGTTGAGTCTCGAGGAGAAACTCAAAATGATCCCCGATGTGCAATTCGGCTTTAGAAAAGGTCATAGTACCACATCTCAAGTCGTAAGGATTGTACACGGGGTACGACTCAACACAGTCATGGTCCTGCTGGACATGAAAAAAGCCTTTGACTCAGTATGGGTAGAGGGTCTTATCTCTAAAATGCTTCCGGCAGGCATGCCCTCATACATGGTAAGACTAATAAATTCTTACCTTGTTGGGAGAACTTTTATGGTGCGAGTAAACAACACTTGCTCCGCTGAGTTTCCGATCGAGGCAGGTGTCCCGCAGGGTTCAAATTTATCACCACACTTGTACTCTCTAAATACGTATGACTTTCCTCAGTGCGAGAGAAAGGATATGGGCACGGCGGTATATGCAGATGATACCGTCATTTTCGCCCATTCCTTCTCGAGCGTCGCTGCCCAATGCAGGATCCAAGTTCACTTGGATAGGAAGGTGGAGTACAAGATAGTGGTCAATCCGGCGAAGTCGGAGACCATCAACTTTACTAAAAAGTATACATACTTAAAACTTTATAGGAAGTTGATGATCAATGGCGAAGCTGTCGAAACTGCGAGGTACCTGGGAGTATAGCTGGACAAGCGTCTTAATTTCGGCAGGCATATAACCTTGGCTATTCAGAGGGCTGGAGCAACGCTTAAGCGCAACTACCATCTGATAGAGGCTCTAAGATGAGTCAGGAAAATAAACTTCTTGTTGATAAACAAATAATTAGTCCCGCAATGACATACGCTTGTCCATTGTTTTGCAGCCTGAAAACCACCCCACTTATGCGGTTAGATAGGATGCAAAACAAGGTGCTTCGTATCATCACTAATAGTAGGGGACACCTTCGTTTGAAAACTTTAAGGGAGCTTGCTGGCATCGACTCAGTTCCGACATACATAAAGTACTTGTCTTAAAAGTTCTATAAGTACTTCATCCATAACAGTCCTCTCACCAAGGACATTACCAAGCTCAGGGTATACGATAATGAGCCCCGCAAACACGGCGGGCTCATATATCAGGCTACCTTGACCCGGTTTTTTGCCTCAGCCTTTTCCGGGGTTTATCATCGAAACAATCAGCCTCATAAACTTACTGCAAGCAATTATTTACATTGAATACAATTAAAAACACGCATAAGCTATGCAGCAGGCGTGTATCTTATTGATCAGTACCGCAATTTTATAAAATGTCCGGTCTTTCAGCGGGTCCGGGCAACAGCGCCTCTCTGTTGGGGGTTTCTGAGCCCGAATTGGCAGGGCACCCTTCTAGCTCCCCTGAAAAGGAGTGGAAGGGTCGCTACTTCTACGTCTATTCTTCCCATCCTCCCCTGACCCCCCTGGTTTAAGAAGCATGCGGATTGAATTAAATGTGACATGTTATGTATTGTGAATTTGTGTAATAAAACCCCTATTTATTTATTTATTTATCTCCTGGAGAGCTACATAGCTCCCTAATGGACGGTTGAGAGCCGTAACGCCAATACTTCTTTTTTCTCGAATGATACCCACGTTTGCGGAAATCTCGTAGGGAAATAATTTTAACCTTCTCAATCACAATGTCTGCGGTTGCCAGGGTATCACAGTTGATTAACCACAGGTGTAGAATACGAAAGGCAGATTTCTATAATTTTACAACGTGATTGTGGAGATAAACCTGATATTTACATTATATCGACAACCGCAGGCAGTTAATTTCCTCGATGATTCACTTGAAGTTTTGTAGAGCATCTTATTAAATCACGTACCACTCATCAGAGATATCTGGTTTAGCATAAAAAAAATATTGAGAAAATAAGAAATTTAAGAGGACATAGGAATGCATGCTTTCACGGCTGGCGTCAATGTTTTGGTTGGTTTCCGGGTTTTTTCGTGGTCTTCTTTGGTTTAAATCTCCAAACGATTGAACTGCAGCTGCGGCAGTCATCTTCAGTGGCGTGGTTGAAATACTCTTCTTATCAACTGAAAGTTTCCACCACGGTAAAACCCGGAAACCAACGAAAACTTTAAGAGGATATTTCAATAAACGGACCGAGTGTGTCATTATTCCACATTTGTGCAATAATCTAATATGTAATTCATAAAATTCACGTTGAAGTTAACTTTTTCGGATTTTACGCATCGAAAAATGGTTAAAAAACCTATTTTTCCGAAATTGAATCTTCTCATTTCGGAAAATATCGAATATTTCGAAAACGGCTATGAATTTGGAAGTTTTCCAGAAAACAGATTTTGGTAGGCATTAAAAAAGCTACAAAAAATATATCTACATTTTTCCGATCAAATCAATAGTGCAGGAAATATTTGAAAAAAACGAAAAAGTCGATATATCTGCCGAACTAAAAAAAACATTTTTTTGCAAAAAATTCCTCCCAAGGAACAATATCAACCCGTCAATTCATTTACAGAGCGGAAAAAAATAAAATCCAAAATAATTAAAGAATTTTTTTATGTAAGCACCAGCACCTCAAAAACTATACAAGGTATCGAAAAGTTTATAGGAACAATTTCATTCAACTCAATCAGTACTACAAAAAAAATTTTAAGAAATTTTTTCGTATTTCGAAAAAAAATATATAAAATTTGTACTTTCTTTATTAAATGGTCAAATACTCGAAAACCGAAAAAGATATCAAATATTTCCAAATGAACTGTTTTATTGCTCCTGAATAGGTCTACAAAAAGTTCGGGTGAAGTTTCTCCATTACTTTAAAAACAGACAAGAAAACAATTGATAAAATTGAAGAACTTTTTTTAATGACAGTGCCCACATTATCCCATTATCGAACCCGCCAATTTTCATGGATATATATTTTACAAAACAAATGAGACAAAAATAATTATGTCCGTTTTCCACATACCGCCCCCCTTCCAACATTTTGTCATGTAATTACTCCCATCATTCCCCTTCCCCCCAAAATGTAATTACATTTTTTCGATTAAATTAATAGTATAGAAAACATTTGAAAAGAACGGAAAAATCGATATATCTCCCGAACTAACGGAAAACTTGGAAATTTGTTTTTTGCAAAAAATTCCTCCCAACGAACTTTATCGCCCCTCTGAATATGGTTGTTTCGAATTCATTAACACAGCAGGAAAAAATAATATCCAGAAAGAAGTAAAAAAGTTAAAATATTTTTTTTAAACAACATAAACAAGCACAATTATGTCATAGTATCCCAACCTATAGTTTTTGTATCTTGGAAGATACAGTATCGGAAACTTTTCATCTGGGGTATAGACAAAAATCTACGCGAGCAACAAGGAACGTAATGATATGATAATACCACATAAATAAGAGAGACGCACCACTGTGCGCCTATCCTGTTACCCCACCCGACGAATTAACAGCTCACGTCGATATCCCTTCCTCGAGCGAGTAGAGGAGAAATTGTAATGCTCTCTCAACATATAGCAAGCTATTCTTCACGCTCTCATGAAATCACTATATCCAAGATGAAAACTTTCCGATACTGTATATTCCTTTCAAATGTTTTTGACCATTTTTTTTTCATTACCTTTCATGTGTGACATTTTTTTTTTATTTAGAGTATTGAAAAATGAAAATTATCATATTTGTGTTCCAGGCACACATTACCGTAGTATTCACATTATTGGTATCCAATTATAGTTTCAAACGGATTCAGTGATGAAGACAGACAACCATTCGATAAGTTTCGCAGTATTCAAATTATTGATGACCAGTTAAAGTTTTCAATCATTTTGGCAATGAAATAGTGGCATTTAAAACAAGAATTATTCATTGAGATCATAGTATTCAAATTATTGGTGACCAATTATAGTTTAAATTATTTTCAACAACTTCCAGGCTCTTGTATATACATATACACGAAAGGGATATACGTGGATACGAAATGTGTACACGGGGGGCTAGGAACGTCGCGCGCAGCGCGATAGTTAAGCCGCCGGCAGGCCAAGTGTAGGCGCAAGGCAGATCCTATCGTGGCGGGGACCCCACTTCCACACTTGTTTTTTATTATTCTCTAAAATCTACATTGTTTGTGGCACGTCCCTCAAAAATTTGGAGTTCGATCTTTGTAACTAAACTTGATCATTTCTTTAGAGATTATACCCTTTTTCCCCGGTGTTCGAACATTTTTGAGCCACAGGCATGGTTGCTTATCTAGTGGAATGGATTTTGTCAGGCGATCAGTGGCATAACTCAAGATTTTATTTCGTTCTGGTTCCTTCTCTGTTCTTTTCTGATTTCACTGGCTGATATCGGAGCCCCGCTGATTTGTCACATGTCATCCCCTTTTTAAAGGGCATGGAAATTTCCGCATCCACCCGAACCAGTTGGTGATGTCCTCTTTTGGCGATATGATGCAAGCTTCTTTTCTTCTAGCACAGGTGGGCGGGCATGGGCATGTTTTGAAGACCCTGCACGTAGGCCTCTGTATTGGGACCCGTTGTATACCCATGTGTTTTGGGAGGCACCTGTGTAGGTTCCTCGAGCTTTCTCAACAGCTCAATCGACACGTGGAATTTTTGCAACTTTTTACACTTTTGCCACTTTTTTCACCGGCTGAGCTTTGACATTATTCGGCATTTCAATGTTATTGAATCTACCCAGCAACTCAGCAGGGCCTTAGACGTTGGTTATGGACTCCCTGCTAGTATAATTATTAGTATAATTTAATGAATTCGGGGATCGTAAGGTCCAGTAATTGTGTTCAGTTGAAGACTGGCTGATGAAAATACACTTGGGAAGTGTGGATTGATTATAATCCACCTTATTTGAATACGAAAATTGGTTTTTATCGCGTAGAATTACTTTTGGGAATTAAACTTTTGAGTCGCCCTCTTTTAGAATAATTGAAAGCGCAACTTCCTAATTAATCTGAGTTCTAGGAGAATCCAATTTAAACTAATTTATTTTTCCTTTTCGTAATTCTAATTAGATATCAATAACACAAAAGAATCTTCATGACTACTTGATTTTACGCTGAGATGACAAGAAAACAATTGAAGTGAAATTCCCTCTAGTGGAAATTAAACTGAATGTTTTGCAATAATCGTAGATGGTTATTGTTCGAAAGGACACTGAACTGCAGTATCTAGATATCTCGTTTCGTTCGACATATACAGGGTGCTAGAGATTTGACTACTGTAATTTCAACAAATGATGCCCTTTGGCTCACACAAAAAGAAATATCCTGGTATGTTTAACAAAAATCGTAAAAACTCGGGAAACATTTTGAAAAATTACAGGGTGTTATGGTAGCAACTCCATAGATTATTTCAAACTGTGTAAAATGGACATATTCCTCATTATCTTGAGATTCCAAACTTGTGTAGATTCCCTTAAAAAAAACTGTTAGTAGTTTTCGACATACATGGCATTTGAGTGATATATCAAAGTGATAATATTTTTTTGATAATACCGTACCAGAGTGATAGTAGGATATAATGTGAGTCCAATATTTGATATAGTCACCCGTTTTGACCCACACAACAGGGTGAACGGAAAAATTATTTCAACTCATTATTTCAAACCTACTCGTGACGATTCTGTGATGGAAATCATTCAACTAGACTCAGGATTAATTACCCTATTCCTGATTGAAATCAATCGACATCGACTTTTTCAGAAATATGGGTACGTCAACCCCTTGTTTTCATTCCGGATAAGGGATTTCATGCCATACCGGGTGACCACGAGGTGAGGTACGCCCCCCAATTTTTCTATAGTTTCGAACATACAGATTTCAAATTTGGTATGCCACTATGGTACTTGAATAAACATATTTCGACCTCCCACGGAAAATTCACCATTTCCGGTTTAACCGGAAGTGACACCAAACTTTTTTTTTCAAATGACACCCTGTACATATTTTTTCACGGAATAGTACCCATAAAGAAATGCCCATAACTGCTATTTCTCGTGTAAAAAATTTTTAAGAATTCCTAAAGAAATCGCAAATACAAGATGTTTTACATGAGTGTTCTCAAAATTAAATATTCTTCAACGAAGTCGGCCATGAACATAAAAATGCTAAACAAAAAAGCAGCATTGATTATATACGTAGAACAAACTTTGACTTCGTTGAAATAATATGAGCTTTTGTGTATTGCTTTCTTAATTATGTTCTAAGCCGCCTACGTTGAAGAGCATTCAATTTTAGGAACACTCATCATGAAACCTGACTGTATCTTCGTTTCCTTTAGGAATTCTCCAAAAATTTTCACACGAGTAAACTGATAGTTTATGATTTTTGATCATGACAAATTGAAAAGTAATTGAAAAGTACATGTTGTGACCATTTCTTTACGGATACCATTCCGTTTTCAGGCAATTTTGTCAATTGTGATGATTTAAGTTTGAGTTTCATGGCCAACTTTGTACAGTTTTCATTGATCTTCAACTATCACATTAAAGTAATGAATTGCCTTTCAAGAGCGATTTTCGTTTTGAAAAAATGTTTCTAGCTGGTCAATGTAAACATAAATTCAAAAATGAATGAGGTGTATCTACATGAGGTGAAATCATATGTTTGCTTCGACAATGATTCACACTTTTTTCAAAATAAGTGGTCTTGTTTCCACACCACCCCGGATAAAAAGATGCCAGTGCGTTTTTAGGGTGAGCTTATTCCACTATATTGGAAATATTGCTTTTTCAACCTTTTGTTTAGAAAAGAACACTATTTGTCGTTATACAATTACAATACCAACATCAATGATTGATTAGCAAACTTCATCAATATTTTGAGTTTTCATCAAAAACGAATTTTTTTTGTGTTGACGAAAAATATTTTTTGCTGCCATTCGAGTTTGAACACTCGACCTTTTGTTAATTCTTTGACGCACAGGCCGACGCTATTTTCTCTTTACGACGCCTCCTGAACAAATGAAGTGTTATGTAGTGTACTGAAGTTTTACGAAGAAGAAAAACTCATAGTCATCTGAACAATTTAATATAACCATCCAATGTTATGTAGAACGATCAAAAACCAGTTGAGCAGTATCATAGTAGTACATGTTCATAACCTATACCGGGTGTCCACGGAAAGAGGCTTGCCCCTAGAACTTTTTTATTTTTGCAAATATTGAAATGAAATTTGGAGGATCTGTATGAGACGTAAAGCTACATATTTTGACAAGTGACTCAGATCGGTGCAACTTTTAGTTCAGATATAAACTTTTGATTTTCAAGTGACACAGAATATGGTTTTCAAATGAACTTTTAGTATTATATTCGTCTATGTGTGGGTTTCTAGACCTCTCAATTAGCATATTGAAGCTCTTTCTCCTGTTTTCGTGAAAGACACCGCATCATAATTCAGTGTAATGAAAATCCGAATGAAAATCATGAATCATGGTTATTGTTTAGAAATTTAGCACGGCCATTAAAATAGACCATGACATCTACATCTACTAGGGGTCTACCCAAACCAATTCCGTCCCACACGATTCGTTATAATAGCCTAGACGCTTTCGCCGGATGTGTGAAATTACCGATATAATATTTTCCCGAACCGATGATGAAAGCTAATTTTGATCGGTGCAAATTTATCCGACACTTTCCATTCACGTTCCCATTAGCTCAACAACAAAATCCGATTAGGCTCGATCAACAATTAACCGGCTAATTTTATTTCGCAGGAGAATATTCAGACGATGAGATGCCCCACGCAACTAATGGCCTTATTGGCTTTAGGATATTACACGAATTTGGCAGCTAGCTTCCACATGTCCCTACAGCGACCTGAAGGAAACCACGAGGACGAAATGATATTCAGAGAAGCGAACGGTGAGTGAAAATGTTCGGATGATTCATTTTCATTTTCTTGTAGGGTTAGGTTCTATAGTTTTACCAAGCAATCAATATATAGTGCGTTCCAATGAAAACTTGACCTCCCCTGTAAGTCAGAAACGGACGTGTGATCAATAATTTTAAAAAACACATCCGTTTTCATCTCTAGGAGGACTAATTTTGATATAAAAATCATATCCGAAACTTCACTCCCTCGCGGTCAGCAGCTACCTTCCCTATTTTTTTCAATGGCATAGGGGGTCGAGTGATACATCATTTAGTCCCTCTATAACCTCTTATTTTTTTCTGAATTGGTTCATTCGTTACTGAGAAATTAAATGTTGAACGTTTTATTTAAGAAAAAATAAGAAATTTCGCTGTCGTTTCTTTTATTGGGGTAATCAACAACAAAAAATATCAATGGAAACAAAATTAACGGATACATTGCTCAAAATGACCTCCACCTAGTTCCATATAATAATACAGTAGACTTTCGAAAGCATTCCTTACATTATTCAAGATGTCCGGGGTCAGCAATGGGCTTTCCTAAACAAAAGAAATGTGTTTCCAGAGCTCAGACAGCTTCTGACGTTGTACTCATTTCTGATTCTTCTGAATGGTAGGAGAAAAACATGACTTTGTTGTTGATCCTTGGCTTTCCTGTTGCCTTATTCCAGAACTTCTTCCATGGTCTATCTGGGTACTAGTTCTATTTCAAGTCTCTACTTATGTTGGTGAGTTCAACAAGAGTTTTAACGATGCCTTTTTTTGCTCGATGTAGCGTTTTTCACTCGATTGTCCCCAACACATACATGGAATTATTCGAAAGTCTGGCCATTAAGGAAGCCAAACAACAACCTAAAATCTGAGAATCTTTTAAAACATCGGCCAGCAGAAGAAAAACCCACACCAGTCAATACATGAGCTTTGATCCAAACCAGGCAACATCAACCAAAAAAGGCATCTTCAAAACTCTCGTGGAAAGAGCAACGATGATTAAATGCAGTAACAAAGAACAGTTGCAAATAGAACTCACCAACATTAGGAGAGACATGATTCAGAACTGGTATTTCCAGATAGACTCCCAGAAGGCAAAAGGAAAATCAAGGATGAACAACTAAGACATGTTGTCCTACCATACATAAGAGGCGTATCGAAGAGTCTAAGGAGTATCGGGAATAAGTACAACGTCAGAAGCTGTTTCAGACCTGGGAACACTTTGAGAGGCCTTCTAACCAAAACCAGGGCTGAGAATTCAAGCGAAAATCACAAAAATTGTGTTTACTATATACCATGTGAATGCGGACGCCGCTACATTGGTGAGACCAAAAGACCTCTCAGCAATAGGGTAGGGGAACACAAACGCTGGACTCAACGGGAAAAGACGTCAAAGTTGGGAGTCACGGAAAACGGTTGGATGGAACACCACCGTATTCAGTGGAAACATAGTTTAGTGGAAATATAGTTGGAATAGTTTAGATGAAACCTATAATGAGTATATAATTCGCTCCTTGGATGACCTTGATTAACGAAATAATCGTAATCGTTATTAGAATTTTTCAGTTCCTCCCTATTTATCCTTCACTTATTTGGTTCAGTTGGCCTCGATTTATTCAGAGTGATGAAAAGGTCCTACTCGAAACAATGTAATGTCTTTCAATTACCGGTATTTGAGAGCTTTTGAAGTCAATGATATTACGTATCTAGGTTGGAAAATTAGTCGTACACTTTAAACGAAAATTAATTTGAAACAAGATTGAATTATTCTTTCCAGTCTTTCCACAGGAAAAAGGGTGGGCAGGATTTTAAGAACCCTCACTCACAAGAAGATCGAGAATGGAATTCGTTGGAAAATTCCGTTAACTTCATCAGCGACTTTACATTCAGTGTTTCAATGCAATCATTTTGAGATAGATGATTATTTACTTGACTGTTCACTATTGAGTTATACTGTGCAGCTATTCTCTTCAGTACATCAAATATGCAAAAAACAAAGGAGTTCTCAAAACTTGTAAGAATATGAGGTACCACAGGTGTTAATTTATTGCTTAGGAAGTATTGAGTCTCAAAATTATTGTGAGACTCCACTGATTGTCTGATGTCAGGGATACTTAATGAAACCTCCACTTCTTTGTAGACCCGCCAGGTTATTGCCTCCAGTGACACTTTTTGGGCCATTGTATCATGCCCATATTATGTTGTGTCGCAGTACCCGATCCAGTACTTTCATTATTTGTACGAGTTTGTACAAGTTCTTTACTAGAAGGGACCTGTATAGTTCTGGATCGCCAGATGGCTACCCGAAAATTGCCTGGCTTCTGCGGTATAATGCCTCGATACAGCTCAGTATGTTTTTCACTCTTTCTGGATCCTTAACGCACAGTCTGAAGGACAGGTCACTCACACATCTGCCGTTCTTTTATGGCACGTTCCTTCGATGTATCCACTCCTGTGTTTGTTTCTTGTGTTGCTTTTGCAAAAGTTTTTGTGTCTATCCTCAGTCCAGTCCCTTACAGACGCTCTTACTGTACACTTCGGTCTTTGGAAGATCTCAAATTTTTCTCTCAGTCCTTTGTGTGTGTTATGTGTAAGTTTTTTGTGTGTTCTGTGCGTGTTTTTTGTATGTTTTGAGTTTGGTTTGTGTGTGTTTTGTGTGTGATTTGTGTGTGTTTTGTGTGTTTAGTGTGCATTTTGTGTATGTTTTGTTTGTGTTTTGTTTGTGTTTCGTGTGTGTTTCGTGTGTGTTTCGTGTGTTTTGTTTGTGTTTTGTGTGTGTTGTATGTGTGTTTTGTGTGTGTTTTGTTAATGTGTTTAGTTTGTGTGTTTGTGGGTATTTGGAGTGTGTTGTATGTGTATTTTGTGTGTATTTTGTTTGTGTGTAATGTGTGTGTTTTGCATGTGTTTTGCGTGTGTTTTGTGTGTGTTTTGCGTGTGTTCTGCGTGTGTTTTATGTGTGTTGTGTGTGTTTTGTGTGTGTTTTTTGTGTATTGTGTGTATTAGGTGTGTTTTTTCTGTATTTTTTATGTATTATGTGTGTTACTTGTGTGTTTTTTGTGAGTTTGGTGTGTGTTTTGTGAGTGTTTAAATTGTATTTTGTGTGTGTTTTGTTTGTACTTTGTGTGTGCTTTGTGTGATTTTGTTTTTATTTTGCAGTTCCATGCCAGTTTGGACGTCACTTCTTTGTTCAACAAGGCCTTACGCTTGAGGTTGCTAATATGCGCGTTTTCAACGTTTCTTCAAAGTGTGATTTGTGTGTGTTTTATGTGTGTTTTGTGTGTGTGTTGTGTGTGTTGTGGGTGTTGTGTGGGTGTGTTTTGTAAGTGTTTTTTGTGTATTGGGTGTGTTACGTGTGTGTTTTTTGTGAGCTAGGTGTGTGTTTTGTGTGTGTTTTGTGTGTATTCTGTGTGTGTTCTGTGTGTGTTTTGTGTGTACTTTGTGTGTGTTTTGTGTGTATTTTTTTGTATTTTGCAGTTCCATACCAGTTTGGACGTCACTTCTTTGTTCAACAAGGCCTTTATGGGTGAGGATGCTGATATGAGCGTTTTCAACGTTCCTTCTATGTATATTTTGTGTGTGTTTTTTGTGTGTTTCTTGTGTGTTTTGTTTGTGTTTTGTGTGTTTCGTTTGTGTTTCCTGTGTTTTGTTTGTGTTTCGTGTGTTTTGTTTGTGTTTCGTGTGTTTTGTTTGTGGTTTGTGTGTGTTTTGTGTGTGTTTTGTGTGTGTTTTGTTTGTGTGTTTTGTGTTGAGTTTCAGTCGAGTTTCAGAGTGCTATAATCATTCTTCTCTTTTTGCTCGAGTTTGTCTGTCGTTACTGGATTAAGAAAACGGGAGTAGAATTGTTATTGAACGATCTCCTAGAAGAAATCTGAGCTTTGTGTTCAAACTATTCAACTATCTTATTATTCGGCCAGCTGCTCCAAACACACTGCAAGAATAGATATAACATTATCAGATATTGGATGTGATTAGAATTTCTAACGATATGACGTGAGGACGTCAGATACAACTGTTCATTCGTTGTATGTACATGAATATGTGTCAGATCTGAATATTCAACTGCTGAGTATTACGAAGAACACACGCCGGATAGAACTCAAAAGGAAACCCACGAGTCGATTATTGGGGTGTCACTCTCTGAGCGCTTCGAGTTGGTACGAGAGACATTTTCACCGATGATATGCCAAAAAAATAATTAATAATTGAATACGTCGGTTGGATGGCTCCAAAGTTCAGAGGATTCATAGGAGACCATGGAACAATGTGTTAGAACCTGGAAAAAATAAAAGAATTTGAAAATCAAATATCAAAAAACTTTCCTGTTCATTTTGAACAGCTTTCTTGGCCTTATCACCAGGCCCTGATTTCTTTAAAAATGTCATCAACTTGGAATACTTTAGTGATAATTCTATAAGCTTTATGATAATTTCTACCCATTTAACATATTTTGTTACATGTTTATATAATTTTTACAGAATTAATATTATAATGAATAATAATATTAATAGGTTTGTGTCAACATGAGCATACAGTCCTTACAGCTTGCAGAGATACCACTACATTTATATATTCTTTACAGAATAACCAGATACTAAATATGTGTGAATATTAACACACAACTTACAGAATTACCACTTTTATACCTTAATTTTCCATTAAATGTTTAAAACGTAGCATTTGATGTTATGACCCTAATGTGTGGGGTTGACACGTCTTTGAGAGTTTCAGAAAATACCCCAAAATTAACATACTCTCCAATTTTTCTCTCTCTTTTCAGTACGATATCATAGCCTTCCTCATATCATGATTTTTCCAGTAATGGAGATACATTCAGTAATTTTGCATCTTCCTGAATGTCGTCGGGAATATTCTTCGTTTTCGATTATTTCGTTCATGATTATATATACATTCATTAAATTAGTATCAAATGGATATAGACGTCAATTATACAGTCAAAAAGTTTATCATACGTTACTATGGATACGAATTAAACGGATAGAGCACTGTCAGCTGACGTCACAACATGGCGGTGATCAGCTGATGGGGGGACAAACAAAGAATTTGAGTTTGAAATGAAAATTGTTTTTTTGTGGTTGCTAATGGGTAATTGTGATTTTTTGAACTTTACTAAATTTAGTGATCCTATTATTTGATAATATTTTGAAATACTCTTGTTTAATAATAATATAATGTTTATTTTCAAAAATTTCAAAATACAAGATACATCCAAATTTGAAAATAGACATGAAGATCACAGAAGCTTCAAATGCTTGTGCGTGATGTAGGTATCAATAATATAATATAACTATCAAATCAATCAAATATAATATCAATAAATTCATAATAATATTAAAATAATCGCATCATAAAAATAATAAAATACTAATAACTTCGCTGTTATTTTTGCGATCTTTAACAACAAATATCTACTAGTAAGACAAAACTTTCCGTCTTTCATAACATTCTCCAATATTGACTTCAATGTTAACTGTAAATTTTTCAGCGTTTTTTTTGTTCCACGTATTTTGGGTACGTACATGGTCGGGATGTTCGGAACGATCTGACTAGTATGTCACTGTACTCCAGCAGTTTCTACCTGTCTCTGTCTTGTTTGTGTAGAAGGAAATTTAGAAATTTCACGTGCTAGTCTGGATCGGATCGTTTATAACAACCCATAACAGCACAAGTCTTCATGATTTATGTCCTCAAATCTAAAAGAGAAAATTGTTTGTATGATAACTATCATCATAACTACGTGTTTTTGAATTGGAAAATCCATGTTTATAACACCGGTACAGAATCAATTGCACTCAATTCAGCATAATGAATTATTACTCACTAAAATGCCAAGAACGTATTTTTAGAATATTTTTGGAAAATAGCTTTGTTTGTCCCCCATCGAATGTTTGACAACTGTCAAGTTACGTCACTGACAGTGTTCTATTAAACGTTTTGAAACAAATAGATTAACTAGTTGAAAAGGGGAACATTCTCCATGAAAATTGAAAAATGAAAAATGTGACTTATTTGTAATATCTAACAGAAAACAACTACTTCCCCGGCTGAAGCCACGCTGGACATTGAACTACATCTGATAGATATTGTGAAAAGACTCTAACTGAAAAAAAAAGAAAGAAATTTTAAAGTGAAAATTCGCATTTTCATTCAGATAGTTGATTTTTTCAATTTTCTCTAGTTTTCATTGAAAAAATCATTAAATAAATTATATAGGGAGAATGCCATTAAAAAATATCACTCACAGAAATTGTTCATTTTATTAAAGCAAGGTTCGCTTCTCTCGCATTTAAACCCCAATACATTGTGGTCGATGAAAATCTATTCATATTTTCGAACTAAAATCATAGATTTACTAGGTTTGAATTTTATTTATTTTTTCTAATTCAACGTAAATACCATTTTAGCTTTGTTAGTGGGTGTTTCAAAAATATAAGATTGCTGAATATATTTGAGTTACTATTTGTTATTAATTAGGGCTTCATGCTGGAGGTGTTACAAAAAATCATACAATTCACACTTGAGTATAATGCCCTAGTGATACAAAGAGCCATTTCAATAATTTTTACATGACAATTTAAAGATGTCGGGACCTAGGACATAGGAGAAACGTATTAAAATTTTTGTTCCTCCGTAATAATCCTCCAAAAATACCAATTTTTCAATGCAAATTAAAATGTGACCAAATCCTAAAGCAACTGAACAACGAAATCAACTCGGCGACTTCGGCCAGAAGTAGAAATAAGTAGAATACTTTCAAACCAAAGTTAACTAAACCGAAAATGATCTATCTGAATAAAAAAACATTGTCGAGCGCTGAAAATCACTTTCACAATAGCGGTACATTTGGGAAAAATTAAGGAGAGAGACGCATTTACAGGCAATAGGAGGCGTGAATGTCGTCTGATGCGGTTTATTCAACGGACTGTTAACAACTGTGTAAATTTTTCCAGTTTGGCAAACCGCTCAGAGAACACAGGGATTTAAAGGACATAATAGCTCTTTCGTGCTAGTGGAATGTTCCTTCTTGGCAGTTCCATTATTTATCAAGTCGCAAGTGTGCGTCTGATTACTTTATAGTGCAAATGGCAATTGTTTTACGACAGCTGAGACTCATGCAATTCGAAGTAGAATTATCATTGGGGCTATGGGACTATCAGCCCCTGGCGGTGAGTTTTAAGAGGCGGTAAAGCAAGCAGTAATACACTCGTCGCCGACGAGGCGACAAGTATATTATATTGCTTCTTGCTTTTTATAAGCCGCTTGAATTGCTTATCAATTTTGAATATTAACAGTGACATGTTATTGACGTTGAATTTTGATGATGCCCCTGATGAGTTTGCATAAAAAATAAAGAAGGGTATTATAGTATTTATCTGAAAAAAATTATATTTGTTGTTTGTTGTTACGTATAAGTTGTGAAGTAAATATAATTTGATTCGTTATCGTAATGATTTTATGTTATTATCATATGCTGAAAAAAAAAGCAGAGAACGTGTACTTTGAAACTGACAATTGAAATTTATTATTTGGCGGCGGCGCGGCGGCATCGTAATAGTTAGCTCCCGGCGTAAGTAAGTATAAATCCGGCACTATATGCCCTGCATCTGCCCACGTGTTTTTTAACTTTCAGAGACCGATCCTGTACAGTTGAACTTACATATCTGAAACCATGAAAACATGCACGCGCATAATGCGCATTCCAAAAAACCATTTGAAAACTAATTCAGAGCTGACCAACTCGAGAACGGTTAGAGATAGACGAAATCTGCGAACGCCAATCGATTCAGAATGTTCAAATTAGTATATATTGTGAATTTCGAGTCAATCGAAAGAAATTAAAAATTACTCGAAAATGTTGCATGGGGTTCACCCCTTAAAATCATCAAAAATATCAAGTCGTCACAACGACTTGAAATTCGCACTGTATACGTAAAATTTTATGCTCATTCCAAAAATGCATGCTTTTTATAAGCTCAGATATAAGATTTAGGCGGAAAAAGGTGTTTAATATGAAAAATAGAATTTTCTGAGATTTTTTATTTTCCATTTTTGAATTTCAAATTTTTGTCCTCGAAAGTAATTTGACGTGCTGATTCTGAATTTTTTAACAATAATGTAGGGCGGCATAAAAACATCTAATAACTGATTCAGAGCTGACCAACTCGAGAACAGTTAGAGATAGACCAATTCTGCGAACGCCAATCGATTCAGAATGGCTGAATTAGTACGTATTGTGAATTTGGAGTAAATTGAAAGAAATTAAAAATTACTCGGAAAAGTTGCATGGGGTTCACCCCTAAAAATCATCAAAAATACCAAGTCGTCACATCGACTTCAAATTCGCACTGTATACGTAAAATTTTATGCTCATTCCAAAAATGTATGATTTTGATAAGCTCAGATATAAAATTTAGGCGGAAAAAGGTGTTTAAGATGAAAAATAAAATTTTCTGAGATTTTTTATTTTTCATTTTTGAATTTCAAATTTTTGTCCTGGAAAGTAATTTGACGTGCTGATTCTGAATCTTTTAACAATAATGTCGAAAACTCATCATAAAAAGTTTTGGCGGCAAAAAAACTGATTCAGAGCTGACCAACTCGAGAACAGTTAGAGATAGACTAATTCTGCGAACGCCAATCGATTCAGAATAGCTGAATTAGTATGTATTTTGGAATTATTTTATGACTTTCTGGATCTTATTTTTATACATAAGAGTTTAATTATGTCCATACAACGTATTCGCGTAATTGAATGGTAATTATCTTTCAATGCCCCCTAAAACTTTTTCATTATTTTTCATTAGAGATAATTACTTCACTGATTTCATTAGGTATACAAAAAATGACTAGTTGTTTCCCCCTCAGATTACACATATAGGATTCAGTATAAATCTATTTTCAGTCCGATCCTTTGGCATAACAAAGTCCCCATAAAATGGTTTCAGAGCTTCCTTATATCGCTGCTATATCTTGGCTTGGTATCGTCCAAAAACATAAGCATATGATGTATTCGTCGCTAAAAACAAATTAGATGAAAAAAAGGTGGTCAACACTTAAGAAACTTCTGTTACACTGACACATATCTCTTCATGAAATTTCAAGAATATGTATAATTTAAAAACATGATCAGAACTATTTATAGAGGATCGTCAATTGGATGCTCTGTTCCTGAGTAAATGAGTATATCAACATCAAATCGATGAGGGCCACGTGATATATGGATAACACTTCTATGTGAATTCTCGCAATTCAATCAGTGTCGGAGTATAAAGGATTATTTGACCGAATAAAACTCCAATTCAGATTTCCTGTCAATCAAGTCCTGTTCCGTAATTGAAAATGCTAATATGTGTTTCAATGCGAATCGCTATTTGGAGCATAATGCACCCTTTTTACCAATACATATTCATATCCTTTCGGCATAATCATATTGTCTCAAAGCAAAATGAATTCAGTTTGAGCCACAAAACCGCAACGAACAACTACGCTCTAAAGAATTCACAAGTGTTATAGAGCGAGTAAAGTTGTGCAACAATATCCAGTTAGCCATATCCACACGTGATAAAATAAAGTCCAATTTTTAAATGTGCTGTTAGCGTCGTTTGACTTCCAGCTGAATTCAACTGATGGCTCAAGTGTGAGTTCATGCCAAGATTCAGCACATGTAATATTCATTCTTACCAAGAGTCAAATTCAGCTTGGAGTCAAAGTATGCTAACTGAATATTGATGAACTGGACCTGAAGCTTGCCATTTCGAGGGGCCACTCGATTGAAGGAATGGTTGATGATAGTATTCACCGTGAATTCATGAAATGCAAGAAAAACACAAAATACAACAGAAGATAAATTGATGGATCTAGCCGTTACTATGTGGTAGGACTGGTAGGAGATCATCATGAATAATGGAAAAATAAAAATTCCTATGTTGTTACACCACTTTATTTTTGTAACCCCTTGTGTTACTGTAGTTTCGTCCTATATGGACATTATCAAACTATATTTCAAAACTGATAGCTAAATACACCAACACAATTGCCTTTTATTCCAGGCCTTTCTTATTCACTAATGATGACACTTAAACCTATAATAAAAATAACAATATCTACATTTGAATATTCAACTATATCCTAGTACCTGGTTCATGATCTACAATGTGGAAGGGCTTCATTGAAAACGGGTGAATATACTATCTAATCATTAATTAGATTGATCCACAATGTTTATGTTTATGAATTTCTAGGGAATCTAAATAATTCAGTTTCCAACCTTTGGAAAGGAGTGGTTTGAAAAAGTAGAATCGGTTTTCTCCAGTCTAAAGGGCCTTTCGTGCTCGACATATCTTTTAGAGATAGCTCTTCCACATTACCCCACATAAACCCTGTTACACTCTGGGCACTTGAGCTTATAAACTCCAGATTTTTCCATTCAATCTGTTTTATCTTTGACATTGAAAAGGAAATGAAATAACCTGGCAAGTAGCCTGAATGCTACTTCTACCTTGTCATTATGGTCTGATTCGATTCAAAATTAGTGTGTGAAGGTTTTCGGGGACAGAGATTATGAACTACCGCTATACTGAAGTTCTGAACGGCCTGCGCCTTAGACCGCCAGACCACCGACTACCACAAATGGACGAGTATTGTGATTATGGTCAGATTAGATTCAAAATTGGTATGATTTTCGTGGTCGGATATTACGATTTTTTAGTGACAAATAAAATAATAGTTCAAAAAACTGAAGAACACGCTTCACTTCCAAAATGGACTCAAATGTAAAAAACCGTTGGAGAGCTTGACAAAGTTCTCTTGAGCTCTTGAACGCTCTGTATTGTTGAATTAAACGAAAAAATAGGAGGATATAGATTGAAAGCACCCACGCTGTTTTTACAGTTGAAAAATTAAATTGTCAATTATTTTTCACTTTTTAGCAAGTGAAGCGTGTTCTTTAGTTTCCTTAAACTATTATTTTTCTTTTTTCTGAAGAATCTCGCAATAGTCTCTGTTCTTTTTCCATATTTTCACGTTACAAATTTCTCAGGTTCTGACTGCTTGGCTTGTGGGTATATTAATTTGTGAGTGAATTCAAGGTGTTGTTTTCTTATCAATTTCTGAATTGTGGATGCGTTGAAACCATTACTTTTTCTTATCTGTATGATTTTTTTTAGTTCTCTATCCAAATTATAAGCAGACAAAGGTAACGAGAATGCTCTGTGTAAGTTCCCGTTACCTTAAAGGTAAACCTCGGAAAAGAGACATTTTTCGATAATTCATAATTTGTACGAATCTGAAGCTGAACAAACAATATTGTGGAAATTAATAGATAATAACATGCGGTTTAACTGTGCATCAAAATATTTTCTGTCCGATATGTAGTCTTTGTACAATCGCGTTATAAATAATTTGAGAGCATGTTTCACAAGATGTGCCGATTTAAGGGAAATTATCATATTCAAATTGTGTAGATATCAATATCTATAATTTGTATCTTCACCTAAAAGGTGTGAAATGTGTTGAAAATGAGTAGCAGTAGTGGGGGAATTGCATTATTCAAATTGGCGCGCGGTTATACTCTCCTCTCCTCAATAGTTCCCCTACTACTGCTACTCGATTATGCCATGAACACACTTTCACGCATTTAGAATAACTTTCCGTGGCATTTTCAACACATTTCCCACCTCTCAGATGAAAATCCAAAATGTACAAATTGTACTGTTTGATCTTTACTTCCAGATGCCGTTCACAGAATTTGAATATAAATCTGCGCATTTTGCAAGCCCTTGAATTGTTTATAACGCGATTGTGCGAAAACTACACATCAAACAGAAAACATCTTGCGCAGAGAACCACATATTATTATCTATCAGTTTCCAAAATATTGTTGGTCCAGTTTCAGACTTATAAAAGTTGTGAATTTTTGAATAATGGTCTCTTTTTTGAAGTTTTTCCAGATTTTCTCAGGCGAAAATGAACCGATCTGGTCGTACAAAAACCATTTTGTAGGTGTAATAATTCTCTAAAAAAGTTCTATCTATTGTAAAACGATTCCTTCAATGGTTTTTGGATAATTTGCAAAAAAACAAAAAAGTTGTAATTTTGTTCACAATTTCTTTTTTAAAAAATTCCACAAAGCGATTTTGCTGAGGCGAAGACCGGATTTTTCATCAAAGAACTATCTTATAAAAATCAGCATGGGCCATTTGCGTCTTGTATTTTGTGGGTGAAAAAACTTCTATAACTTGGCCTATTTCTACAACTTGTTAATATAATAACCGTCGTAGAAAAGGTTTTTAAATAAAGCGCAGCAGACGAAATTGTTTCACGAGAAGTTTTTTTGTAAGTCGGTTATTATATTGCCAAATTGTAGCATATTACTTTTTTTTTCAGATGACCGTACTGATATGTCAACAAACGGACTTCGAGATGAAGAATTGGAGCAAGCCATAAATATTCTGCGTAAACTACTGATTCTGCCGTGGCCGAATGGCGAAAGTCCTCTGCTGTACGTAGAGAACAATAAAATTCCTCAACAAGAAGAAAATGCGTTATTCGATGATATTGCAATGGACGAGGAGCAACAAATGAACCCAGTTCCAAGCAAGAGAATGAGATACTACCGGAAATATCCTTGGAAGAGACAAAATGTCAAGTAAGTATGTGAAATGAAATTCTTGTACCATTCATTGATATTTTCCAATCTTTGTTGATGTGTTCAAAACATCATAGCAAGAGTTGCCGACCGACATTCCACCCTTTTTACCCCCATATACACCTTCAAAGTTATAGTGGCACTTGCACTTGTTTCCTTTACAAATAAGTACATTGCACAAGTATCTGTTAGGTACGTCGTGGTATTAGCCAGGGGAGTAGTTTCCTTACAGCTATTTGCCACAATAAGCCTATATTGTATGTGTGTGGAAAGAAAAAAAACATCGGTTGACAACGACTATCGTTGTTAAACTATCTCCCAATAGAACTCTGAGCTTTGTGTTCAGATATCTGACCTAATCTCTAAACCCAGATAATCGGAGTGCTTCTCAATTTGCTCACTAGGTGAAGCCGCTTACAACCGTTTCATTTGCGTAAGACCAGAACAAATGAAGAGATCTGCCGATTCTGATTCCCTCCATTAGTGGTATGATGGGAGCCTCTTCTACAGATGGAACGACACGTGGCATATCTGCCATTCCTGCCACTTCGTTAAACAGCTAAGGACCAAAGCCTCGTCTCCGAAGATCAAATACTTGTTCCCCAAGGTTTTGGGCAGAAGAGGCGGCATGTTCTGGGTGTCTCACCCACCATAGAGCATGCATTTTTGCCATGTATCGTCTCCGGGCGGGCTCACTGCCCTCGTAGCAATGCAGAAGACCATACCTTAATTAATCTGTCTACTCAAAGCGTCCTTGTCCATTGCCGCCACCCACCACCTTGCCTCTGAGAACCCCATTCGTGGGTGTCGGTTGTGGGGGGCCTCTACCTCGTCTGTTGGGAATCCAAATTTCAGGGTATACCGGAGGATTAGCCTAGATACCCACGGCCGCGCTTGAACTGCAGGGGTTTTGCAATCATTATTATTACACTAAGGTAAAAAACGATTAATATTTCCACAAAATTTATTGTATTTGCGACATGTTTCGATACACAGTATCTTTTTCAAACGAATGTAGTACAATAAACTATTCTTCATTGAAATTACTTAAATACCTTTCTTAGCCATGAACATAATGAGGGACTACCTATAACCACCACCACTCAATTGAACAAATTTAACAAAGGGGAACCGTTCAGGTCCAGTTGATCATTCAATAAACAAGATGAATTTTTCAATTTATTAATTTCCAAGAATTGACCAGACATAAATCGCAGTTATTACCACGTTGTGAAAAAACAATAGGTCAACGCCACTGTGACTACCTTGCACCCAGACTCTACAGCTTGATACCTAACCCCATAAAAGACATACAAAATTTAAATGTATACAAAAAAAAAATCAAATATTGGATTACTAGTACTGAAAGAAATAATATTCACGACTTTGTTAACCAGAAATAACTATATTAAAAAAAAAAAATAAAAAATTCATGCCAATATTGAGTTGCAAAAATACGATAATTACAATATGAATGGTTCCATAATAGATGCATCAATTTGAACTTTGTGTGTGTGTACATGTATATTATACGATACCAGTCTGTCATTGGTTATTTTGCAATAATGATACTTATTATTAACTACTAATAATTTATTATTGATATTATATTTGTTATTATTTTACATATTACATATTACCCTTGCTATTATTCTACATATTGTAGCTATCTTTGGTGGTGTGTACATACTATACAAAAATAATTCTGTCACTACTTACACTATCGACATTACTTCTTATTAATTATTAATTATTTATAACGACCTATTATCTTTATTCATGTTAACACTGTATACATACGAAACCCCGTACAAGCAATAGTCCTTCGGAACTAAAGCTTCTGTGGTAACCCTATGTTTATTTGCTGCAACTTCCCTTATTGTATAAATATTTTTTGTTTCGTAGTGAATAAACTTTATTAATATTATCCAATATGTATTATATTTTCAGATACGACCCAGACAGCCGTTTTGTCTGTACGCCCACCAAAGATGAGGTTCACCGCCTGTTAGTAGCTCTCCACGAATCACGATACGGCAACAGAAATTTAGCAGTGGATTTCTGTAACAGGAAACGTCCAGCATACGCCGTTTTCACCAATATCCGTTATCTGGGAAAATAGAAGCATACGTTTTCCATTAATTCAATGTCGATGAAATGAGTGGACACACCAGGTACCCTCCGTTGATAATTAAAGCATATTTCAAGTAATATAGTGTTTTGCATTTTTTGATTATCCTATAATTACACGGTTGCCAACAAGGTCTGTATCGCTGTAGATATTGTAAGCTGTTTATGTCTCTTTTCATATTTTGAGCTTCATCGCCAGTACTATCACCTTTTTCATTTAGATCAGTTTGCAGGTATTTCTACCTGGTCAATATTCCAAAGTTATTGAAACTTTGGGGTATTGTTTGGGGATGGTATGGGATGTATAATCTGAGTTTTCGACCTCGTGGAGCCTGTGGAAAATTGTAGGGAGTCAAAAAACGCGGAATTTTCAGACTTATGACTTCTAAACCATACTTTTGTGACAGAAAAAGTTCCACAACAAAGTTGAACATTAAGTTCCCTACAATTGATTATCACTGGTTCCCTACAATTTTCCACAGGAACACTGAGGTCGGAAACTCAGATTCTCCATCCCCGAACAATACCCCAAAGTTTCATTACCGTTGGAATTTTGTTCAGGTAACCCACTTCTGAATTCGAACCGAGTTTTTTCTAGTGAATTGGTTGTGGTGAATGTCTGGATTATTGGATGCTTTTCAACAAAATTTCCTATAAACACCTAGAAAATGCAACTATACTAATTATAATTTTTATTAATTCCCGATTTAATCTTGGTTATGAGGTAAATTCAGCTGACATATTACTTCAAGCCTTTCCAACATCGTCGCATTATATTTTTCACAATATTAGTTATTTGAACTATATAATCCATTTCGAAAACACAGAAAAACCAACCACCCACTTAACATGAAAACATAACTTAAACATGAATGTTACATCACATTGTGACTTTGTGATGTTGTTTAGAGGTATCCTGGACATTACAGATACGTTGCGTCCATGGTCCTTTGTGCCTCTTTAAAATATTATAATGCTACGTTTAAAACTCATATCATGATATTAACACCATCATCATATTAATAAGCATCCAATGCTGCTCAAAACATGTATGTAATGTAATATCATTGATCCTCTTCTATATTAATATTTTGATTTGTAGTATATAGGGTGGAGCATGTACTCGTGGTATATCACATCTTTTCTGAATTTATACATACAATGTGGAATATCAATAGTAACTTTGGTAGGCGAGTAACTTCAACTTGAAAAATATAGAAAGAGAACATATATCATGAGCCACACTCTCACCCTGTATCTCAAATGGAAAAATATAGCTTTGGAACATCCAACATTCAACTTGTTCCATATTTTTTCATTTGAGATACAGGGTGCAAACATGACTAATGGCATTTCTTCTTTTTCTATATTTATTGAGTCGAAGTTACTCACCAACTAAAAAACCACTACTGAAATTCCAGAAATGTATCTTTAAATATAGAAAAAAAGGTGATATACCATGAGTATATGCTCCATCCCGTACACAACAAATAAAAGTGAAAATACATTGGGAGGTAAATGTTAATGGGAGAATGATATAAAAAAAACTACAACTGCATTAAATATTTAATGGAATAAAAAAATATGATAAAAATAACAAAGTACTCTTGAACAATAAAAGTAGAATTTTCACAAAATCAATGATTATAAGGTTTTTGTGTCACTACTCCTTCATCTTTAGCCTCTACTTTGCAAATCTCATCTAATCCGTCACAATGAATTCAAACTCTTCACCTATGGTTGAACGGAATGTCGTTTACAGATCCTGAAAATATAGTAATTAAAATAACTGAAAACTTGAATTAATTTTTAGTTTATATTTTCAAAAAAATATCAGTTGTATGCCATGTAATAAGTAAAGGACTTTTTTTTCATTAATTCTTGAAATATTTTTATTATTTCTTAAAATCACTAATAATTGCTTAGAAACTCTCTAGTGAGTTATGGATTATAACACACTAGTATGTTATTTGATAGTTTGTTAGTTGATAGTTTACGTGAGTGTACTTCTCATGATATTATACTGGAAGATGAAAAAGAATTTCATTATAGTATTTGTGTATATTCCACCTAATAAAAAAATTATTGATATTTTATTCTTGCACAAGAGATTATTTGTATACAGTCGAAGATATTCAATGATTTTTAAAAATCAACTGTCGTTGATTCAATGTAAATTTTACAAAAGCTTAATCAATGCCATTGATTACGTCCCTTCAAGAAGAATTTCAACTGCAGATTAAAATGTATCTTCAAAATAAAGAACAATTTTTGTCTTAAATCCATTTGTTTTTGATTATGCCATATTATTTTCCTTCAATAATCCATTCTTTCATGCATACTTTCTTTACAAAATAGTTTCCGTGTTTCACATCAGCCAGGCGTCCCGTGACGGATCCTTTTTTTTAAAATAATTTTGCTGTCGAAAAGAAAGCTAGAGAGTAGGTTAGCAGATCTGAATAATCCATTTTTAGATCGATTAAATTTTTATGTTCTCCATGAATATTCAAAAGCATATTGAAGTCTCAATAATTATTCGTCACATTAAAATATCTAAACAAATATTACCTTGAAATAAGTTAATTAGATTTTCGAATATAAGTCATGGCTGTCTTGTAAATCGTTGTAACTGTTGAAACCAGGATCTTCATAATTAATATAGAGATATAATCGAAAACTAGTTATTAATCTTGAAGAACCTACAACTTTCAACTACTCATCACATAAAATGATTCAATAATTATATATATACAGTGAGTTTTAAAAAGTTTACAACATTTGGGAAACTTGTTTATTATCCATCTGTCAGAAAATTTTATTCTTGATAAAAATAAGTGCATTGCAGAAAATTTGTTGTCAAAATTTTTAATTTACAAATGGTGTAGGGGAGAACAAGAAATAGAAATTTCGATCAAGAATAAACACCCTTTATTTTTCCACATTATCAAAAAAGTGTATTAGAAAAAGTTGTTTAGAATTAAAAACAATTTGTGAATTTAAAACCAGAGCCACCTACAACAATTTATTTTCTCCATAAGAAAGTGATCGTGAACTTGCAGGTTTGTTATAATTCATTTGTTCAGTAATCATTATTATAAATTCTGAATGTACGAAGAACTTCAAATCAAGAAGGAAGGCCTGAAAAACCCAATGGATAATATTTGAAACAATATCATTCATTACTTACTCATAAGGTGATAGAATTCGACATAAGCTCAAAATCAGCATTTGAATGAATAGTTATATTTATATTATTCAGCAACCTCACCATTAACTTTGTTCAAATCTAAAAAGTATTATATTTACCAACTATTTCGAAGTATGGAATAGTATGATGTCTTACTGTTTACATGTTATTTTTCCGAAATTAAGACTGTTAGTTAAGTGACATATAATTAACATATCTGTATTTATGTCAATGTATTCTCAAAAGTGTTATATAATGTGTATGCCAAATAAACACAATAAATATTATGTTTCCATTGTTTTTATGGAGTGTTTTCTTTTTTTTTGTTTTTATTATAGAGCAACATATCTGAAAAATTATTGAATATTCATTGATCTTTTTGGGTTTTTACTCCTATATATTCTGCGGATTAGTAAGGCAATGTCTACTCTAAATTTACCAGAAGGTGAGTATAGGTAATCTGAATAGAAAATCATAAAATTGAGAAGTTGAAAACTTTTCATTTTTGAAATTTCGAATGAATCGTATAAACATTCCGAAGTATCCTCCTACTTATATACCGGGTGACCACGAGATGTGTTTCGTCACAAAATTTAGTTTGGAAGATATTTTTTTATTATAGTCCTTATATCCAATTTTCTTGAATATTAAAATTTGCTATTCAATTTTTTTGTCAATATGGCGTCAAGTAAGCAATAGAAAAGAAAATCATTAAGATTCACAAAATTAGTTTTATTTAATTCAACGAGTAACTGTCTCAATTTAAAGGCATTTTTGATCTTGAACCATAAAAAAAATCGCCAGCGGCACTTTTCTATTTTCTATCATCCCCGCGCTACTAATTATCCCCCCCCCCCCCAATGAAACAAAACTCCATTGGCGCCTGGCGACTACGGTAACCAAGGTGTTGGAGACACTATTCTGGCAGGATATTATGAATCCCTCTATATCCGACTCCAGCCTACTTGACGTGAAGAATGTTAACGTCAAATTTTTAGATGAGCAAAAGTCTGCAATGTTTTTGAAGAAGACCCCATTGGCTCATCCTCATGGAGCTTCAGGAGAACGTCAGTCTCCGCAGCAATGTGAGCCTTTTACTGAATGAGCTCCAACACGGAGACAGCATTTTGGTTACCCCTTTCAAAGTCGAAAACGAGACCAAGTTGATAGACTGCACGGGCTGCTGCCTTGAAAAGAAATTTTCCAATCACTTCTTTTTCATGGTCACAGATCAAGCAGAGAAGGGGATCAGAACTCCTGATGACTTTACAGGCTTCATCCAGTTTCATTCTGTTATGCAGACACTCCAAACTCAAAAGTCCACGGCGTCCCTGTTTTCTGGGGAAGTGAAACCGTGCTGAACGGACGACTTCCTCGTCAGTCCTTATGATCAGATCTGATCTGAAGATCCTGATACTTGCCGCGGAGAGAGTTCTTAACAATGGTTACCTCTTGGGAGTAGCGCTGTTCCACTCCTCGGTAAGTGTACGTCTCTTCTGCATCAAGATGATGTAAGATGCTTTCGTCTGGACATCTTCAACGTATTCCTCGTCGTCGTCTTTTGAGATGAACCGTGGCACATTTGTCCATTCCGATAGCATACATGTACTCTTTCACCACCATTAAGGACTGATGTAGATCCTTCTCTCCGGAGGCATATAGTTTCAGGTCATCCATGTGAAATAAATGGATGACCTTGTGCCTCCGGTTGCTGGTGGTGCACAGTTGTAACCAATTGTGTTTCTGAGTAAAACGGACAATGGCAGTAGTGGGATGCAGAAAAGATAAAGGCTCAGGGAATATTCCTGAAATTAATATTCCTGAAATACACTTTTTTGAAGATTACCTGCTCTTCTTGGACTCGGACTTAACCAGATCTTAAGGAAAAGTGAGTCCTCCAGAGTGGCATCAGTTGTTTTTATTCTTATTCTTATCATAACTACTTCTATTATTGTCTGTATCATCATTAGTATTATTGTCATTATCATCATATCTAACTGCTGTGATATGTGTAAACACCCTGTACGTATTAGTTTCCATGGCATAGGAAACTGGCAGATACGCTTCCTTGTTTACCTGTATAACTAGATAAACGAGTGAATCTGACTAGGTTTATTATAAAAGGCAATAAAGAATACATCTTTAAATCGTACCTATGTGAATTACTTTCCGGTCGTCATTTAACTATTTATTCAAACATGTGAATACAAATTTTTAATTTCGCTTTTTTGTCTCACTTCGAAGAAAAAAAGTAATTAACGTCGACAAAAAAGCAAGACATAAAATGTTTTAATATTTATTCCATATAATTAGAGAATCAACAAGTTATTAATTAGACGGCTTTTTCTATCGACAACTGAGGAACATTGTAATTCAAAATAACTGTGCCATCCACTAATGCTATTAATTTATATTGATAAAACTTCTGCAAAAAAACACTACTGCTCCTCCTACCATCTCGCAAATGAAAAATTCATTCACGCCATTTCGAAATTCCACCTATATAAATATATGCACGAAACCTGTCACAAATCACAACAGTTTTTGAAAGTGATGTATGAATACTGGTGACTACTTAATAATTCGGACCAAGAAAGTAGACCACAAGGGATTACTAGGAATTGTCAACCATGTAAGTTCAAGGATCTTATTTATAATCGATGTTTGTCAATTACTGGAATTTCGAGATGAAATTTGGTGGGTATCATGAGTTTTCACGATAGTGCAGAGCCATCTAAACTGTTTGTTGAATCTTCATTTCTTATTACTTTCATTACGGACTTCAATTGTCTGTTAGCGTTTTCGTTATCAAGTGTGTACTGAACGCGAGAGTGAATGAGATAAACTTTATATGTCTTGATGTAATTAACAGGACTTCATATCTTTCTTTATTGGTGATATTTATGCAACCTCATCATTTTTATCCTCGTAGAATTGACCTGTAATTAATTAATGTGTTCCATACATTCTCAATTTATACGCTCGGTTTATTGAAAGCGTTGTTGGCCTGGATTTATAGGGACTCTTTGAATTATCGTTAAAAGCACTGTTCTTCCTTGTCTAAGACGTTGGTATCTTTCCCCTGGATGCGATGGTTTTCTGTCCAAGCATGTTCTGCGACTTCCGACTCTGAAGTGCCTCCCCGTCGACCAACGTTTATGTTCGTCTTCCCTGATGATAAGCGGCCTTTTGGTCCCTCCGATGTAGCGGCGCCGCATTCACATGGTATTTGGTTAACGCAATTTTTTTCATTTTCGCTTGAATTCTCAGACTTGCTTTTGGTCAGAGGGTTTCTCCATGTGTTTCCGGATATGAAACAGCTTCTGACGTTGTAATTATTCCTGATATTTTCTTAGTCTTTTCGATACTTCTTCAGGGTAAGGTAGAAGGACAACATTGGTCCTGCCCTGTTGCCTTATTTCAGAACGTTATCTAGAAGTCTATCTGGGTACTCATATCTCTACTTATGTTGGTGAGTTCCATTTCCAGTTCTTTTTTGTTGCTGCATATGGTCCTTGCATTTTCCACGAGAATTTCCACGATGCGTACGCGTACCGCGGTCAGAAAGTTGATCGAAGCTGCCCAGTTGCGTCCCGGGTCGCAGCCCAGTTGCGTCCCGCGGTCAGAAAGTAGACCATTGAGCTGCTCAGTTGCGTCCCGGATTGCAGTCTAGTTGGGTCCCGGGTTGCACCCCTGTTGCGTTCCGGGTTGCAGCCCAGTTGCTTCCCGAGTTGCAGCCCAGTTGCGTCCCGGGTTACAGCCCATTTGCTTCCCGAGTTGCAGCCCAGTTGCGTTCCACGGTTAGGAAGTTGATACTATAGTTGCCCAGTTGCGTCCCGGGTTGCAGCCCAGTTGCATCCCGCGGTAAAAAAGTTGAACCTTCAGCTGTCCAGTTGCATCCCGGGTTGCATCCCGGGTTGCAGCCCAGTTGCGTCCCTCTTTCAGAAAGCTGATCCTTCAGCTGCCAAGTTGCGTCTCGGGTCGCAGTTGCGTCAATCAATTTACATAATTGCCCAAAAATTCCAAACTACTGCTATCAGGAACATTGTACAGAAACTAAAATAAACTAGGGGGCGTCCATTAATTACATGAGACAATTTTGGCGATTTTTTGACCCCCCTTGATGAGATATCGTAAGATTTTGCTCGACTCCCTCCCTCCTTTTGACGAGTAAATATTTTGATGGCCTCCTAATACAAGAACAAGATAGCTCAAAACACACAGAAAACAGACCTTGTAATAACAATTCTTTATCAGAAATCTATAGATTAATGCGTACAAAGCTTTTATTCAAATGCACTAAAAGGTATAACATAATTTCTTCAGATAAACCCTGGTGTATCGACTGATTAGATTTTTTTGAAGACAAAACAAATGAAATAGTGGTTAAGTTTTGTAATCGGCTCCAGAGATGGCGTCCTCTTCCTCGTGTCACCACTGTCAACATTCCACGGACATGGTGATTGTGATTATTGACTGAATTTCACGGAATTTTATTAAACTTTTTTAATACCATTTGAAAGTGATAGTCCACTCGTAGTGGAAGATCAAGTTTTATTGGAAAAATAACACTGCTAAAATTGTGTATTTTTTTCCAAAAAAGTCAATAGTTGTAGTGTAATAAAAAAACATTTTGTGCAATTTTCTTATATTATTGGTGTGTTTCTTCATTTTCCTTATATTTTATAGTATTTTTCAACACATTAAATTAATAATTTGATCATGTTCCGTTTTTGTTCCGTTTTTGAACAAAGTAGGTAACTAATTTATATTCAGTACAGAAAGTACCTACCACTTAGAATCTGTAACATACTTTGAAACATACATTTTATTTCAAAACTCGCCATTCATGTTGACAATATTTTATGGCAAAAATGTTTTCTAATTAATTCAATCAACTTTTGATGCGTTTTTATATTTTATATAAAGTAAAAAATATAAATTTTTCTCCACTCACACTGAAATATATCAATGTTTTGTCTTCAGTAAGCTTGTTTAGGTTTTTGTTATTTTACCATTCATTCCTTTTATTTTGAAATGATAAAATTACTATTACATGTCATATTGAACGGTTTTTTAAAAGTGGAAGAACAATAATATGTAACACACAACTCATCACAGATATCACTTCTTGATTGCAACTCAAACGCAAACTCAAAGCGACAAAATTAATCTTTATTTCTTTAAAAAAGATTATAGAGAAAACTCGAGCACAAATACACAGATATCAGCGCGAGGGCATGCGCATAAGATTGACAGGTGCTAATAGTGAATTTCCATGCGATGCAGCTGAACTGCAATACTTCTATGTGAAATGTGAGTAAATTATTTTTCAGCAAAAAAAATTAATAAATCATGTCAAAAATCTAACAAATAGAACTGCTTGGGGCAGTGATTCCGTATATTCCAATAATTATATTGTTTTATTAATTTCCTGTTCGTGAATCGGGGGCAAAACTTCAAACATATGTTCATGAAAATTAACCATAACAAGAAAACCGACGGTGGCGGTACACTCAAGTGTCGCGGGATATTCGAAAAGCACCCCACGGATTCATTTGTTTTCTAGTAATCAAGTTTGCGAATGTCTCGCGTTTTATCCCACAGTTTTTCAGGTATGAGTTGGTAAACCAGGGTTTTTAGGCATCTTTACTAGAGCATTCGTTTCGCATGAGCACTGAATGAGCACCGAACGAGCGAATTCTCGGACAGTGTGGACGCTGCTTTGAGCACGAACAGAATGCGCGTGCGGTGCTCGGCCGATTCGTTTTTTGTCGAATTTTTCGTGCTCAGTGTGGACGGTGAAAGTGTGGTTGACGTTCTGTTTGGGATTATCACAGAGATTTTGAATTTAATTTGGATATTGCTGAGTATAAATATTTGTATATAGGCGACTGATTGCGGATCGGTGCCTGTCTGCCAGGAGACACTAACCAGCCTGAGCTTGAACCGAGCATATCATGTGCTCATGCGGAACGAATGATCTAGTGAAGAAATTATTTTTTGATTTTTAGTGCATTTGAATGAAAGCTTTGAAAAGTTTTTTTTTATATATTTTTTTTTACATAGAAAGTCATGTACCTATCTAAAAAAATGTTTTTAAACCTTTCAGTGACCTCCATTCACACCATCAATAATTGAAAGTTAATTTTTTTGTCGAAATAAGTCCCTCTCCAAATACACACTAAAAATTCACTGTCGTCACGAATTTGAAATTCAAGGGAAAATAATTATAATGGTAGTCAATAAACTGATATTAGATATTTCTGGTCCATTCTCAGGTACTAAAATCACACAGGGTGGCCAAAAATAATTTTTAAATTAGGAACTTTTTCAATTGAATTTTGTCGTGTATTTCATATTGAATACTCCGTATATTTTTGATCATATAATCCTTGGATAATGTCACGAATATGTGTTTGTATTCATCCCTATGGCTATTTCTAGTTGTTTCCGGCCTATTGCATTTTTGTTGCTCATTTTCATTACCTAAGTATATGATTAGTTTTTTGTCAATATCTATTTTCTCGGCTTTATTTTCCAATTCATTGAAATTTTTTTATCAAGAGCTCACCCTGTGAATATTTTTAACAATTGTTTTCGTAAATGTCTCACTGTTAAGGCTATATATTTATGACTCGATTAATTGAAAGTACAAAAGCCATTTGAACTTTATGAGCACCAATTTTCGTATTCTAATCAGTCATATTACTTTTTTTATACGTTTGTATGGGCAGGTCAGATATCATACGTATATTTACTGGCTGTCACAATGGGTCTATTAAGAATAATTGTTGTTTTTAGACAAATATCTGAAGGAAAACAACTCGAAGTATCGAAATTATTCCTTACATTCATTTCATACGCTCCCGAACGGTTTTCAAACTTTGTTAAAATGATTGCATTCACTCCTCCTACATTATATGCTAACCCATGGATTAAAACTTTGCCTCAAATGTTATTAATCGTTAGATGGGATAGGATGATTCTAATGTTCTTTTTTTTGTTTTTTTGTTTTGGATCCCACGAAAAGGAAAATCCTGTAATATTCAGAGAACATCGTGGTGTTCTTCTTGAATTTATAAAGGCTGGAGCAATTGAGAGCATTGTCCATGAAAATGACCATAAAATAAAGACATATCGCTAACCTTTCTGCGGTGTTCCAGAGAAGTGAACGAGCTTGTAAGAGAAGTATCACCGACGAGACTGATAGCTCTTTTTGATTATTCCAGTACAGGTAGGATTTGTACTTTATAAATCATAAACAGTTTATGAGGAGTAAAATAATTCTTGAGATAGAACAGAAAACAGTTTGTTTGGAAGTAGTTGACAATGTTCCACTTCTAATGAGGGTTTTTTGGACTTATCTACAAGAAACAAATAAAAAAATTCAAACCTCTGCAATTTTGATTTTACAATGTTTCAATTATTAAGGTCTAAATTTTAAAAGAATGCTAACTAGCTATCAAATGCGGGTGAATAGAAATAACAAGTCGAGATTTTCAAGTAATTTTTAGTTATCACTATCTATCATTTATAATTATCCAAATCTTTCAAAATAATTGCCATCATTTCAGTGGAAACTGATTCGTTCAGAAGATATATGAGTACATAGTTCCGTAGGGAACCGTTTCATTCACATTTTTTTGTAATTTTGTTTCAATATGGAGACTTTTTGATTACATTTTGAATGTCAAAATGACGGTCATATTTGCACAAGTGTGAATATGAGAGTCCATATCGATACTAGTGTAGATATGAAAATCGTTGGTATAGATTTATTCGGTAATACATTCAAAATTATCTCCTATGAGGTATCTTTAAACCCTTTGCGGTCCTTTGTCGGGACAGCCCCGACTGTAAAATTTTAACGTTCCGGTCCGTTGTCAGGTTAGCCACGATACTGGCTTTGGTCGAAGTCGCTACTTATTTGTATAAGGTCTAGCCCTGTTTTTATTCTCTGCATGTTTTGAATAGAATGTTTTTCATTTCCTTGTTTATAACAATATAATTGGACCGCGAAGGGTTAATATAGTTGACATTTTCGGTGCCTATCAGAAACACTCCTTTTGTTTTTGCTCCAGATTTTAAAGAAATGAACAACCAAAAACTAATGCATTTGATCGAAATACAGTTTGACGGATAATTCAATTGTAACAACTTGTCATCTGAAGGTTGAATCCTGGCAGTAACTCCGCTACCGTCTACCCGGCAACATACCTAATCACATCAACCATCATTCGAAACTCGCCAATCAAAAATTGCCTAGGCCCGTATTCAGTGTAATCCATTATATAATTTGAATTAAAATTCCAACGACATTACAAAAAGACTTGTATATAATACACTACAAAATGGCTAGTTTTTTGCAGACGACCTTCACGTCCACGTCTGGTGCAAAAACACGCTCATTTCACAACCTTTTATATAAATAGCTATTTCAATTTCCGTACTAGTAGGATACCTAACGGTTTGAATACACAATTAAAAACACTGACTCTTAATAACCTGACTAAAATATATTAAATCTAATTTAGCCTTGTTAATGAAACGCTTCAAGAACCATGGATTGTTGAATAAAAATCGAATATTTTTATTAGTCTAGTGTCCTTCCTGTTTGAAACTCTGGAAACAATAATAGACAGATACATCATAAATCAGGCTATACTAACAAACCATTCGACTAGAGGATTATCCTCGGATCGTATTAGGAATCGCACGTTAAAAGGTAATTTTTGGTTCGCACAAGTTTCGACTTTTGAGGGCTACCGTTCGTAGGGGGGGGTGACAGTTGGTTAACGAAAAAACAATTTCAAACAACAATTTCAACTAGAGCCATTATGCGTATCAGCCAGACCAGTCAACAAACTTCGCATTTGATGATCTCAACAGGATACTGACAAAATTTTTGGGCGACATTTCTGTGGCTTCCGAACAATTGTCCAAAAACAATTTCCCGGAAGGCAATTACCCAAAATATTTGCCCAAATGGACATTCCCGAAGAACAATTGCACGAATTAACAGAAAAATGTATTTTAGGGCAACTTTATAAATTTATAACCAATAATTTCCGCAAATTCTGTATACTATTATTTCTTCTCTGATTTATATTTTATAACCACATCCTGTTGTAGTTTTTCACAAAAATGTTTAAAATTCCTCATAATAAATAACATCCTAATGTAACCTTAATTAGTTCTGTGAATGGAAAATATGTACACCCCATCAGTCCTAATAGTATAATAATTAAGAGGCAACATCAGCGCGTCATCATCATCATCATCATTATTCCAACATGCAATTACAGCGGTAATTGCACTGCAGAACGATAATTGCACTGCGGAGCGATAATTGCACTGCGAAAACAGCACGTCGGCATGACACCAATAATTGACTGACAATACTGATAAATGTCAAATATACTTCAATAAATGAAAAAATGTCGCGTTTTAGTGAGTGGTGGTCGATACAATCTATTGAGGAAAATGTAGTTGAAAGTGAAACAGCAGCACATACATTTTTTCTTTCAACCCCGGAAATATTCTACCGAATTACACTCGTGCATCAAAATAAACTGATAATTTTCCAATCAAGAATGTTGTCAGTGTCAGTTTTAGACAACATGCTTTCATGGAAAATGATCGGTAATTTTGATGCACTTGTGCAATTACTTCCGATAATATGTTACTAAATGTTACTTGTTAATTATGCATTTCAATTTTATGAATTAATGTGGTTGGATAAAAAATATAGTAAACCACTAGATTTGAAAATTAATTACTTTCTCGTAAATCGAAAGTTGTAATGATAGACGGTTCCCATGCAATCGCAACATACGACTTCATTATTAAACGGCAGAGAGTGAAAAAAAGTATATGTTCTTTTTTTAACGGTTGTTGCTAGGCGACAGAAAATTGTATGCAGCAATAATGACTATACAGTAAATTGCACGAAATTAACGCTACAACCATTACTAAGTTTGAATACAGCATTCAACAATCACAGAGCGCTTGTTTCGTGCATTTACTGTCATCTACAAATATGGAAAAATCCTAACAAAATCTGGTCTGTCAAAGAGCCAGTTGTTATTTTCTCTGGCAACTAACAATAACCCATAAATATTTAATATTTAAATGTTTCACCGAAAATATCTTACATGTGTTAAAACGTTCATAAGAGGTGTGCAATAACCGCTGGATTACAACGATAATTGCACTGCAGTGACGTCATGGGTGCAATAATTGCACTGCCGTGAAGCGAGAGATGACAATTTAAGTGAAGTCGCGCAATTTCAATGTCAGAAGTGACATTAAATAATGTAAATTCATTGTGCATTCTTGAAATTTTCTACGAATTATCATTCGTGCATTGAAAATTAACCAAATTACTCTGAAAAAACGTGTTTTGCTTTATGAAAAACCGCATTCGGTTATTTTTTTTAGTTGTTTCAAAAAATTGCGCTCCTACTTCGGAGTCGGGCAATTCATGCTTTGAAACAACAAAAACACATTTTTTTCAGAATCAGAGGTAATTTCCGATAATTTAACTGCATTGACTTCATGGGTGCGATAATTGCACTGCCTTGAAGCGAGATATGGCAATTCAAGTGAAGTCGCACGATTTCAATGTCAGAAGTGACATTAAATAATGCAAATTAATTTTTCATTCTTCAAGTTTTCTACCGAATATCATTCGTGTATTGAAAATTGATAAAATAATTCTGAAAAAACGTGTTTATTATAAAAAACCACATACGGTTATTTTTTTCATTGTTTCAAAAATGTATACTTTCACACATCGAAAAAAATAATCTCGTGAGTATTTTTTTTTTACTCGTAGTATTTCCCACACTCCGCCTACGGCGTGCGTCAACATTTCCTACTCATAAAAAAAAGTATCACTCCACTCACTTGATACATAGATAACTATTCTTCATTCGAAAAGAATGTATCCATAGGCATCAAATAGCTCGACCTGAATTTCCCCACCCTGTACAATATAATGATAAGAATCATTTTTCATCGAAAGAAACACACTTTTTCACAATATATCCACACAGGATATTTGTATTTGTTTGATTTAGGTTTCATTATCTCGTATTACCATTCAAATGCCATAAACCGTCAAGCTTGTTTGATGAAGGATTTCAGTGCGCCTTGTGGTTTCGTAGAAAATACACGCGTTTGTGATTTGCATACTTTGGCGTAGGTAAAATGATATATTTTCAGTGAACAGAATTGTTTTAGCAGCGAACATATCTGTACGCGATGGAACCTTCTAGAATCAAGGACTTCTACCAATCTACCAAAGTGTTCATCACAGGCGGCACTGGATTCATGGGGAAAATTCTGATCGAGAAATTATTGCGATCTACAGACGTTTCGACGCTTTACCTACTCATCAGAGAGAAAAAGGATCAAGATGTAAATCAAATTGTAGACAAACTACTTCAAAATAGGGTGAGTTATTTATAATTTAGACATTTTTGTGTTATTTCTGGGAAAATAATTATTGCTTCTATAAAATGTTTCAATTGCTATTCAGATCCAGAGCTGTCCCAAAGCACAGTGCTTAGTGCTCGTGAAAGCACTCGAAGCACTTTTGTGCTCCTAAGCACTTTTTGAGAAGCGCTCGCGAGCACTTTTTGAGATTTCTGAGCACTATGCTTTTTCATACAAATCTTGTCGGAAAATGAAGTCGGGGCAGATGATACTCGGTGGCATCCCAACCAAAAAAACTTTTGTTCACGTCCTTACGCAAAATTTATTTGACGAAAGTCAAAAGAAATCTGCTATGTTGATACAGGGAATGTGCGGTATGTCGATCACCATTCTGCTATTTCTCACTTCTATCTGTAAAGAGGTAACCATGTGCAGCCCATTTCGATATGATTTTGATTTACATATTTTCATTTTCAAACTGTGCGAGGTTAAACTTTGCGATATATATAAGAGTTTCAATTGATAGGTCAGGATCAACTCTGTCAGGTTTTTTAACCAATGAAACCAAACAGTAACCCTAGCGATATATTTAAAAACAGAGTTGCTAGGTAATGTTTTTAAAAATTTGCCTTAAATGCATATCATCCCTCCCTTCGTATATCACTGGAGTTTCCACAAACATCAGTAATACCATATAATGTCGAATCAGTCAATTACAATTTCAAAAAAGCCAATTTTCTCCTCCTATATTCTCATCTTCTCAACATGAATTGGGACTTCCTCGAAACATATTCTGATGTCAACAAAGCTGTGTCCGAATTCTACAAAATAATTTATCCCATACTTGACCTATATGTACCAAAAACTTTAAATTTTGTTAGAAAGTACCCACCTTGGTTTAGTAAAGAGACTATTAAAGAAATTAAAACGAAGAACATAATTTTCAAACAAATGAAGACGTCTAATTTACCTGTGTTGAAAGAACAATTTGTTGCTCTGAGAAAATCTATTAAACTGAATATAAAAAAATCCTATAAACAATATATAGAAAAATCTGAGAAATCTATCAAATCTGACCCCTCTGAATTCTGGACATTCATTCAAAGTAAAAAAGGGACTTCTAGGATTCCTGGAATACGTTATATGGATGACATAGAATGTAAAAATCCGTCAAGTATTTTAAATGCATTTGCAGACTATTTCAGCAGTGTTTATGCTACACAAATTAATAACACCATGGACGATAGTACACTATCCTCCAATATGTCAACTACAATATCACTTAGGCAATTAAGTGAGGATGAAGTTCAAACTGCTATGAAAAAACTTAAATCCAAACATACCTGTGGCTATGATAACATCCCTAGCTTTTTTGTAAAAGATTGTGCTCATGTGTTAGCAAAACCTCTCCAAACAATATTCAATAGAGCATTAAATGCATGTACATTTCCGGATATTTGGAAGACTTCAAAAATATGTCCAATATTCAAATCTGGAGCTATAAATCAAATAAGAAACTACCGTCCAATCACCTTATTATCAAACTTTGCAAAGGCCTTTGAAATCTCAATCTATAATAGAGTATTTCCCAGTGTTAAAAACAAAATATCACTTGAACAACACGGCTTCATATCTAAAAGATCAACTATCACTAATTTGATGTGCTTTACGCAAACTATCAGCAATGCTATTGATAACCAGTCTCAAGTTGATACTATATATACAGACTTCTCAAAGGCCTTTGACAAGTTGGACCATAAAATACTAATATCTAAACTAAATAATCTTGGCTTCGACATTAACCTACTCAATTTCTTCAAATCATACCTCAGTAATCGGTCACAATATGTCGAGTACCGTGGCCATAAATCACCAACTTTCATTTCTACCAGCGGTGCACCTCAGGGAAGCAATTTAGCGCCTCTTCTTTTTTCATTATTTGTGAATGACATAGGTGAACATATAACAAGCAACATTCTTTTGTTTGCCGACGATTTGAAATTATTTAGGATTGTTGAATCTCAGAATGACTGTAAACTACTACAAAATGATATTGACCGTTTGGCAAACTGGTGTGAAAAAAACAAATTATCCCTCAACATACAAAAATGTCATTACAATAGTTATACTTTGAAAATTAAATTGGTGGAATACAGTTACTCAATAAATGAAATCTCTTTGAATCGGTGTGACGTAAAGAAAGATCTTGGCATTAATTTTGACTCCAAGCTTAGCTTCTCAACACATATTAGCAAAACTGCATCGGCGGCTAAAAGAATGCTTGGTCTGATTTTCAGAAATTGTAAAGATTTCAAAAATGTAGATAGCCTCATTGCTCTCTTTAACTCCTATGTAAGAACACGCTTAGAATATGGCTCGCTGATTTGGTCTCCAATATACTTGAATCACATTCATCTGCTCGAATCCATTCAACGAAAATTTATGAAGTATATTGTATACAGAATTGATGGAATTTATCCTGAACAAGGCTTAGACAGTAATATTTTGTTAAACAGATTTTCACTGTTATCTTTGGAAGACCGTAGAACATACTATGCTTGCATATTTATATATAAACTAACAAACTACCAAATTGATTGTCCAGAGTTATTGTCTCAATTAAACTTTTATGCACCTCGCTTGAACAGTAGAAGTTCACTTTGTTTTTATCTGCCTACTCCAAGAACGAATATACTACTGAAATCTCCAGTTCACTCGATGTGCAGAAAGTTTAATCAGATATATGATAAAATTGATCTATTCTCAACATCCATTGGGCTATTCAAAAAGGAAATAAAACATATAATTTCTAATGTGTGATGTGTATGATGCCAGCAATGTGAAATACATATATTCATACCTCTATTCGTTCATTTGCTACTTTTTACTTGCTTATTTAGTGTTATTTAGCTTTATTTTTCTCTTTTCTATAGAGTGTCATAGCACTCTATAGGTTTAAGTTCTTGTTCACAGTTACATGTTTACATTATTGTTATAAGCAGTCCAGTAATTGGGTCTTGTGCCTGTTTGGACAATAAACAGTTTTTTTTTTATATTGTGATAATTGCGCGGTAAGCTGAATGCCGTTTGAGTTACGTAAGTAGAAAAAATAACTTGAGTTTTTGGCTGGGTTAGAACTTGACGTCAGTCCATATCACTTCTCAGACTGTTAGAAACGTGAGTAACTGAATCTTTTTTTAACACGATTATATTATATTACATTGTGACATGTTCCGCTTCTCTGTAGCTTTTGGCTACTGAGAAGCTGATTTTACAAAAAAAATACTAATAGGAAACCGACTGTCTCATCACTTGACAGAGAGTACGTAGTAATGTTCTGTTTATCAATTTGTTAGAAACATTTGAATAGAAAAACACGTGTTTTTCTTCAGATTTTAAAAATAGGAGTATACACAGAAAGAAATCCCTTTGTAGATTTTTTTCCTTTAACAGTGTAAAAAAAATGTAAATACTTTATAAAATTGTCGATAATTAGTATACCTGGTTGTAATATATTTTTACCATTGATTGTTTATTTCGGTTTGTGCTGAAATTGTGTGATATGTGTTATACATAATTGTGAATAAATTTTATACGTTTTTTATTAGAAAGGTACAACACGAAATGTGTAATAAATCACAAACAAAACTGCCCGCCGATAGAGGGCACAACCCACGCTATGCTAGAATTCACTAAGGCCGAGGCTTACTAGCAAGACCAAAGCAATCTTCAACACCAGTTCCATTCAGCCCCCGACCGGTTTAGAAGGAAGGGATAGCTAGAGAACGAGGAAGCAGTGATGGAATATTTAAAAAACTCATTCTGTAAATGTCTCACACAATAGGGAGTATTTTAAATTTATATTCCCTAACAGCTATTTCAAGCCTTGTGTAAAATTTCTATACAGTATTGTGCTTTCTGAATTTCAGTTTTGTCCACAGAACTGTAATAAAAACGCAATGTGTAAAATAACACAATTATTGTGTATTTTTCAATTATATAGTCAGCAGAATTGTACAAGAAAAACTTACATTTTTGTAACATTTATACACAACGGTGTTGTTAACCAATTTAAACAATATTGTGTTAAAAATGGATTCAAAGAAATATGCACAATGTGGATATATTATTACAACAAATTAAGATAAACAATAGTGTGCGAAATTTCTACACAAAATTGTTTCTGTAACCATTCCAGACATAATTTGTTTAAAAATTTCAAACAATTGTGGAAAAAAACTATACAAAGTACTACGAAATGTATATTCTCATTTCTCGCTACAATGCCGCGAAATGAGTGAACAATGCTCGCAAACATGATTGAAAACGGCCAAGCCCGCCTATTCAGTTAAATCTAGTAAAAAAAAAACGGAAAGAAAACGAAAAAAAAACAAAAAACCGCTCAGAAAAAAAAACGGAAAAAATAGCTGGAAAGAAGGAGAATTAATTTCTATGAGTTTTTTTTTCGTTTTTTTTTCTGGGGGATTTGGGTTTTTGGTTTTTTCTCCGGGGGTGTTTTTTCCGTTTACCATGCGGTCGAGTAGTAATAATAATAATATAATAATAGACTAACAGTTTGTGAAGGAACATTTCAACACCGATTATTGGGTACATATAATGTATACTATATGTATACTATAAAAAAATCTACTGGAGCAGCTTTCATTGAAACCCATAAAATTGATGTGCCTGTATTTTTTAGATTTTCGACAAAATGAAAAAAAGATGTCCGGATTACCGTCAGAAAATCCATGCCATACGGGGAGACTGCTCAGAGGCTGGGCTCGGACTGAGTTCCTCAGACAGACAGACGCTCATCATGAATACGAATATCATTTTCCACCTGGCTGCAACGGTTAGATTCGACGCCAATTTGAAAACTGCCTATCAAATAAATGTATGTGGAACAAGAGATCTTATTCTCATGGCCGAACACATGAGGAACTTGAAGGTAATTTCCAATGTCATGTCACCAAGTTAAACAAGATGAGATTTCCACTAATTTCATTAAACTCACAACATTGTTTTGTTACAGTGTAGCAATGATTGCCATTCATGATAATTCAGCATATCTCTATCAAATAAAATATCAGCACATAGTATAGTGATACACCGATTAGTGAATCTTCTTCTTTCGGAAGAAAATTTCAACGAAATATCATAAACCAAATTTTAAAAATATCTCGATGAAATACTTCATGAGGAAGCTATCCAAGTAGGACAACTATTCTTATGCATTAAATATTTTTCAACTTAAATATAACAACGTTACGAGAAAAAACACATAATGGAATCACTTCTCATCATGCAAAAACAAGTATTTACATAATAATTGTTATCATCACGACTTTTTCTATATACTGGGTTCTCTATAACACTCAGTTAACGTTTGAATCATTTCGATTATGGGAATTGTGGAACACTAGCAACGTATCCTCAGGAAAAAGCCAATATATTTGCCAACATGTTTGCTGCAAATTCTAAACTGGATTCTTTGGGAGAACAACTCAGAACATCATCCCCACAGACAGTCATAAGACTGAGATTATTTTTCGCTAACGAACCATCAGACGCATTCTGCTGGGTTTGACACCAACAAAGCTAGTGGATCTGAAAGAATTCCGACGATCGTTTCCAAAAATTGTGCTCCCGACATATCATCAGTTCTTTGCAAGTTGTCCAACCTCTCTTATAATATGGGGGTGTTTCCGCCCAACTAAAAAAATGCAAGAGTACAACCAGTCCGCAAAACAGGGAAAAAGACCCTATCCATCAACTATAGACCTATCGCACTACTATCTATTTCCTCAAAGGTCATGGAGGAAGCCATCAACATCGAACTCATGGAATATCTATAACGCCCAGGGATTATCGATGATCGACAATATGGTTTCCAGCATCAGAGATCAACTGGTGACCTGCTTGCTTATGTCTCAAATATTTGGCAGCAGTCTATGGTAAAATATGGTGAAACTCTGGCAGTTGCACTAGATATCTCCAAGGCGTTTAATCGCGTTTGGTACCAAGGACTCCTAGCCGAACTTCCATCTTAGAGCTTGCCTTCCCAGTTGTATTCTATCTAGCTTTCTCTCAGACCGATCTCTCCAGGCGGTGGTCGATGGAGTATCATCTGATAAGTGAAAATTGTCAAGCTGTGTACACGTTCCGATGTAATTGGATGAAGAAAAGGTTAGTATTTTGTGCAGAAATTTATTCATAAAATAATAACAAAGCCCTTTCCACTATAAAGTCATCATCAGTGCGTACTCGTCAGGTGTACAAGAGCCAGACCATAAAAATATCATGTGTCCAGAGGACGATGTAAATATTTAAAAACAGGACATCTGACTAGTTAGACATTAGACTAAGCTTCAGCAGACATGTGTTACTCTGTCTGTTGAAACTTTTATCTAGGTTAATCCTGGAATACGGATTTTTTTTAATGTTATGCATATGATGTCCTGTTTTTAAATATTTACATGGTCCTCTGGACACATGATATTTTTATGGTCTGGCTCTTGTACACCTGACGAGTACGCACTGATGATGGCTCTATAGTCGAAAGCGCTTTGCTATTATTTTATAAATAAATTTCTGCACGAAATACAAACCTTTTCTTCATCCAATTATCATCTGATACTCTACCAATGAATGCTGTTGTTCCGCAGGAATCCATTCTAGCACCAACACCTTTCCTTCTTCACGTCAATGATCTGTTGGGATCTACCTCATGTCCATTGCACAGCTTTGCAGATGATAGTACCCTTCATACCACTTTCTCTTCTAAAACTCCGGTATCAGCAGAAATGGACGGGAAAGAATCGTGATTGAAATAAATACGGTCTAAGCAAAATTCTTGATCCAACAACTTGGTGAAATTTAATGCGAATAAAACCCAAGCATGTCCTTTCTCTAGAAAGGCCTATCTGACAGTGGCCAGCCTAAAACTATGTCAGGGGTACCCATACCAATGAAATCTTCCATTTCAATGTTCGTTACTACCATCAGCAGTACCTTTCCATGGGAGAACCATGTCAGATCCATTGCCAAGAGTGACTCTCAAAAACTTGGTTTTCGTGCTAAGAAGTATTTCATTTCCCGTCAACTGATCATGATTTATGAGTCACAAATCCGACGTGTTCTAGAAAACTGTTTCCATATGTGGAGTGCAGCACCCAAACACACATTGAAACTTTTAGATTCTGTCCAAGAGAGCTATTCGTCTCGTCGGTGATATTCCGCAGAAAGGTTGACAATTCGTCTCTGTTTCATAGATATTTTCGGTGCTCTTTGACATATCATCAATTGTTCCACTGCTAGCGGTTCCATCGAGACTGACCCATTGAGCTCAGTCCTCACATCCAAATGCCAAATCCACTTTGGAGATATGCCGAACATCTCTTTTCCAGGTCTTGTTCTTCCACCGATCGCCAAACTATTAAATTCTCCTCGTATAGTTTTAAGAACAAAGACTGCATGTTAATTAGGGAATGCAATCCCGTTCTTGCGAGATCTCGGCCTTTTTTAGCGAGATCAATCTCGGCAGAAAAATGGGAGAGATCTCGCGAGTTTAACGAGATTGCACTCGAGCATAAAAACGTCTCATTCGAAGCGCGGTAGCGTGCGAACTGACACGGAGCTGCGATCGGTTTCGGTTTCATTTGATTGGTATATTTTGTTAATTATTCCCTATTCTAAAGATCTCTAAGTAGGTATAGTTTTCTTTTATTGATGATAATATCTCAGTTCAATAGTCAAGTCAACCTAGTAAATGAGTTTCATTTTAGTTTTTGACTTCTTGTTGTTTTTTTATAAAAGATCTGTTCTGTTATTAAGAGACTCTTGTTTAATATTAGATATTAGAAGAGAAGACTGGTTGTTTATTTCAATTCTTATTTGATTAGATACGTCAAAGGTTGCTACCTAAATGTTTATTCGAAAAAATGATAGATAAGTCAAACAATGTTAAATACATAAAAGTTTACTGAAAAAAATCGTAAAAATAAATGTTTATTTCATAATACGTATAATTCCTATTATTTTTTTCCTAATTCATTCAAATATCGTGATTATTTGCAAGAATAAATGCACAAAACTGCGAATCTTGCGAGATCTCGAAATTGGCGAGATCTCGCGGTATTGTTATTCATAAACTCGCGAGATCTCGCCTGAGCACCAATCTCGCGAGATAGCATTCCCTAATGTTAATTTATTTTTATCGTCCCCAAATGGGGAGGCTGGACTTTTCTCAGAATTGTGAAATTGAATGTTGAATTCAAGGGTTTCCAGACTTTCCACTAAAAGCCAAAGGTACATTTTCTTACAACACAATTCTGACACACTATTAGATGTCTTGAGAGCGAGGAAATTAAACAAATATATTTTGTTGGGAACAATTTTTTCAGTCTGTTCTAACCAGAGCAAACTAACTTGAAGTCCACTCTTCAGTGTACAGTCACACCAGCGGGCTCCTTTTTTCATTTACCAAGTACAGTCTACTGCATGAATTGAAGGGCCTGCGATTGAGATGAAATTACATGAGAGGAAAAATAATGATCTGAGAGAAAATTGCCTGAGTACAAATAATCAGAGGGCATGTTGTCCAAGGCGATAATGGGAGGCCAAAACAATCGATAGAATATTGATGAAGAGAAAATGATAAGCCTAGAACTTGGATGTGTCAAAACGTGACATACAGACTTATGTGAAAAACTCTGGAAAACCTAAAACTGCTAGCAGAAACGAATGATGTATAACAAATGTAGGTAACAGGTTGCATTGAAATTCCAAAGAAAGAACAGTTGACAATTTCACCAAGCAGGGATCAACCACTTCGATTCTGGACCATGGACCAGTACTGACCATATCACAATATACAGCGACGTTATTGAAGAAATTGGTCCAGATTCAGCAACAAAAACAAACATGAATGTTACTTCTTCTTTAGTTCTTTAATAGCTATTTGTGTATTTAGAACTCAAAGTGATTGATTGTCGCTCGATAAAAAGACTAATCTTTGAAGAACGACACTGACTCGAAATACACACATTATTTTTTCTACAAGCGCAGCTCTTAGAAAAAAAATGATCGACACTTCATTCAAATAGTCACATAACATTACTTATGACAAACTCACTCAATAGCAATCCGAAATGTATAAGCTATCTAAATTTCCAATAATTCAAATCACTAGCAAGAAAAAAGTAAATGACGTTCTTAAAAAAGAAAAGTTACAATTGCCAGGAGCTGAACCGGGGACCTTCGGATTACAAGCCCAAGACTATGTAACTAACTAACTAAAAAGATTTTTATTATAAATTTTTCACATTTTCACATTTCATGAGTAATTACATGTCATAAAGCATTTCTTCCATTCTTCATAACCCAGGGGGTTAGGGGAAGGACGGAAGAATGGGCGTAATAGTAGCGACTCTTCTGCTCCCGGTCAGGAGAGTAGAAGAGCGCCTTGCTAAGCGAACACAGCCACCCCCGTGAGAGGGTGTGCCCGCGCTGATGGTAACGCTGGGCTGGACATTTCATTACATCACGGTAGTAGATTAGCATGATACAAGCCTCCTACAAAGCGTATGCGTGTTGTTTATTTGTATTCCATGCAGATATTGCTTTATGCAGTTTGTGAGGCTGGTTGTTTCAATCTTGAATCCCGGAAAAGGCTGTAGCAAAAAACCGGGTCGAGGTACTCTACGTTTCAGTCATACTATCGATTTGGTTCCCTATGGAACCGGTTCTTCCCTTCGTTCTTGAAAGATATCAAGCGCTTGATATATGAGCCCGTCGTGTTTGCGGGGCTCATTGTCTATCATACACTCTGAGTTTAGTGATGTATCTGGTGAGAGGGCTCATATCGAGCATGTATTTATAAAACTTGTAAGACAAGTTATTTATAATTGTTGGGATCGAGTCGACGTCTGCAAGCTCTCTAAGAGCTTCCAATTGAAGGTATCGTCCGCTACCGGTGATGATACGGAGTACTTTGTTCTGCATCCTATCCCATGTCGCTAGTGGAGTCGGTTTTAGGCTGCAGAACACCGGACAGGCGTATGTCATTGAGGGTATGATCAGTTGCTTATAAATAAGCAATTTATTCTCTAATGAGAGTTTGGAGTCTCTGGCTATCAGATTGTAGGTGCGATTTAACGCAGCCACAGTCCTCAGGAGAGCCAGGGTTATATGACGTCCGAAATTAAGACGCTTGTCCAGGTCTACCCCCAGGTACCTCGCATGGTTCACGTTCTCAACGGCCTTGCCATTGATCCTCAACTTCCGATACAGTTTTGAATGAGGGTACTTTTTCCTGAAGTTGATTGTCTCCGACTTGGCCGGATTAACCTCGATCTTGTTCTCCTCTAGATACGGTATGATCTTCCTATCCAAATGAACATGGATCCTGTATTGGGCAGCGACGCTAGAGAAGGAATAGGCAAAGATGGCTGTGTTGTCTGCGTACACAGCCGTGCCCATATCCGGTCTCTCGCACTGGGGGAGATCATATGTATGTAGGGAGTACAGATACGGGGATAAACATGAACCCTGCGGGACACCTGCTTCGATCGGGAACAAGAACAAGACGCTAGTCATTGCACCACCGTAGATTCTCAAGTGGACATGACTGTATTGTCTATACTTTCCATCATGCAAGTGTAGGTCCGTTATAGACAAAAGCAGTTGAGATGCGTTTTAAAGGAAAAAAAGGTTCATTAAGTGGGTAGGAGAAAAAATCGGTAGAGTGCATTTTCCTCCCTTGGATGAACTACATCCTGCGGGAGGAAAAGTGGCACTTTCCTCCTTAGTAATACAATAGCTATTATTACAGAACGGAGCAAGATACAAATCAATAGCAGCCTGCTTTCGTTCCGCATGAGCACCGAATGAGCACCAAACGAGTAAATGCTCAGACAGTGTGAACGCTGATTTGAGCACCAACAGAATGAACTTCACCGACACAGTTTGCATGTTTTGTCACCTGGGTAAGATACATTTGGTGTATATTGATTATAATTCAGATTTATTTTGAGTACTACACTATATTACGTGTAGTTTAAGCTATAATATGTTTTTCTTGCCTATAACAGCTTATCATGTGAGGTGAAGCAGTAACGAGCGGTGCTAAAATGAAAGGAAACAGGTAGATTAATATTTATTTATAGATAAAACGCAAATAAACGAAACGTTGAGCCAACTGGGAATTTGATATTGGTTTATATGAAGTCACCATTATGTACTTTTTTCAAACGGTTTCATAAACATTCAGTTTATGTATTTGGTTAGATAAAGACCTCTTACTCAATATGATTACAGTTTGTCCCGTTAGTCACGAATCAAATGAAGTAAGGTGATGGGCGCAGTCAGTTCTAATCAAGAGTTATATTTTGTATTTTTTCTGACACCGCCTTACCCGTCAGAGGAAGGTTAGGAAAAACCTTTTTCTGCATACTGCAAACGTTATCCCTTTCAAATAAAACAGTAACCATATATTCTCTCTGTATGCATAAAACATTTTCTAAAATATTTATGTTGTATCAAGAATTTCAGACGATGATATTAGCGTATCGCGAGTGAAAAAGATGGGTTTCGAAATCTTAACCACGTCTTCTAACATCGAAAATTGTTGTTCACGCAGTGTGTTTTCTAAGAAAACAAATAAAAATTAAGTCAGTACTTTAGAGTTCATAACTCTTCAATTCCATGATTTGAGTACTCATAATGGCAGTTGTTCCTGTCATTTTGGAAGCTTGCATTGTCATGCTGCGGAATGATTCAGAATCGATGATTTTCTAAAGCAGCCATTGCGATTTGTTCAGTTCTTCTCTAAAACAGGAGACCATAATACTAATTATTATTTAGTAAGAAAGTATGTTGGTTAGTGTGAAGACACATTCCTTCAATTTTTTAAGAAAGACAATAAGGCTCGTTGAAAACACTACATGACTTACATACATTATTTTTTGTCAAAATAGACAACTGATACAGATATTTCTTTCAAATATGAGAGGAATTTCGCAGATTTATTGATGACTACATTATTATTATTAACGTTGACTAAATTTTCAAAATTGGCTGGCTAACAATCCCCTGTTTCTTACGTTATTTTAAATTTCAAAAATTACATGAAGAATTCGTATCTGTACCTAGCACCCAAAATTTGTAATGGCATATCAATAAACATGAAAACAACTCACTCGCTATCTCAATTCAGGAAATATCTCAAGAAGTGGTTACTCCATGCCCCTCGTGATGAAATACGTAGGAAATTCGGCACTCTATCAATCTAAAAAAAAAAATAAAAAATTCAAACAAAATTATATTCATTGAATAATTATAAATGAAAACCACATACTTCATCTTTTCTGTCAAAAACTCTGAAACATTTTTTGGTTCACTACTTCACTAATTTTCAACCATGAAAATGTTACCAATATTTGATATTCCTGTGTAAAATTTCTATATACCTACTCATGAATGCTGCACCATACTTGTGTTTGTCCCTGTTTTTGTTTTTGTTAGTTTGTTAGTTTATTATTTCAGTTTTACTTAATCAGTTAGTTAATAGCCACGCACAAGTTCGTCCTTCTGTGGTTCTTCCATATTTATTTGCAGCGTTTAGGTTGTTATGTATGAATAAATATACTATTATCATTATATTTCAATAAAAAATAATATTCGCACTATCCATTGTTTACTAGTGTCATAGTTATCATGTAGGTCGTTATTTCAAGAAATTGCGAGAGATGCATAATTACACTAATTGCCTTTTATCTTTTTATTTCAGAGTTTTATGCACATGTCTACCGCCTTTTCGAATTTTCCTGTGAGTTATATTCAAGAAATACTGTATGACTTTCCGGAACCTCTAGAAGACGTATGCCAAAGAATAGAGGAGCTTGACGAAAAAGATGTAGCAGAAAAGACAGTAAGGTACGGTTAACTTTTCAATTTCATGTATCGTTACATTCACTTTCCACCTTAAGGGTTACGAATATATTTACGCAATCCAACTATTTTTCCCATATAATAATTTTGTGTAGGTATTTTATTCATGTATCACAATACTGATGAACCCACTTTATATAGCTGCCAAAAAGTGTAATGATTTCATAAGGTACGCTCTCTAGGGGGTTGGCAGTTATGGATATAGTGATCAAAAAGCAAGCGAAATTAGCGCTCCCCTGTGGGTCAAACACATTTGAGGACATATGGTGACTCTTAGAACCCACGTGACACCTATGCCGATCAGTTTCCGTCGGATTTTTATTCGATGAAATATTTTTGGTATGCTTGGCATACGCTAAACACCACTTGGTAACACCACTTCCCCTATCCGACTCGTGGTGTTACCAAGCAATTTGGCAAATTGCTCAATCAAATTTTTCTGCTGTTGAGCTTTATCATTCGTTGTATGGGATAGGGTGGCTTTAAAGTTGAATGACCTATCCTAGCACCGATGAGAGGTAAGAAGCTTGAAACATGTCATGTCTTCAGGTGGTCATTCCAGACCAGACGGGGGATATTTTTCAATACATGATTACAATAATTATTACCTGCAATAGTTTCCTTGTTGAGAAATATTGCACAAATAGATGTCAGTTGTAATAAAATGTCTGTGAGGGTAAGAAGTTGTTTTCTGTCAGATATTTGCCTCATATTTTCGACATGGTTCGTGTTTATCCTCATTTCCCAATTTTTTCCCTAAATCACTACAGAGGCCGTTTTTTATATTGTCATATGACCAAATGTAACAGAGATTAGGTTCAGATAACTTGGGAAGTCCGAACACAGAATTGGGAAGCCAGTCAAACCGTAGGGTTCCAAAGCTGTTGTAGACTTTTAGTCCATCTTGTTTGGTAAATGGGAGACTAGCAGTTATTCAGATAAAACAAATGTAATCGACTATAACTGCTTACAAAATTGAAATTTTTTGAAAAATGCTTAGAATTTGACAGTTTGTGACTTTCTTATGGATAGTTTCATAACTACTGCTCTTCTGAAATATTCTTGTACCGTCTCTATAGTTTCATCGACTGAACCAAATTGTATCGCCTTCACACTTCATCATAATCAATTTGGAGTCAAACAGACTATTTCCAAGACTCGTTCTTTCAATTATCAGCAAAGCTTTAAAATTCATTCCAAGGAACTCTAGAGAAATAAAATTTCCATTGAAACTGAGAGCTAAAAAAGAAATCAGTTGATCCCAACAATTATGTGTGTAGAAAATGATAACTCAATAAAACTCTTTAAAATTTTCAGTATTATAGAACCATGGCCCAATACCTATACATACACGAAAGCAGTAGCAGAGTTACTGATCAAAAATAAAGCAGGCAATCTACCCATAGGAGTATTCAGGCCATCAGTAGGTGAGTTGCCCAATCAAATAGTTTTTCTGGGTCAGAGTGGAAGTTTTCTCATTTTATGTTGGATAAAATCAATTATGGGTTAAACATGTTGCTATAAAAGAAAAGAGTGTTTTTTTATGTCAGTCAAAGCTGAAGAAAAACTGGTCGGAAAAATGTCGAAGTAAAGAAAAAATGGCCAACTGTCTAAGTAATTTCTAAGGATTAACTTTTCCAGCGCACAAAACGCACCGAAAGGTTTCATGATCAATCCACAATATTCTGAACGTTATTATTAAATATGTGTTTGTTGCGTGTACCATGGAAATAATAGTTCGATGTCATAAATCAAGAGAATATTTTGTTATTTTTAATGAATTGCTCGAGTATGTGCTTTGAGTTTCGCAATTCAAAGATTTTTCTCTTTTTTTTTTTTGGTGAAGTGGTTTTTGACTCATCGTGATTTCGACAAAATTGCATCCATTGCATCTTCTGGTAATCTAATATTGATGTCTCACCATATTCATCGCTAAGGCATTTCAGTCTGCAGAGTTAACCTCCAAGCCACCAAGGAGTGGTACAGTTTATCGAGAGGATAACCAAAGAAGAGGTAGTCGAATAATCATCCAGTCGATGGTTCACCCCGGTTGGACTGATTTCCAGAAAGGATGGGTCTATAAGATTTTGGGCAGATTATGAGAAACTCAATGATGTCACTGAAAACGGCAGATACACTCATACTTCAGGCGCTGACTTTAAGAACGGATAAAAGCATGTGGGCATATACATATGAGGACGGCCAGGAGAGTACTACGTTCACTAGCGGACAATTTCAGTTCACTGTGATGCCATTGGGCCTCAATAATGCTCCAGCGACCTTCGAATATAATAGATCATAATCAACTGCCTTTCGCCTTTCAAGCGCGAAAAAGACTGATTTTGAATAAAATAAGTAAAAACTAGAAAAATACGGCATACTGCTTCTGAAATGTGTTAAAAAATATATTGAATTATGTTTTCATAGGTCGTTAGGAAGATGGAGGGTTTTTATCAAAAATGGAATATTGGACGCCTGCGGTGTCACTCAGTGAGAATGAGAAATCATTTTTCCTTTACTAAACAAGTAATTAACCAAGTTAACATCATCCGTATGCATTATTGAAGCAATTTCAGTAATGTTTGGTTACCGAAATACGCATCTAGGATTTGAATTACTTATGTTGTGAAGGGAAAAAAATTCTTCTTGTTCTAGTTGTTAATTTTCATTGACAGATGAATGCGTTTGGAATATGTTATTTGGAAGAAAATTCACTGAATAGCAAACCAATTCTAGATTTATTAGTCTTTTGTGGATGTGTTGATTTCATATATTTTTGAATATTTCTTGAAAAAGAAGCTGCAGCGTTGTGGCTTCTAAAATTGTTCAACACCCACGTAGGACTGAAAAACTGATTTGAGGGTCGGACGCCGAACACCGAACGACGAGCCATACATTTGCTGATCATTTGCCGATTTTTTATTTTATTATTTATTCATTTTATTCGATGGTACAAGACCAGTTACAGACAACCAAAAATCAGAAATGTATAACAATCGTGAAAAGATTCAATAATAATAATAAATATACTCCTTCATGAACACTCGTAGACAGCTATTCTTATTATTTTCCGTGACGCTCCGTTGCGACTTTCTGATTTTTGGTGGCATATTCACTTTTCAGCTGTAGGAAAACCTGGAAAACTTATACGGCACCACCTGAAAGAATAAATCAATAATTTTAGTTGCGCAATAAGGGATAGAATAAAAAATTAAGCCAAGTTTTTGAATTACTATTTCTGCGATGCCATACAGGAAAAGTTTTAAACTCAAGCAGTGAGAGGCTGAAAAAATCTATTTGGACACAAGTATTTGAAGATCTTTGAATTATGGATAGATATATATTGTAACCGTAATTTGGGCGATGGAACGGAATGTAAAACGGATTTCTAGTGGTGCGTGAAGATACTTGGACATTTATTTTTGATAGTATCAAATCTCTGTTTTTTTGTCTCAAAGATGATGGAGATTGCTTTATGAGTTGCTCGGTTTGTGAATCACCATGGAATATGTGATGTTAGAGGTCGACGTATACATAGAACATACGAAAGTTCTATGTATATATGTACTTATATGAGGAATTAGGTTTCAGCCTTATTTATACGAGTTCTAGAACAAATGTTAACATGCTGTATTGTTGTTGATAGGATGCAAAGGTTACTTACATGAAGAGGAAAAATCCTTTTTATATAATTATGAAAATAACTTAAATGTTAGGGGGGTTCTATGTCCAATGCCCTAGAAATGAGGTATAGTGGTGATTGTTACAGCAAGATAAATAACTTACCAACAAGCATGGTGATAGTTATGATAAGTAATATTTAAAAAAAAAATCAAAAAAAATTGAAAACATGAGGTAAATGAAAAATTTGAAATCACATGGCCGAAGATTCATGTCTTGTAGTGGTTAGGGCATTTTGCCCTTTCACCTGCAGAAGGCTTTATATCTCATACTTAGAGGCAGTAAAAAGTGTTTAAAAAGTTAATGAATCAGGTTTAACCTAAGGTTAAAATTATGACAATAATGACAATTGAATTAAAATTGCACTTGTTAGCTGTCAAGTCAAAATGGACCAGAGAACAAATACTAGGGGATAGGACACAATACATGTTTATAATGTTCTGTGGTGAGTTCAAGTGGAGAGAAACATAATGCAACATAATGACAGTATTAGAAATTTAAGGAATAATTTTTTTTTGTTTGGTGATCCAAAAATACCGAGGTGTGAATATAGAGATTTTCACACCAGTAGTCTGTATCAGCTATGATAAAATTGACGTAGCTTTTTATTTCAACAGTTATGTCAACCTACAAAGAACCAGTAGCTGGTTGGTCTGACAACCTGAACGGACCATCTGGTATATGTTTGGGAGTCGTTACAGGTTTGATGAAAGTAGCACCTCTCAATACTAATGACAGTATGGCAGATCTGGTACCGGTTGACACATGCGTAAGCGGTTTAATAGCAACCGCATGGGAAATAACCATGAAAATAAATTCCAGGTATGAAAATAATATGTGTTTCATGTTTTCATTTGTATTCCGAATATGAAAGAAAGCGATAATATGGGGTTCCCTCTCCTCTTCTTAGTTCATTTCTATTCAAATTGTCAATACTCCTCTCACTCTTATGAAGTATCATTTTGCACTAGTGTGAAAGTTTGCAGCTTAAGCCGTAGAAAAAGGCTGCAGTTCATACGAGTCCAAAATGGCCATTTTGTGCGAGTTGTATACTATAACTTTCCAACGGCAACTTACTAATAAGTTTGATATTATAATAAATATTTAAGAAAAGATATGTGCAAATATTCTCTGTAATACTTTGAACACGCGAAAACAGAGAATTATTATTTGTCTAATATTCATTCATTAAATATCATTTATATGGAATGCAAGAAACAATTTTTTTTAACCTTGGAAACTTGTTGAAATGGTTAGCATTCCACGAATTTCGTTTCAAGAATTCGATGGTATATTTGAAAAGTTTTTTAATTCAATTTACTCTACTTCAATAAGAATATCCATTATTGATAATATGCATGCTCATATCTCCCACAACGGTGGTTAAAAATAAAAAAATTATACACCGTGGAATACAGAATTTAATTACCTTCCAACCGAGGTGCCATGGGACCTACCTCTGAATTTGAATTTTTCTCCCGAATGACGTCACGATTGTGCAGATGACGTCGTAAAGAAAAGAAGTATTGTAAACAGTAATATTTATGGTCTCATACAAGTGTGCCAAATTCGGTTGAAAAATATGAAACCTTTCGAAATTTACATTTGCACTGTCTAAAACACCATTAAAAATCACATAACAGAAACATAATATAGTTAATATCCATAATAATAATGACAAATATTTCATTCCATGATGATCCAGTAACGACAGACAAACTCGAGAAAAAAGTGAAAAATGAATTGTAGCACTCTGAAACTCGGCACATGACATCTCGACATCATGTATTATTGGAAAAAAAATTGTTTACCAAAAAATCAGGGGTAAAACCTAAAAAAAATTTAAATAAAAAAAAATATAATATATTTTTGTTGTTATTTCAGAAAATATGAGATATATCAAAAAACGATTTTAATAGGTTGAGAGATAATTCAATTTTCCACAAGAATGATCATCAGTAATACCTCATGAAATACGCTCGTTTTCCGAGGATCCGAAAGTCATGAATATTTTAGTTGATATGAAATACTGAATACTGAATACTGAAGCAGGAATCAGTACCCTTTTTGGACCATATCAACGATTTAAGATTAGTAAGACAAGTCTTACTTACACATGCCAAAGAAAAAACTGGGTTTTACTCCTGCCTCAGTTTTCAACTCACCCATAATCCCGGAAATTTCTCCAGTAAATTTTGAAAAAAATCGCTCATACACATCCTACATAAAAAATTAAGTATGGGATTTCAAGCTTGAGGTTTGCACTTCACAATAGTGTTATTAAATATATATATATATATATATATATATATATATATATATATATATGCAGGATATGAATAAGCGATTATTTTCAACATTTAGTGAAGATAATGCCGATTTCATGGGTGAGTTGAAATTGGGCAGGAGTTAAAAAAATTGTTGCATATAGTCCAAACAGGGTATGGGTTTCTGCTTCAGTATAATTTATCCATATTTAATAAATTATACATGATTTTCGGAACATCCCCGTGAAGTTCGACAAAACACATATTAGGTACTCAAATACTCGCATAATATATTTGCATGAGAAGGTAGGAATCTTCAGAAACGATATAAACTTTTCCTTTTCCTTCTTCGATCATTTTTAGCAGAGTTATGACCAATCAAGTATTCGGCTCCGCCAGAACTTTCAGCGGCGGATAAGGGTGAACGTGAAATTTGATGTCGGCGTTCAATCACGTTTTCTGGGAAAACGAGCGCATTTCATAAGAAATTACTTCGAATAATTTTTGTGGAAAATTGAATTGTTGAGTTGTTTTTCCGATAAATATATTTCCGAAGATTACAGCAAAAATCTATTTATATATTTTTAGACGAAAAAAAAAATTTTTCACTCCTGGAATTTTGGTAAACAATTTTTTTTCGTGTTTATCATAGTTCCAACTACCAGCATACCAAAATTGGAGGTGCCATAATAGATTCTAGTCTCAAAACCCAATCGTGATAAAACATTGGATATTGTATAAATACAATGTACGTAAAATATATAAAATACTTCTCAAATATCACAGGTTCTTCATGAGAAATTTTTCTAATGCGAGATCTTAGGCTTTCGTGGATTGTGAGGCATGGTTAGATTTCTTTTTAAATAATTTTAACACAGTTTTTTGAATTTATAGTTCAGATTCTAATTTGAAACAAAAAAAATAACAATAATGTTCTAGGGCTCCCGAAAAAATACCTGTCTACAATTATGTTTGTGGTGGTAATGCCAGTCCAATAAAATGGGTGGGTTTACTGAAAATATCCGCGGCATATGGAAGAAAATACATGGACAATTCTGCCAAGTTCTTCGTTGTCAAATCCAGAATTGCTTTATATCACTGGATGTTAGACTTGATATACCACACCCTTCCAGCATTTTTTCTGGATATACTTTTATTTTTAGGAGGAAAGCGTACAAGGTATATATTCATATTATCTATGTATTGGTAGTTTTATTGTACCTCACCTTATGTCAGAAGATTTGAGAGTGAAATATCAACAATAATATTCATTTACTTAAAAAGTTATGACACTAAGGTGAAAAACGATTAAAATTTCCACAGAATTTATTGCCTTTGCGACATGTTTCGATACACAGTAGTTTCTTTTTCAAGCGAATGTAGTACATTAAACTATTCTTCATTGAAATTACTTAAATGTCTTTATTACCCAGTAACATAATTAGGGACTAGGGTATTATCGCTAATACCTAGACTCATACAATTTATAAAATTGACATAACAATGAACCTACCTGGAAATCTTAAAACACAAGAAATTAATAAATTGAAAAATTCATCCTGTTTATTGAATGATCAAGTGGACCTGAACGGTTCCCCTTTGTTAAATTTGTTCAATTGAGCGGTGGTTGTGTTTTGTAATTTCAATGAAGAATAGTTTAATGTACTACATTCGCTTGAAAAAGATACTGTGTATCGAAACATGTCGCAAATACAATAAATTTTGTGGAAATTTTAATCGTTTTTTACCTTAGTGTCATAACTATGGATTTCCATCAAGTAACGGCCACGTCAATCCAAAAAATACTTAAAAAAGTACTCCATACAGCGCTTCAGATTGATTGGCTCAGACCCTAGAATCATGACTTACTCGATTGATGGTTCATTCATTTTGTAGAAATTCATGTTGAATTAATGAATAGTAAAATTACATATTTTTTGTGGTTCCCATTACATCTTAGAAACCAATCGAAAAAATCTGTAGTTTCCTCTGCCTAATAATACGCTGGAATAATCATGATTTTTTTGACTCTTGTATGTTTCAGATTTATGGCAATGCAGAGGAAGTTATGTAAATCTATGCATTTTCTTAGTCCTTTTTACACGAACACGTGGAATTTTGACAATGATAATGTGACACAATTATGGCGGAAAATGAATGGAGCAGATCGAGAACTTTTCCCTTTTTCCCTAAGGACTGTAAATTGGAATACCTATTTCGCAAACTATATTAAAGGCTTGGGAGATTTCCTCAAAGAGTCCAGTATCTCTTCTAAACGGTAAGTTCCACGAAAATATATACCGGGAATTAGCTGTCGATTAAACTAGAATTATAGACCGGGATAAAGTGGACGATTTTACTCGGTATGCTTTTTGGAGGACAGTTTTGTCCGTATATCCTCATGATAATAATGCATGAATCGAAGAGTCGTTGTAGGTTCTTTATATTGAAAAAACAGGTTCGTCATTTGTTTGAAAACACGAAGCTAAATTTTGGTATCTTCGAGTTCGTTTTGAGTTCTGGTTCTCACGAAAAGAAAATTACTGTGAAGTTCAGAAAACATCGTGAGCGCCAAGAAAAAGTAAGTGGGATTTGGTGTTCTTCTCGAATTCTGGTGGTTGTATTACTCAGGGAACACCTCCTAAGGCAGATTTGTGCCTTATAAATCATAACCAGTTGACGTAAGTGAAATAAGCCTCTGCAAACAAGAAACAGAAAACCAAGTTTTTGAAAGGCTCTTTTGGCAATGGATCTAACATGGTTTTTCCATATAAGGGTACTGCTGATGGTGATACCAAGAGTTGAAATGGAAGATTTCTTTGGTATGGATACTCCTGAAATAGGTACGCTCGTCACTGCGAGATCGACCTTTCTAGAAAAGACATGCTTGGGTCTTATTTGCATTGAATTCTACCAACTTGTTGAATCCCTATTCTAGAACTTTTAGGTCCGTATTCATTTTGTTCATGATTCTCCCCGTTCATTTCTGCTCTCACTGGCTGATATCTGAGCTTTGAAAAAAAAAGCCGTAGGAAGGATACTATCATATAAGTAAAGCTGTACATTGGATATGAGGTAGCTCCCTATAAGTAAAGAACTGACTCCTTGTTGATCTTGACCTTGTATTTATATATATGGTATATGTTATGGAATTCTCTTAGCAATCTTGAGAATGATATAGTTTCAGGATTTCCTCATACCAACTGAAATTATCCGTGTGTTTATGGATTTCTATTGCTTCTCGTTCAAGTTGGTTGTGGATGCCCTTGACTGGTAGCAAAAATGTTCAGCTACTGCAAAGTTTTCTGTTCGACCTAATCTGCAGTTCTTTTTGAATTCTCATCAAACATCCATCAAATGTCGATTAACTGCCAGCCAATAGGATATCAGCAGACCCCTATAGACTCGCACCCAGCTCCACCGACCATATATAAATATAGCCTCAGATCAACAACTATGAGCTAGTTCTAGACCCCATTTTATTTTCGTATATCACCCTGTATACATATTTGAAATTTACTCATATACCTTAAAACATTCCGTAAAGATGTCATGAAAATATGTTCTGCAATATAGTCAATACAATTACAAAAATAAAAAATAAACTGATTTATGATATAGATACAGTTCTGAGTTGAGTAACTTTCTGGTTTTTCAACGTATTTATGTTTTTTCAATTATTTCGGAAAAAAGTTGATACCACTGCATTTTTTCTTTTACTGTTATTATGTTCACGAAATAATTTTAAAACATTTTTTTTCAGGATTACCTTCTTCTGGGAGCTCCTAAAAACCTCACTTGTATTTTTCGCTTGTAACACTGTGATGTCTAATTACCAAAGTTTAATTTAATACACTAGTCTTACTTATATTTATTAGAGCATTAAACCGCTCAACAGTTCAAATTTTCATTATTAATTAAATATTTTTGACAAAATGATCTGGATTTTATTTATTTAATATGCTTGGGATCGTACTCGAAAAGGACAGATCCTCGGCATACCTAGCTCGCACATGTCTTCTGATGAGTTCTACAGCCAGATGACGGTTATTACAAATTTTAGAACAAATCTTCGAAATTTTATTTTTGGAACTAATTCAAGGATTCGTAATATTGCAAAATACTTTATTTTGTAGCACAACTGGAGCAAATTTCTGATTATTTGTATCTTCGATTTAGTTAGGTTGTCGACGTTTCAACTTCCATAAATTCATCATCAGGGCATCACAATAGGAATTCCAAGTGAATAATGTAGAAACATTTACTTTTAAAATATATGATTGTGAATACCATATAAGTTGATAAAATTCATACACATTTAAACAGTGAATAGGTCAATGTTTGTGAGAATAAAAACTTCAAATTCACAAAAAAACGAGAATTTTAAAATGATTTCTCTAAATGTGTATGTATTTTATTCACTCGTAAGGTGCTTTCAATCATTTATTCCATAAATAAATGTTTCTATATTGTTCACTTAGAATAACAATCATAATCCTCATTGTGATGCCCTGAGGATGACTGTATAAGAGTTGACACTATAGTGGTTTCAGTAATTTTGACTTTTCCCCTACTAAATCCAAAATACAATAACCAGTGAGGGCATTCACTTCAAAATTTCTGAAACGCCATGATGAAAACTTTTTTCTACAAACTTCAAAAAACGACAAGGTTTGCGCATTGACAACAATATGCGGAGGACACTTTTTTTTCATTTCCCTTCGTTACCATGACAACGTGCGCGAAGTAATATGCGCAATATCTATTTAGCACACTGTATGTAAACTATATGGGATTTTCATATTCTAACCTACATAGTCCTCAATCAAGCAAAAATCCAAGAAATCATTTATTTCTAACTTTATGATCCTCAGTCAACCGAAAATCCAAAAAATCATTCATTACTGAATGTTCAACAATAATTGAATAAGTCTTTTTAACATTTTTCAAATTATGACAAAATTATATACTACCTATTTTTTTTTCTCGTTCGTATAAAAAATTTTGTTTGCATCTCGTGCGCGAAGTACTTTTTTTATCTCAATTATTTTTTAACTCGTCTGCGCCTCGTTAAAAAAAAAACAGTTCTCGATCACCAAAGTAGCATTTCGAGCACTAGATACAAAAATAACTAATATAGACATTTCACATACTTTGAAGGGTGATATCTTGCAAAAAATGCGATCATTTCAAATCTGAGGTTTGTAGCTACAAAACAGTAACATTAAATTCACCTCTGAAATACACTTAGTCAATTTATATTACTCCTTAAAAATAAATTGTAGAGTTTTGCCATTTGGATATTATACACAACAAAAGAAGAGCTTTCAAAATCAAAAGAGTTTTTAAGTTAATAGGGTGAGCTTCACTCCCAAAGACCATCCCTAATACTCACTGCGGTGGTTTATCTTGTTTTTCTCAGACACCATTGGTCGCACAGAAAATTGTTTACCTACTAAAAATATTTCTACAAAAAAGTGTTTATTATTATTATTCCACTTAATCCAATGTATTTCGAGCAATAACCGAGTGAAAAGAGGGGTGAAGAGGGGTGGAAACGAACACAGGTCGCCTTCGGAATTATTAATATAAACCCAAAGTGGTTTAGCGTTCTGTATAAGCGACAGATTTGATACTGCAAAATATAGACAAATATATGTTTTTCTACAACTGCTATTAATTAAAAGTAGCGCATTTTTCATAGCTTAATTAATTTCAAAACCATGTTTTGCTCATACTGTGAGAAATATTATTTCTCACGGCACTTTGCCCACACCACATACATTTATATGAGGAATCAACAAATATCGACAAAAACTAGTTGGCTGCTGTTCAGCTTCAAATAGTTGTCACAGCTGTCAAGAACTGTCAGATTAACTATAGTAGTGTTTTAAATTCTTATGGTAGTTTTTATTTGAGTTTTGATAAAGAAGTAAACTATTTTCAGAATTCAACACTAGATGTCCTGCCATACCAGGATGCTCACTGCAATAATCCTATACTATACTATACTATATTTTCAGAATTTATTTCGCCTTTTTCCTCGAATTAACATAGCTTTTTGTAGTCGGTTCGAACATTGTATTTCAAATTCTGTTAGAAACGTATATACACTATTGAACATATAAGAAGTACCAAGGGCTCCATGGTGTAATGGCTTGTGAATCAGCCTGCCACTGCGGTATATGCGGATGATACCGCCATCTTTGCCCATCCTTTCTCGAGCGTCGCTGCCCAATATAGGATCCAAGTTCACTATTTAGCTGAGTACAAGATAGTGGTGAACCCGGCTATATTAGATTAGATTAGAATAGTTTGGGGCTTCCGTGCCATAATCAACACCGCGACCTTTTCAGATCTGTTGTGTTCGCCTCGAAATCGTTTAGTTCTTTATGTAGCCCTGTCTTCGTCACGAGACTCCATAGGCCAGTTTTCAGAACTCCCATGTATCCGGGAGCTTTTTCTTTTTTTTTTCCCAGTGTTAAAAACCTTAGCCTTGAAAAGTTCTCTCAGTGGCATAGTATGTGTGCCGATGTTTCCTCTTCTTCCTGACAGAACCTGCATAGCATTTCTTCTGCCAGACCAATAGTACTCATATGTTTGTTGAACCTACAATGCCCTGTGAGGAGTCCAACTACCATTCTTGTATTGCTTCTTCTCTGGTTTAGTAGATATTCTGTGAATGTTGGCAACGGTTTTTTGATAAACTCATTGGCCTGTCTCATTCCTGGTGAATCGTTCCACTATTCTTTAGATTTTTGTTGGATCCATGATTTGTTGTTGGTTTTTAGTAGAGCTTTCGGTATACCGCAAAACGGTTCTGGACCATTTAGGGCCTTACTTGCTCCTTCTCGAGCTAGTGAATCAGCCTCTTCATTGCCTCTGTAACTGTGTGTGCTAGTACCCAAGCTAGTGTTCTGACTGCCTAGCTCTTTTAGGGCTTCTATGCAGTCCCAAACAAGTTTTGAGGTGATTTGCGTAGAGTGACTGCTTTTATCGCCGCTTGGCTAATGTGAACCCGGCTAAGTCATCAACTATACTTACTCAAAACTATACAGGAAGTTGATGATCAATGGCGAAGCTGTGGAAAACGCGAACACTGCGAGGTACCTGGCAGTACAATTGGACAAGCGTCTTAACTTCGGCAAACACATTACCCTGGCTATCCAGAGGGCTGGTGGTGCACTCAAACGCACCTACCCTCTGATAGCCAGAAGCTCAAAACTTAGTTTGGAAAACAAACTTCTGCTCTACAAACAGATCATAAGACCATCAATGACCTACGCTTGTCCAGTATTTTGCAGCCTGAAAATTACCCTTTTGTTGAGCTTGGACACGATGCAAAACAAAGTACTTTGTTTCACAACCAACAGCAGAACATACGTTCGATTGGAAACTCTTAGGGAGCTGCCATCGACTCAATTCCGACATATATTAGAAACTTGTCTTACAAGTTCTATAAACCCTACATCCATAAAAGTCCTCTCACCAAGGATATTACTAAGCTCAGGGTGTAAGATAATGAGCCCTGCAAACACGGCGAGCTCATCTATCAAGCGTTGGATATTTTTCAGGAGCGAATGGATGAACAGGGAACCAAGGGAACCAAGTCGAAAGGAATACCTAAAGCGCGAAGTACCTCAACCCGATTTTTTGCCTCAGTCTTTTCCGTGATTATCATCGAGATAACTAGCCCCATAAACACACTGCTAGCAATATCTAGACTGAATTAACCTTTATAATACCAAGCGGGGTGCAAATGCACCCCACATGTACTTTTTTGTATATATCTAAGCCAATTATATTTTGTTTTATTTCCTCTTTTTAGTAGCTGCATTTTTTCAGGTTGCGAATGTAATTTACCTAAAATCTTACATGGATTTTTTCCATCTCAGTAATTATTTAGGTTTTTAGAGTGTGGGGTGCATTTGCACCCCGCTTGGCATTTTACGTATACCAATATTTGTGTAATTATGTTATTATGAGCTAACGGCAGGGTAAAATCCTTACATGTTGTACTGTTCGTATCCCCACGTCTCTTATTCGGCGCGGCGCTTGCATTGCTACGGCCGCCTACTGGTACAGGAGTAATAGTTATTACTATTTATACGTCTATGTAAGATAAACGAGTCGATTTATAGTGCGCCACATGGTTGTTTATTCGGTCAAAAATGAGTAATTTCCGAATTCGAAATGAAAAAGCTCTAACGGAGGAGGAAATGTTAATGCTGTTGCAAAATGATGATCCAGAATATGAGGAATTATTGCAGGAAGATGATGCAAGCGACATTGAAAGTGAGGACCATATATCCGACCAAGAAGAATTCGATGAAGAAATCTATGCTTCTTCTGATGAAGAAAACACTAACATAGAGGTACCTGTAGCTGATATTTCTGTTTATACAGCTAAATATGGTACCCAGTGGTATAAAATGCCAATAAATAATCAAGTTCGACGTTCGCAGGCACACAGGATTGTGCATGTTCCAGGACTTACACCTACCAGTGCAGAAATACGTACGATCCAAGAATCGTTTATGCTGTTTTTTTCAGACGATATATTTAGTAACTAAATTGAAATAAAAATAGATACAAAATAATTTATTTGCGTTTTTTTTTTTCATTTTACTTAAAAAAAGTGTTAAAATTACAAAGATAGACAAAAAAAATGGGGTGTAAATGAACCCCTTTTGGTATCGCACGTATGTAAAAAAGCTTGGTATTATAAGGGTTAAATCTAACAACACGCATAAGCTATGCAGGAGGCGTGTATCTCACCGACTATCACCGCAGGTAATGATATGTCCGGCTTAACGTAAACACCAGCGTGGTCGGACAACGGCGCCCCTTCTCGAGGGTTCTAAGTTCGGTCTGGCAGGGCGCTCTCCTGTTCTCCTGATCGAGGGCAGGAGAGTCGCTACTTCTGCGCCCGTCTTTCCACTCCTATCTTTCCCCCCTGGGTTAGGGGTTGTGAATACTTATGATGATATGACATGTCATTGCTTGTGAATTGTAATCTATCAACTGTGTAGGTATAGTAAACCTCTATTTTTGAAATTATTTATTTATTTATTTATCAGCCTGCCACGCAGGCGGTCCGGGTTCGACACCCGGATCATGCTATTTTTTTAAATTTATATTAAGTCAATTTTAAATGAATTATTCAACTATTAGAGGTAGGATACTTCATTGCTAGTTTAGTTTTGCTAACAATAAAAATAAATATTGAGTTACAACATATGGGGAAAGTAACTTTTCTCACTCGTTGCACAATATACTATTTTTGTGTTATATTTTGTTTATGTTTTATATTTCAACCTCTTTTAATGTTGCTGCTATTTTCCACACCACCCTAGAGCTCGAAATTCATTGATTGAAACAAAATATAGGAACCTTTTCTGTAGAAAATTTTATAGGATACATTTTTTGTGTAACCAGTGGGTTCTGAGGAAAACGAGAAAAACCACCGCAATGCTTGGTAGGGGTGGTTTTCGTGGTGATGACGGATAGAAAGATTTTAATTTTTTTTTTTTTGCCAACATCAAAAATCATTGGATTAGCTGCGAACTTCATTGGATTCTTTTCACTGAAATGCACGTAAAAAGTCCAATAACTCTTCACTGCACTGTTTCGAATTAGCAGAAGAAAAATAAATCCTTGAAATGCCCTCTTGGCACAATTTATATCGTAAATATATGAGTTTAGCCGATGACGAATTAAATATCCACGAATTTGTTTTCCATGAATGGTCCGTCAGTCTTACACTAACCCCATGGTCAAACAAAACTCATACATTAGGTCACGCTGTTTGCCTATACAGCTAATCTTCGAGATCAAACATCGGTTTCCTCAGGATGTATCACAAAGATTGCAGAGATGGACTTTCGTTTATATGTTCAATAGTTTCGAGCAGTTATAGCAAGAAAATATTTCGGAATATCATAGATATAGTCTTCAAAATTATGTTTTTTTGAAGGTAATACCACGAGTCCTTCAAATTTTATCAACAGTAAAAGCACAAGAGCTTTTTTTATCGGATAAATTTATTTCTTCAAAGAAATAATTTTGCCAATCAGTAATTTCACGAGAAAAACTTACATGAAAAAATTGCGCAACCGTAGGTTGAATTGTCCTGCCGAATTACACTGGAGGTTTTTATTGATATCGGGTAAATTTGTGGTGTTCAAATTCTAAACTGTTTTCTTTAGCAATTTGACTAGGAAACAGTTTCTCATTAAACAACCCAAATTTACCCGATAAAATACAAACCACTTATGCAATTATAGGTGATAAAAAAGGTGCATGTTTTTTATCGCTGTCAAACTGACTCAGACGTCATATTTAAATGGGTTTATTTTTACAGGAGTTGATTTATCGATAAATTTTTATTTTCTACGAAAACTTTTTTATTTGGCAAAAGTATAGAAACAAACCGATTGATAAAATCCCGAGTCTGTAGGACGATTGACTTTATCTAATTCGGTTTGTTTTAATGCTTTTGCCTAAAAATAAAAAAAATTAGTGTTTTGAAAATGAAAATTTTTCTCATTAAATTTGAAGAACGAGCTGTATTTGGAGAGATTATTTATTGAACACATCAACAATTTAATTCATTAGTATTTCAATCAATTTTTCTATATTTTCTTGTCCCAATCGGGATAAAAGTTTCACCAAATTTCAAATATCAAACAACGATATAGACCTTCTATGATTCAAAAGAGATATGATGCTTACGCGGTGCATATGATATAGATATCTAGAAATTATGATAGTTTAAAGCTAACCTTACTAACGCTTTCTGACGATACCAAGAGATGGCGCTACACCTCTTTATCGTACATGGTTGATAATTGAAAATGTCTTCTCAGAAGGAACATAAAATTATTTGTTATGTCGTTGCATGAAGATCTTCATACAACGATTTCATCTCAAACCACAAAAAAAATCACAAAAAACATTAAAACATTAAAAAAATTGTTGTTATTAACTGCTCCTTCAAATAACTATTTTAATGAAGGTTGTTATTATTGTGGTGTCCTTGATTTTTCTTGCCAAAAAAACACTCGAACTTTTCTTTTATAAGACAATTTTTTTTATGTTAGTTTTTTTCGTGAAATAACTGATAGTTACGCAAAATTTCGTTGAAAGAAGAAATTTATCCTTTAAAAAAAATCTCTTGTGTTTTTACTGATAAAATTCATACATTTGGAAGATATGCATTACTTTTATATTTCTCTAGCAGCAGAGAATTATTAAGATAGGGGATAAGAGTAGTAGAGAATTGAAATTTTGGGGTTGTAAATTAAAACAATTGGTTCAGCTTTTTTTTTTGTTACCCAATGAGTTTTTTGTTATCGTTCACGTGACATAAGATTCAAAATTATTAATGGGACCACATGTATATTTTGGCATTTATATATTCCTCCTGATAAAACGATTCCAACAAATAATCACACCAATATCCCTTTCCTATAATAATATGTATAGTAACTTCATGATCAAACGCTGTAATGGTTGTTTATTGGTCAATGGCAATATTTTGTTTGTCGAGGATACCGAGGTCATCAAAATAGGTATTGTAAACCCATTATGTATTTTTAGCCCTGAAGAAGTCGTCAAATAAACGTCGAAACGTCGGCAATTTTTTAAAGATTAGACCGCTTTCATTGTCCTCATTTCCGACAAAAACTACATAATTCTGACAACAACTGATAGTTTGTAATTTTAGGAATGTATCTCTACTGCTACAAAACAACGCATACGTTTCGCTAAGAAATTTATCATCATCAGAAGTATTGATCAACAGTCCAGACACATTATTCAAATTATTGAAGATCAAAAGTTCCAAAATCACCAGTTCAGTTAACCACTGGGTTCTTCAATAATTTTTGTTTCAAACCTAATTTAATTTCACTAATTTTTCAAGAAAACACAGTGAGAACTCGATTTTATCAATCGTAAATCCCATATACGAAAATCTTCAGGAGTCCGATCCTGCTCACTACCCAGCCTTTGTTAATATCCTCTGAACAATAACAAATATCGTATTTGCCAAAAAATTAACCATACGAATATCTATCGTCAGTCGTATCTTGAAATTACAATGGCTAACATTCTGAATCTCGCATTATTAATAGCAATTTTAATTTCTTCCCTGAAAGTTCCGATCACTCACGGTTCTTTCAAAAATAACTCTAACACAGAAGAAAATAACAACAGTGGTTGTAGTGGTGTATTTAGTGGATCACAGTTTTTCCTATTGTCCCCGAAATATCCTGAAAACTACCCCTCCAACCTGAATTGCGACTTTTTCTTGAAAGGTCCGGAATGTCCCACCTATTACAAAATTGATTTCCTCGACTTCAAACTAGAGCAATCAGTGGGATGCTCTAAGGACATATTAGAAATTGAAGATCAAGATGCGGTTTGTGGCGAAAGGCAACGATTCAAGACGTATTTTGCTAAGAATGGTTCGTTGCATCTAAAATTCAAAACGGACGGTGAATCTTCCGAAAAAGGTTTTAAAATTTTAGTGACGCGCATGGATTGTGAGGCAGAGGAAAAAGAAGCTGAATTCACAACCACTACGGAAAGTGTAGACACAGTGAGTATGAAAAATTTAGCGAAACAGACAGTGGTTATAATTTGAACTGTATCGTCTCTTAATTCATCAGTCTCAAAACAGAAACGGCTATTTACTGTCCAGTGACAAGTGCAGAAAGACAGTGTTCTGACAAAATTGTTTTCAATAAGGTTTCTACTCCTTTTTAGCATAAGAGGGCCGGTTCAGAAGCCCTTGCACATAGGTAAGTATATATCTCAGCTTTGGCCCTTTTTGCACCCAAATGTTTATTTTCAGCTAGATGGAGATGAATTGAAGGAACCGATAGTGATTCCCCTAGCTGTGGTTTCGGGGATTTCTTGGAAGGTGCCTGCATCCGCACCTAGTGTTGAGATTTCAGAGAACCCTTGCGGTTGCTCTGGTTGCGCTCCCCCGAGGCCGTCAGCTTGGGTCTCCTCAAATGGGTTTCAGAGATCCCTGCTCCGATTCCCGTTATGGCAGTGGTCTTTCAGTTCCATCTTACGATAGGCAGACCGTACCTAGAATGAATCCTTTCTAGCCGAGGGTCCCAAGAGCTGGTTTCGGGGGCCCCTTGGGAGTTTCTTCAAGGAAATTGTGTATAAGAGGTAATTTCGGTTCATCTGTTTTTTTTTTCGCAATGCTCACCTTCAAACCTAAGGTTGTCACCTCACATGCACGCTTGGAAGTTCCTCTGGTCGCTGCATCCAGAGTGGTTGGCTCGGCTGTCTTTGAAAGGATTCCGGAGGTCCTTGCTTCGGTTCTTCTTATCGGTGTGGTCAGAGTCGTCTTTTACGATGAGCTTTCAAGTTATCCATAAGCTACATCATGAGGTACCTGATTCGATTTTGGAAATACTCTACCATATCTACCAACCCTAGTTCCACTTTAGGCGGCGTAACAGGTGAATGTGTCGAATTGTGAGGTTGCACTAAAGTATTTGGCGTGCTTTCAAACGGTGATTTTTATAAAATATTGTTACATATTTAGCAATCCAAAGTTTGGTAAAACTGGACACTGAGTGGTTGGGTAAAACGGGATTTACAACTATTGAACAAGAGTGAAAAAAATCAAACAGGGTGTTCTCAACAGAGAGGATTCCGCAAGAAAAGGACTACGAAGTTTTTAGTTTTAGTGGAATATATTTTGTTTATGGAATCAGGTCTATTTTGGTTTAACTCTCGATGCATTAAGAAAAGATTTGAAGAGTACTTATTTTGTTTTCATATTGTTAAGAATAATAATAATGATTTTCGTTACTTACCATGTTTTGTCCTATTTGCTGGGGGCTATACAAGCTTAAGCATCCCCTTTTATCCAACTAGGTAGCTAAAACGGGATACTTGCTACTTTTTTATTATACCTTTTTTACCCAAATAACATCGTTGAACTGTTTGAAATGGCTGCACTGACTGCTATCGAAAGCGTTCGCATACAATAACTCAAGGTTGTAAAATTTTGAACGCATCCTTTTTGTGAATTAGTGTGACTATTCAAAATCCTAATTGAACATATCTAATTTAGAGTTGATGAAATGATTTCATTGTCTAATTTTACAGAGTACCATGCAGCTCGTTCCAGAATCAACAACGCTACCGTTTGTAGCTTACAACATGCCCAGTTCGGTACCCAAACTACCCCAATGCTGTTCGAACATATACAACTCAAAAAGGTTCCTCCTAACAAGTCCTGACTTCCCATACAGCCTAAATAAACGAACCAAGTGCAATATTCTCATCCAAAAAGCAAACGACAACGTGTGCAGAATCAGACTGAATTTCCTCTTCTTTTGGCTGGGATCAACAAACTACAATAGCTGCCCTTACGGGTCTCTGAAAATCGACGGAAAATATGTATGTGGTTGCAACAAAGAGCTGAAGCTGACAACTACTTTTGGTAGTAGCAATTTGAAGACTCTCGTTTTTGAAAGTGGGGGCTATAACCTCAACTCTCCTTCTGGATTCGTTCTGGAAGTGACCCAAGACGAGTGCCCCAAAAAATACTACCCTCAGTCACCTAACAATGAGAGAAACAATTCAGAACCATTTAGATTCGAGAATGGATTGCTATGGCCGAGGCAAGAAGCTTCAATAGAGCAGCTGCAGCTGATCAACGAAATTACCGATATTGTCGATGATACTAGTAATAACTACCAAAAATATCCGAGAGTCATCAAGAGCGTTTACTTTTTCGCCAGCCCAGACTACAGTTCCATCCCAACTTCAACGCAAGACATCGAAGGAACAACCTTTATCGATACAGGAAGCATCAACAGTATCGTAACAAATTTCAATCAGTTCCAATGTAACAACTGGAACCAGATGCAATTCAATCTTTTGAATAGCAGATATGGTGGCGACTTACAAACCTGCAAACGAAGTGAAGAAAAGAAAAATAACCGTAATGATAACGGTGCCAATAGCAGAAATAATTGTGTGGAGCTGGACTACCTTGCTGGGTATTTCAAGAGTCCTGGATATCCTTATTACTATCCAGGAGGATTGAATATGTGTTACAGGTAAGAATATGTTCTGTTCCTCGATGAATTATTAACGGACAAACCCGGCTCATCGTTGCTATATCAAGAAGTGATTAGACAATCTTTCAAAGAATGCCAACGGATCTTCAACGCCAATGTCCTCATTTTATTTCACAGTAAACCTGACTGCACTAGTTCACTATAATTGATAAAACTAAAGGCTTTGTACTGCTCGATGGATTCGATCTAAAAATGGCATATAGAGAAAAATATCAGAAAAGAAATTTCCGTTTCCCATTTGATGGAAACAAAAGAGGCGTTTGGTTTTTCGCAAACATCTCAAAATTTATTGCAGATATCTAAATCGGAGAAAATGCAGGTACTTTCCAAATATTTTTACCGTAATTTTTCTATTACTTGCTTCAATTATTCAACATTTTTTAAAATATTAAGCATTAACATGAAAACCCTGATAACTTTTAAATCAATCATATTTTCTTTTTTTTTTTTCTTCGAGCTAGGTATTCTCAAAGACAATAATCCACTTTGGAAAAATCAGAAAATTATGATTTTTCATTTTTTTGTGAACAATGTAAGACAATAATAGTATCTACCTAAATGTGAGTACCTAAAATGTGTTTGTCGCACTTCACGGAGATGTTTGCGGATGATCCGAAAATCATGAATAATTTAGTTAATATGAAATTATTATACTGAAGCAGCAACCCATACCCTCTTTGGACTATATGCAACAATTTTGAAGTGGTATGACAGGTCCCACTTGTACATGCCACAAAAAAAACTTTGTTTTACTCCTGCCTCATTTTCAACTTACTCATAAAATTGGCATTCTCATCACTAAATGTTGAAAATAATCGCTTGTTCATATTCTGCATATATATTTAATAACACTATTGTGAAGTGCAAACCTCAAGCTTGAAATCACGTACTTCATTTTTTATGTAGGATGTGTATGAGCGATTATTTTCAATATTTACTGAAGAAGATGCCGGGATTATGGGTCAGTTGAAAACTGAGGCAAAAGTAAAATCTAGCTTTTTCTTTGGCATGTATTAGTGAGACTTGTCTCAGTAGCCTTAAATCGTTGCATATGGCCTAAAGAGGGTACTGATTCCTGCTCCAGTATAATTATTTCATATCAACTAAAATATCCATGACTTTCGGATCCTCCGTAAATATCGTAGAAGGGTTATGTGAAGTGGGACAAAACACATTTTAAGTACTCAGATACTCACATGTTATATTCGCATGAGGAAGTAGAAGTTTTCAGGAACGTTATGCACTTTTTCTTTTCCTTCTACTATAATTTTTAGCAAAGTTATGACAAATCTAATTTTTGGCCCTGTCTGCAGTGGCGGTTAGCGCGAGCATGAAATGTGACGTCGGCGTTAAACCATGTTTTCTAAGAAAACGAGCGTATTTTATGAAGTATTACTGAAAATCATTCTAGTGGAGAATTGAATTATATCTCAAACTAACTAAATCGTTTTTTTATAAATATTATATTTACTGAAATAACAAAAATATATATATATATATCTATTTTTTAAATGATAAATTTTTTCGGTGACACCCCTGATTTTTTGGTATATTATTTTTTTCTAATAATACATGATGTCGAGATGTTATTTGCCGAGTTTCAGAGTGCTATAATTCCTTCTTCACTTTTTGCTCGAGTTTGTCTGTCGTTACTGGGTTATTGATATTATTCACAAATTTCATTGCTTCTCAATAGAAGAAAAATATTTTGATCAGTCTATTTAGTTGAAGTTCAGCTATGTCAAAATATGCCAAACGAAAAACGAAAACTTTTATCTTCAAAGGATAAGGAAGAAATTATCCTTAACAGTGATAAATATGGTATTGGAAAAACATAGATTAGCGAAATTAAAAAATATATATACTTTTTAAGTCTTTTCTTGATGTCTCTAGTAAAGTAATGACGAAGTTAAACGGAAATTCCCTAAACCAAAGGAGTTGCGGATTATTTTCGAGTGGTTTTCCGATCGCCCTTAATAATTTTGCATTTTTGAATTTACTGTGAAATGGTTATTTAACGAACAAGTGTATTAATAAGGGCGATTAACAATCGAGATAATTTAACGCGTGAGCGGAGCGAGCGCGTTAATGTTTGAGATTGTTAATCGCCATTTTAATTCACGAGTTTGTTACAAAACTTTTCCGTCGACAGTAGTTTTCGAAAATAGAATCTTACTTTCAATGTTTATTTATTTAACGTTACGATAAAAAACAATCACTATTTCCTAATTATATTAACTCTACTTAAAGATAGTTTAATTTTTCTCAGTGGTAGTTTTATTTTATTTTTTATTATTTATTTTCAAATTGAAATAAAAAAAAAATTACCCTAGGTGGGTTTTGAACTCTCGACCATAGTGCTGCAAGCCAGGTGAATTTTACCGTTACGCCACAGGACCATTATATGGTTTTGAGTGACAACTGGTGTAATGAACATTTTCTGAAATTTTATGTAAAAATTGACAAATAAATAATGACAGATAGTACTAACCAATATAAAATGTATAAGAGCAATGTATGTTGGGTTGCATATAAACAAATCGTTGATTAATAGAAAATCATTCATTAACAGGGGTCATTAATCAACGATTTTGAGTGCGTTAAAATACATCATAAATGAATGGTCGACGGAAAAGTATTTTTAATTTTCAATTTTGACACCATGTATCTCAAAAATCAAAGACTTCAAAGGTTTATATTACAAAACCAATTTAAGAAACTGTAATTAGTAAGGCATTAATCGAAGTGCCTCTTAAACCTTTTAATAACGGACAAAAAAAACCTTTTAGCTGTCCGCTTTTCAGAGGTTTTACTGTATCAACTCCACAGATTTTTTTATTGAAAAGTAACTTGACTTTTGATTGCGATGAAAATAAATCAACATATAATCCTAAAATTCATCCCAATCCTGTTTCCTATCTCGATCATTTTTGTTATCACAGGCTGGTACGAGGTCGAAGTGATTTAACAATGACTAACAATAAAATATAATCGAGATATCATGGACTTCTACCGCAGGTTAATAAAATATAAATCTAACGAGTTGTTTTTCAGAAAACTTTCAATAGATAACTCCGAAAACCTTTCGAGTTATGTGGAATTGTTGCCATCTTATGTAATTTCATCAACTTTATTCTAAATATAAATGAAATAATTATGACTATTTTCACAGGTTCAAAAAACAACCAGGATATTGCGCGATAAGGGTGTTCATGGTTGATTTTAAAATTGAAAACAGTGTGAGCTGCAGAAAAGATTACGTTCTTCTGGGAAATGATAACAGATACTGTGGCAAAAACCTATTTGGACAATCTTGTAAGTAAAATTCAACCATTTGGAGTAGCGAATTGATAGTACCCATGCAAGTATACACATAATAACTATACTCGAGTCCATAAATTGTGGATAGTGCCTCATTTCAATTTTTTTTACAGGGCTTAAGAGTACTGCGTACCTAGGATGAATGGCGTACTAAGATTATACAAGTTTTTCAGTCTATAAGTGATTTCTGTTCTATTTCTTGACATGCCTTATTAGGTAAACCGTACAAAATACCCATTAGCTGCTTTTCGCAACAAAAATATCAGAAATTTCTGACAAATGAACATGAAAAAAAATTCGGTTCATATTGTAACCAGGGTGTTGAAAAATTCAAGCAAAAAAAAGCAGAAGAAGATTCCTTGTGAATTATGAGATTTCTGTTCCAAAAAAATCTGTTCTCCGTCCAATTCCTTGAACGATATCACTCCCAAAAGGACGGAAGTAAAACTGACTTGAAAGTAAAGTGACAACACAACTTGACCGCAGCTTACTATAATTAAATGAAAAATTAATAGATTGTAGTAAATTTCTTGGAGACAGAAAGTTAAAGAAGTTAAAGAATAGTAATAGTATATTATTTAACGAGCGGTAATGTAGGTCATAACTTAAGCAGATGAAGTTTGCAGCACGAGCAATAATAATAAAGTTGCCGACAGCGGCGAAAACAATGCTCTGTATACAAATTACAGTCCGATAATTTTAAAAATGTAACAATGTCTTTCCCCATTGCTCCAAATTTATCAATGCTATTTCTTTGTGAGTAATATTTTCGTTTTTGAAATTTATTATAGTAAGTTATAGTAGTGAGTTATTATAACTCACGTTGTTTACATATATTATTAATTATTGCTCAAAAGCAGTTTTATAATTATTATATAATTTAATAGGAGTAGATAAAATATTTTGTTCGCAAAACTCAACCGCATAAAACTGTTCTAACGAGTGCACTTTACAAAATTTCCACTTTTTTATTAACAAGGATCTGAGTAGTGATATATTTTAAGGGGTTGGACTAAACCACTTTTCGAAAGGACCCCTAATCATTTACTTTAGTGAATCTTCTGGGCTTTTTTCCATGTATTGAGCAACACCCCTGTAAATGTATAGAAACTATTTCTACTCATAAAGAAATAAAAATAATAAACTAAATTAAAAAAGCTTTCATTTAAATGCACTCAACAGAAGAGAATAAACTCTGAAGTAAATCAAACGCCATCATTTTGTTACATTATATAATTTCATATAATATAAAAGCTTGCCGCGAGAAGATTATTTCTTATAAATCAAATTTGAAATGATCGGTATCAAGATTTGTTCTCGCGACAAGCTTTTATATCATATGAAATTTCATAATGTGACAAAAGGATGGATAATTGATGGTTAGATGTTTTTCAGTATTTTTAAGGAATATTTTGATTTTGATTTCGCAAGCTTTTGCAACTTTTTAGAAAAGAGGGGAGGGAGCGAGTCCACCGACAGACTTATTTTTCGACGTAATTTTCCATGTTCAAACACGATTAAAATTTCCACAATATTTATTGTCTTTGCGACATGTTTCGATACAAAGTATCTTTTTAAGCGAATGTAGTACATTAAATTATTCTTCATTGTAAATACTTAAATACCTTTCTTATCAATCAACATAATTAGGGACTACCTATAATTATCGCTAATTTCTGACTCATACAACTTATAAACAATAACAATATACCTACCTGGAAATCTCAAAACATAGCTACTACTTAATTGAATAAATTCAACAAAGGGAAACTGTTCAGGTCCAATTGATCTTTTAATAAACAAGATGAAATTTTTAATTTATTTATTTCCAAGAATTTTAAATAATTAAGTTCAATGTCCTTATATTTCAAAGTTTTCATCGATGTCATGGCGTTTCTCCAAAATATGATTGACATATGTTGAGTGTGTTTTATTCTTTTCATAATTCATACGGTATTCACGTCTGCGGCTTTCAAATGGTCTACCTGTCTGGCCTATATACAGGGTGTTCCTTAAAGACATGCTAATATTTGAGGGGGTGATTCTTTGACTTATTTTAAGGAAAAAACTTTCTATAAACGTATGTCCTAAAAGTCCTAACTTTTGAGATACAGGGTGATAAAGTTTTGAAAAAAAAACAGTTTTTTAATAATAACTGAGATAATATTGTAGACGTTTTTATAAAATTTGGTACATGTCTTCTTTGCATCAAGGTGCATTTTTAAATGCACAAACATTTTCATTTTCTCAACCAGTGGCGTCCGTACGGGTTTTGCATTGAATATTTTTGGAGAAAAAAATACTAAGCGACTGCTTTCTCCAAAAAAAAAATACTTTTGAGATCCTCATTTATTTTTGAGCAAATTTAATCTCTTGAGTTTTCTTTGTCCGCCGCATGGTTTTCGCTTAAAAAAATAAAAATCGTTTTACTTCAGGATCAATTCCTCAAAAATCTGATGTGGTGTGGAAATTATTGTGCATCGACTTAAAGCAAATAAAGGGATCAGATTTGTTCCAAAATGAATGAGAATCAAAAAAATATGGATTTCAGCTTGTACAAAAACGAATTTTATTTTATTTTATAAAAGTAAGTTTAAATGAACGGATCAAATTCATTAATTATCAAGAACCGAGCATCTGACAAGAATTACACATTTTTTTGAATTCTCATTCATTTTGGAACAAATCTGATCCCTCAATTTGCTTTCAGTCGATGCACAAACATTTCCACACCGCATCAGATTTTTGAAGATTTGATCCTGAAATGAAACGATTTTTATTTTTTTAAGCGAAAACCATGCGGCGGACAAAGAAAACTCAGGAGATCAAATTTGCTCAAAAATAAATGAGGATCTCAAAAGTATTTTTTTTTTCAGGAGAAAGCAGTGGCGTAGTATTTTTTTCTCCAATAATATTCAATGCAAAACCCGTACGGACGCCACTGGTTGAGAAAATGAAAATGTTTGTGCATTAAAAAATGCACCTTGATGCATAGAAGACATGTACCAAATTTTATAAAAACGTCTACAATATTATCTCAGTTATTATTAAAAAACTGATTTTTTTTCAAAACTTTATCACCCTGTATCTCAAAAGTTAGGACATTTAGGACATACGTTTATAGAAAGTTTTTTCCTTAAAATAAGTCAAAGAATCACCACCTCAAATATTAGCATGTCTTTAAGGAACACCCTTATATATATCCACAATTCAATTTATAAACTCCTGATTTTTCAGATTTTTGTGTTTTATCTTTCTTATTCTTGATAAACTTTCCCAATGTGTTATCTGTTCTATATGATACTCTTGTCATAATTATGGATTTCCATCAAGTAACGGCCACGTCAATCCAAAACCTCCAATATGTTTTACTCTATTGATTTTCTATCAATCCGATCTCACATTTCCTATAACATTTCAGTAACGTTCGATCTGACCAACAAAAACCACGAAGACTTTGGATTCGTGACGGATTCATTGCGTTGCGGAAGAGGGTTCTCCGGTGTATACCAGCAGATTGCCTGTCATCGCCCGAGTTATCCAATTAACCCTCCAACCACCCCCATCGTCCCTACCATACCGACACCGACCCATTCGACACGGTCGCCCGTTTGCGATAGATTCGTAAGGGAGAAAGACTTTATCTTTGAGGTAACTGGAGATGACCAAATTTGTAACTTTCGAATTCAAAAATCATCAGAGGTGAGTAATCAGAATGATAGTTTGGTGAAGGCGTTGTCAAACAATGGTGAAACTATAACCTGTTTTCCAATACAGACTTTCTCGAAAAAGGGTTCACAATTCATTTAAAACACTTTTTTTATTATACTTCTTTGAATAAAACACTTTATTCTCTCCTGTATTAATAATGTAAGATGTGTTTTTTCGGGCTTGCGCACTGAAAGAGTAATAATGGAAACGCATCATACACACCAAATCATGTATTATTTTAAGCATTGTCTATTTTCTGTCAACTGTTCAACACTTCTACTCGCAAAATATAACAACTGTATCATTCGTTCGAGAAAATCAAAACTTTTGCGAAGAGTCCGCTTCTATAATTGCAATTTCACAAATGGAAACTCCGACGGAACCTGTGCAATAATATGAATTACACAATAAGTATAACTAATAATAATGAAAATTCAAATTAAAAACATTATTTGCAATAGGCCTTTTCTGTTTTTTGTTATTCCCTCCATCTTTCTGATCTTGCTGAGTTTCCAGAAGCCGGCCTTGCACCTCTTGATTTTCTTCAACCCATTCTTTTTCTGACTACTGTGAAACTTGCTGCAACTAGTCCTACTCTTCCTGTCTTTTGCGGCATTTCTTGTCCATGCTTTCTTGGAAAACTTTCCGACGCAAATTTTTTTATGATTTTCCCAACGTTCCTCCAACTTCTGTTAGTGTTCTTCAGCAATGTGTCTTTCTTAAGCTCTTTCTTCTTTCTCCTTCTGTCTTCCCTTAGCTCTTTTTTCCATTTCCTTTTGTCTTTCTCTAGCCCTTTCTTCCATTTCCTTTCACCAACGTTCCTTCTCAATTTGTTGTCTCTCTCTATTTCTTCCTTCCTTTTCCTTCTGTCTTCCTCGGCACTTTCTCAAATTTCCTTTGTCTTTCTCTATAGCTCTTTTTTCCATTCCCTTTCACCAACGTTCCTTCTCAATTTATCTCTCTTTCTCTATCTATCTATTTCTTCTTTTTCTTTTTGTCTTTCCTTAGCTTCGCCTCACTTGTGAATTTGTCACGCGCGCACGGAAAAATCCCTATTTCCAGAGTCCTAATGAATTATAGTATATATAATCAACTGCGCATGCTTCTACACCTTTTTCCTGCAACTTCATTGCATGCAAAAGTATAGAAATATTCATGGACGTATATAAGAATTATTTAAGTAACTTAGTGTCTCAAACGAACATGGAATAGTTGTTTTCCGAGATTCCCTAGATTTAATTTATTGAATTACAAACATAATCTGAAGTCAGTCGTGAAAATATTCAAGGGTCTGATTTTCAGATCTTGGGTAAAAATAATTTCCAACCTACTGAAAATCTTTTCTCCATCTGGAAATAAAAAGAATTTTACGTCGTTATATTTTCACGATTTTTTATTTCAATACTTTTCAATCGTCAACATTACTCACAGTTCATCATTTGTTTTCCAGGATGTTTGCAAAATCAACTTGTACTTCGAAAAATTTGATCTGGTTTGCGCTGCTGAATCTATATCGGTGGATGGCATGATGTTCTGTGGACACCTCTCAGGACGAAAAGGTATTAGTTTTCCTTCAAGAATTCATGAATTCCTTTTATAATTTCAATTATTACAGTTTTCATAAAAAATATTGTGCAAAACAGATTCCGTACTGCGAGAAATTGCAAAAGTAGTGACAGTGCTGACATATTGATTCAATTCACTGACTAAATCTCAACAAAATTGATTTTGATCCAAAATTTTCCCTTCAATCAACGTGAAAACAATGTTCCATTCGGACTCGGAATCTTTTAAATATGTTTCATCAGAAATGATGAGAGACCCAATTTTTAATGGCCACCAATTCTCGCCATCTATCTGAAAGTAGACAAATGTATCCAGATTGAGGACCATCACGAGAATTCCTTTAGTTATTACTATTGCTCGATAGAGGAAACACTACATTTTTTTATTATGATTGTAAGAATGAATGAAAAGTACATGCTAAATTTTTGAGGAATAAAATTAAGTATTCAAATGGTTGGTTTTAAATACGTAGGGGAATATACGAAGGTTAGGAGTGCCACAAGGTTGTTTTTTTCACCATTGTAGCTTTTATCTCGAAATTTCGAGTAAAAGCCATTTATAATTTCAATTACAGTTTTCATAAAAAATATTGTGCAAAACAGATTCCGTACTGCGAGAAATTGCAAGAGTAGTGACAGTGCTGACATATTGACAGTCCACTGACTAAATCTCAACAAAATTCATTTCGATCCAAGATTTTTCCTCCAATTAACGTGAAAACAATGTTCCATTCGGACTTCCACTTGGAATCTTTTGAATATGTATGATCAGAAATGATGCGGGTCCCAATTTTTAAGGATGGCCACCAACTCTCGCCATCTATCTGAAAGTGCCAAATGTAACCCGATTGAGGACCATCACGAGAATTCCTTTAGTTTGTACCATTGCTCGATAGAGGGAACACTACATTTTTTTATTATGATTGTAAAAATGAATGAAAAGTACATGCTACATTTTTGAGGAATATAATTAAGTATTCAAATGGTTGGTTTTGAATACGTAGGGGGAAATACGAAGGTCAGGAGTGCCACAAGGTTGGTTTTTTCACCATTGTAGCTTTTATCTCGAAATTTCGAGTAAAAGCCAATATGCTTTAAGTTTGGATTCATGCAGTAGGTGCGCAGATTACCGTGGATTAATGATGAAAATTAACCCATTTTTTTATTTTCAAAATATTTGTGGCATTTTGTTTTATCGTTTTATGTTTTCGTCCATATCGCGTTCAGATAATTTTTAATATTGGATGATCTTGTTCGGCAATTTACCAAGTTAACCATAGAGGGCGTGCGAGCTTCAAAAACAGTAATATATCATATACAGTGTGTTAAGGCCAAATGGAATAAATTTATTATATCTGAATATGAAGATATTTCTTTGAACCCCACCCAAAATATATAGGTTTATCCGCATTTGAGTAAAAATGACTTTGGTGATATTTTTAAATGGAATACCCAGTATATTTTTCCATAATTGGTTAGAGATCGTCATTACGAACCCAGTGATACCAAGTTTGATGGGATTATGTCAAATGACTGCGGGAATACAGGCAAACAATTTCCTCATATGTGTCTATGACCGAGACTCCACACGATTCAGAAGGTAAAAAGTTATTTACCTAACAAGTGTGGAAAGTAGTACTTTTCCGCACGCGACGGCAGTTGCACGAACGACGTGGAGCGGAGTTCGGGCAAGACGTTTTAAGGGCGGAAAAGACATTTTCCGTAAGAGTTAGGTACAATATTTTTCCTACGAGTGTTTTGTCCATCTTATTTATGAAAAAACAAGGTTTTTGATAAACAAGTTTTTATAATAATGCTACAAAATAACTAATAACACAGAAAAGTTCAAAAAATTTTCAAAAATACAAAAATCGTGCGAAAAAGTAAAAATCGTACGGAAAAGTAAAAATCGTGCGGAAAAGTAACTTTTCCGAACGATTTTAAATCGTACGGAAAAGTACTTTCAAAACGAAAAATCGTAGGAAATAGTTATTTACCTAACAAGTGCGGAAAGTAGTACTTTTCCGCACGCGGCGGCAGTTGCACGAACGACGCGGAGCGGAGTTCGGGCAAGCCGTTAAGGGCGGAAAAGACATTTTCCGTAAGAGTTAGGTACAATATTTTTCCTACGAGTGTTTTTGTCCATCTTATTTATGAAAAAATAAAGTTTTCAATAAACAAGTTTTTATAATAATGCTACAAAATGACTAATAAGACAGAATAGTTACCTAGATCATTTAGTTAGTCGTAAATATCCTCATTTTCAACAATACAAAAATCGTGCGGAAAAGTAAAAATCGTACGGAAAAGTAAAAATCGTGCGGGAAAGTAACTTTTCCGCACGATTTTAAATTGTACGGAAAAGTACAACTTTCAAAACAAAAAATCGTGCGGAAAAGTTACTTTTCCGCACGCTCGTAGGAAATAGTTATTTACCTAAAAATTGCGGAAAGTAGTACTTTTCCGCACGCGACGGCAGTTGCACGAACGACGCGGAGCAGAGTTCGGGCAAGCCGTTAAGGGCGGAAAAGACATTTTCCGTAAGAGTTAGGTACAATATTTTTCCTACGAGTGTTTTTTTTCATCTTATTTATGAAAAAACAAGGTTTTTGATAAACAAGTTTTTATAATAATTCTACAAAATAACTAATAAGACAGAATAGGTACATAAATCATTTAGTTAGTTCTAAATATCGTAATTTTCAACAATACAAAAATCGTGCGGAAAAGTAGAAATCGTACGGAAAAGTAAAAATCGTGCGGAAAAGTAACTTTTCCGCATGATTTCAAATTGTACGGAAAAGTACAACTTTCAAAACAAAAACTCGTGCGGAAAAGTTACTTTTCCGCACGCTCGTAGGAAAAAGTTTCTGTCGCACTCTTGGGCATATGGAGAAGTTTTTTGCCCATATCTCTGCAGCTGTTTGACATATTCCCATCAAACCTGGTATCACTGGATTTGTAATGACGATCCCTAACCAAATATGGAAAAATATATTGGGTGTTTCATTTAAAAATATTACCAAAGTCTTTTTTACTCGAATGCGGATAACCCCATATATTTTGGGTGGGGTTAAAAAATTGGCCGATCGGAAAAAAAAATCGACCTGAATATCTTTATATTCAGAAATAATGAATTTATTCCAATTGGCGTTTACACATTGTTTAATGCTTAGGAAACAGAGCAAGAACTCTATGGACAATTGCAAAACCATTTATTATTTCATTAGATTATTAATCGTTCTTTTCTATAGAAACAACTATTTTTTCTTCTCTATCTTCCCTATTCCCTTAAAATTAAGGCATCTATAGAACTGTCCTAGAACTCTATAATGCCGTATTTTCATCCTCGATTTGAAAAGATTTATGAGTTCCTAAAACCTGAAATAGTATGTTATGTTACAAAGAATTGAATAAAGTCGAAGCTATAGTCGGAGTACTCTTTGAAACCCAGATCTTTGAAACCCAGAGATGGCGCTGCATTATCTCAGAAATTCTTTACTCAGGACGAAAATATTTTTCGATTCAGTTGTGGCTGGTCTGCGCTGATCATGCATTGGCAATGACCATGAAACCTGTACGAACTTACATAGGAATGAAAATATAATTGTGGCTTCAAGATTGAGATTAAGCATCACACAGAATATAACAGATATAATTGAACAGCTGAGGGGACAGTAGTTATTTTCTGTTGGAATTTCCTACGAATGCGGAATAATGCAATAGTAAGTAATATTTCATAGGTGAGAGCGGAATACTGGATTAGAAATCCATTTGTTATTATTTTATTCAAAACTTCAATCAAGTTTTATCAGTAATGCAAAAAACAGCGGTTTCTTGCAAAAAATTATCTCTCAGTGTGATTGAAATTTTGACAAGATTCTGGAAATGCATACAGAGCATAATTTGTTGAAAAGGGGAAAATTCTCCATTAAAATTTAAAAATGTTACTTTTTTTAATATCTAGCATTAAACCACTACTTCCATGAATACCTTCCAATAAGTTATTTTGAAAGATGGAAAATAGCGACTGAAGTTTGTCTTTCAGCCGCAGATCATTCCACAACTCATTTTGTGAACATTCTGTTCAAATATTCAAACAAAAATCGCAAAGCATAATTTGATTTGACCTTTGCTGAACTGAACTGAAAATCGTTTCTTGTTTTCTTTGGTTTTGATCTAATTTAATTTCTCATTTTTTTTTTTCAGTTTCCATTAACGTTGAGAGCAATGAGATAAAAAATTTGATTTACCGTAGTACTTTGACAAACAGCAACGAAAATCTGAAAGTGAGGATAATTGGAGAACAAATAACAGACGATTGTTTGTGTATGCTGTGATAGGTGAACAGATTTCCCAAAATTATCCTTTGATTTTTCAGATCCGGATGTTCCGCCAGAAAGACTAGTCAAATTGGACCCAACACCTTTTCGAAACAATCTTCTGCGAAGTGACACAAAGCAACATGAACACGGTTCTAAGTATTTCATAGCGATGCATAACAAACATCTGAAAGGTAGGTAATCAGGATGTTATGACCTCCAAACTGGCAACAAAGGAACCCGGCCATTTTCCAGAAATCGCCCACATATGAGAAAAATGTTTCTGGTGTCAGTATAAATACAATTCTTTTTATCAATTGGTGCCCCTTTTTACCTATTTGAAGCACGCCACAGCGTATGCAAATCGAACTTTCAAAAACGCACGTTTTTTAAAGTTGCCAGGGATACATCAACAACTCGAGAACAGTGAAGTCTGAATGACAATATTATGATTATTGATCTGCCAGGAGTACCTTGTAACGTCAAATGAAATATTACAAACAAATACAAAACATCAACCAAATCGTGCTCTAAAAATCGCGCGTGTTTCAAAGACCTCTTTATTCACTCATATACTTTAATATACTATACTTTTTTCATGCTTTTCCGTTTATTTGTTGATGAAAATATTGTAATACTTCACGCACACGAATCACACAAAAAAGTAAGCTTTTTTGACAATAGACAATTAGACAATTTTAAGGCAATAATTTGAAAAATAATTTTGTTTTGTTGATTGGGCTTCTCCATCACTCAAAAAATATTAGATAATAACTATTTTTCCAGAAATTTGCGGTGTGATTACCAAGTCAGACATCCTGCCTGAGAATTTTTGTGAAATCTTGAAACATTTGCACAATGCCACACAATGCACGATTCTAGACAACAATTACTACTCATGTAAGTTAACAAATGAATGATTGGAGGATGTTGATGAATGATGAGAATGTAAAAAATAATAAATTTAATATTTTACGAATGTGTATATATACAGTGACCGGCAGAAAGTACACATCGTATGGAAAAAAAATGTATTGATAAATTTTGACAAATATCGATATGTGCAATCAATCGCTTCTGCATAAAAATACCCAAAAGACATTGAAAATTTAAAAAAATCAAGAATTATTTCTCAAAATACACTTGTTTGAGAAAATATCGAAAAATGTTATTCGGAAAAGATGTTCAGAATGACATTTTATAGCTTTGTACGAATTTTGAAAAAGATCTGAGATAAAAAAATCGAAATCGATTTTTTGTCACAAAAAATATATATTTGGAAAAGTACATTTCTGACGAAGAAACTGATTAGTATAGCCAACAACTTATATTTTACATATGGTTTTGTGAAGATTCCTGTTTTATTCGGAGAAAATTTCAGCTGCTTCATCAGATACTGTTCAATAATAATGAAGAACCATGTTTATGCACAATTTCAATTTAAATTTTCCATTGGAACAAAAAATAAAATGATTTCTGGTGAATTGTTGGAATCATACTTACCTACGGGATTTTATTGATTGTAGGTTCTTGTTATGTAAAAAATTAAATACTTTTAAATTTCCCGCCAACCACGAGAAGATGAACGGCACTGTACAACGTCTATATAGGTTTCTTTTGATGCATTAGCGATTAAGCATATCGATATTTGCCAAATTGTATTGATAAAAAAAATTCCCGTATGATGCGTTGCGTACTTTCTGCCAGTCACTGTATACGTGAATAGTCCCCCCCCTCTATTATTTTTTGAATGATTCAACATTTTTTAACCAAATATGGCCTACTTCTTACTTTTTACGATACATGTCCTCTTTATGACGTCATCCGCACAAGCGTGACGTCATTTGGGGAAAAAATGAAATGGAAGGCGATAGTTTGGAAGATATTTCAGTTCTCTATCTAACGGTCCAAAAATTGTAATTTTTGCCCGCCGTTAGGGGAGATAGGGGCATTTATATTATCAATGATGTATATGCTTATTTCACCTATGCAAAGTAAAAATGGACCTTTGGTATCTTCAACTACATTCGAAATAGAGTATTCCATGGCTGCCTTCATATTTTTTTTTTAAATAGTCAATTGATTTAATGACACTTTTGCAGTTGAAGCAATACACTGCACTTTCAATAGAATATGAATATGCCACTACAAATTACGGTATGTAATAATTATAATCAATTTTTGATCACATACGAAAAGTTCCATAGTTTTTCAATTGTTAGATGGATATTTACTACGTTATCAAAATAATTTTCAAGTAATTTGCCTACGTATTTGCATAGGATACATAATTAATTTCAAAATATAAATGCCCCTATCTCCCCTATCGGTGGGCAAAAATAAAAAATTCCTACACCGATGTATAGAGAATTGAAATACCTTCCAAACGAGTTGCCACATGGCCTACCAATTTAATATTTTTCCCCAAATGACGTCAAGATTTTTGTGTTATTGTAATTCATGATGAGTCCTGTATCATTAACATGTTCACTTAATGCACATCTTTCTGGATGACATCTGCAGTCACTTTTATATTGTAACGAAATGTAAAACATTTTGTTACTTTTAATTTTTTTTTATTTCATGTTGGTATCACATGTTATTGAGATGTTCCAATTCATTTAATTGTTCAGTGATTGGTAACACTGAACACAGACAGAGTGAGAGAGAGCGACTTCCTTCTTTGAAAAGACTTCTTCCTTCTTCGGCTCTTTCTGAATTGAGCACTCGAAGAGTAATCCTATCTTTAAGCGTTCTAGAAGTTTAACCTATCTATGTGAAAATAGGAAAACTTCACATAAAAGTTACTGAATATGTCATCCTGAAAGATGTGCATTAAGTGAACATGTTAATAATATAGGACACATCATGAATTACAATAACACAAAAATTTTGACAAAGAAATGCAACTCTGCTAAGAGACTATTTATGGAAATAGCTTTCGTTTTTTAATCAGATAATTGCTTGAATAAAAAAACATATCAATCATTTGGGTGAAATTCATTAATACCTATTATTTATTGATAAAAAAAGCCACATAGCAATGTTTAAAATTTTTAATAATTTTTCTACAATTTTTCATATAAGAAGGTGATCGCTCTTTTGAATGGGTACAATTGGCTGATTTACTCTCAAGCAGAGGCCAAATCGTTAGCTGTCATAATTCCAAATAATATTTTCTTCTTTTCAACTTCATATGTCAATTGTCTGTTTCCTAACCAAGATGTTGTTCACGTTGTGCTCGTTTCACACGTGGAAGTTATTTATAAAATTTTAAAATGTAGAAGTAGGAAACCATAGATTTTCTTCGTGAGGGGAATAATAAATACAAAGGAGAAAATTAGTGGGTAAACCCTCATAATGCAACTGTAGACGGATCCGTTTCGGACTCATTATACCTCTTCAGTACGGTTGCATTATGAGGGTTTACCCACTAATTTTCTCCTTTCACCCATATTGTTCAGCCAAACCTTCGTATTTTCTGGACGATACAATGAATTCAAAATTATTTTTTCTTTGATTAGGTGTAATAGTACTCAAAAAATTCATTCCACATGAACACGCCAATGATATGACTTAGTTGTAATTTCAAGTTAATTGAACTGAAATTTTCAAAAGATGGTGAAATGTTTCGACTTTTATATAGCATGTCATTGTGTCTGTCATTTTATTTCAGATGTGCCGTACCAGAAAAACAAGTTAAACCTGAAAAATGACGAAACTGCCATGGAAGTTGAATACGATGAAATAGACTGTGATAGTTCAGTTTTATAATCAGCTAATTCGAACTTTTCTATTTGTTAATAATTCAAGTTTCTTGCTTTATATAATGTAATATACGATGCTCACAAACATATTCTGGTTTGACTTGTCATTCAGCAACTGTACAGATAATCATGTTCGACCTCTTTATTCTCAATGGGGGGGTATGACCTTTTTTACGTGATTTGGTATCCGTTGCAAGACTGTTATTATCACAATAGTGAACAATGGACCTTTATCAATTGACCCCTAACAGTTGTAAATCGTGATTATTAATATTCTATGACTTAATCTTGTTTATGTTATTTTTTCATTACTAATGACGTAACTACTTAGTTTGGATCCGATAAACACGCTCTACGCCCAACGACTGTCACGGTTCACTCAAATTGCCCCCAGTGTTGATGATGGAATTAAAAAGTTAATGTAATTCATCAGGGAATATTCAAGTTCGTCTTTGAAAATCTTGAGTCGCCTCGAAAATTTCAGTAACCTAGGATTTTTTTAAATGTATATATTTTGAAGTGCCTACTATCAATTTTTTTTAATAAATTTCCTTGTAACGAAAAGGTAGAGATTATGAATACAAATTAAAGCAAAACCTTTCACTTCTACCTGTTGCTTCTACCTTTTACTTGCAAGTTACTCGTTCCCATTAACCTGTCATTTTCGACTACACCATCAATGGACAACCCCTGGATGCTGTCGACCGTATCAAAGACCTTGGAGTAATTCTTGACGACTCCCTAACCTTCACTTACCACATAAACTCCATTGTCAACAGGTCTACCAAAATGTTGGGCTTTATAAAGAGGACAGCGCGTGACTTCACTAGTCTGAGTGCCATTAAAATCCTATACTGCACATTTGTTAGAACTCACCTCGATTATTGTTCCTCTGTCTGGTCACCACATTATATAACCCATATATCCAAGATTGATCGTGTTCAAAAAAGTTTTCTTATATACGTTTCATTCAAATCTAACATCTTTAGTGATTACGCCTCAATTGAGAGCTATCTCAACATTCCGACTTTGGAGAATAGACGTAGTCAGCGAGATCTATTGACTCTCTACAAGATATTAAATGGTGAATATGACTGTCCTGATTTAGTAGTCCCTACTCGCCTTACTAGACAAATAGCTACTTTTCATACTCCCTATCATCGTACCAACATTGCTTATTTCAGCTATATCCCAAGATCCCTTAGAGCGGCAAATTGCCTCGATATTGACATCTTCTCAACACCTCTACCTAAGTTTAAAAATCAACTGTGTCAGTGACCATCTTTTCATTTTATTTACCACTTTTACACTGACTGTACTTGTACTTTTCATTGATTTTTGTTTTTTTTTCTTTTAATGTCGTCATTATTATCAATACCATATATGTTATGACTGTTGCTGTATTACTCACATAATGTATATCTATCTCTGTAATATCTTTAACTGGGCTTGCCCGTATAAATTAATAAATAAATAAATAAATTAATAAGTAAATAAATAAATAAATAAATAAATAAATAAATGCTTCATTTTTATAAATATGGCCTCATATCTGCCATAACACAGATCACACAACCAAAGTTCACTTCTTATACTAGCCGTTCCAGGCGAAAAAACACAAATTTCACGTTACAGGCTGTGTGATAGCTGGGCCACTACTAAAAAGAGCGCGAAAAATTGTTGTGAACCTAGATTCCTTTTTGTCGAAACAAATCCTTCAATTTTGGAGCCAATGCTTCTTTTTATAGATACGAAGAACGTAAAACCTTTTCCTCTAAGGCAAATCCTTCGAAGCAAAACCTTTTCCTTCACATCTCTTTATGAATATACCTTGAAGAAATTACTTTTATTTTTGAAAGTGAAAGGCAAGGCTTCTTTTTATATATACGGCCTAATGTCTGTGGTTCCACGAGAATCAACAACTCCATTGTGTCAGTCTTTGTGTTTGCTGAGACTTTGATTTTTACGTATTTTTGTTAATCGATGGTTCGAAAAGACTTAATAGCATGTATCGAATGTGATTTGTGCTCAAAAGAAAATTGTTTTCGCGTATATGGAAAGATCGTTCGACACCAATATTATTCTATTAATTTGTATTTTATTTGTTCTTCAAAACTCATAAATTTTGGGATTCATGCTAATAATACTTTATTTCATATAACTTGCTTCAGTTTGATAAAGGATGGTGAACGGAGGGGAGGCGCTTTCCTACAATTACAAAAGGTACGTTTTTTTGTTTAGATTTCCCAATTTCACTTTGTTTTCTACTTCTGGTGGGAAGAGCATACTGAATAATTTTCTGTAAGTGGCCATTGCTCACACTGAATACTTTTTTTGGTGAAATAGATAGATGCAGCTTCTTGAACTGTAATTGCTTCGTATTAATTTCTTTAAGAACTATAAATATTGATAATCTTTTGTCGATACTATTTTATGGAATATTCTTAATGCTTGTGTGAAAAACATCTGGAATGGGTGTTTTTGGATGCGATATTTTCAATAGGCAGAAAAAAACTAGTAGCATTTCATTTAAATTAATTGAACTTACTCTGATCAACCTCAACGCACGCCACTTCGAAATGGCATAGAAAAGGTAGAGTATTTTTTTTTTAATCGAATTAAACGTCACTTTTTTGTGTTGAAATGTTTGATTTCCTTCAGAACGCTTTTGTTATTACGATGATCATAATTAGGGTGGCCCACCAAAAATAGATGAATATTTCAATAAAAGGTTGTATCCGCCGTAATTTGTGTATGGGGATGTATATCATAGTGGGTATTAAATTGTCTTCATGCAAAATAAAATAACAGGACACACCCCACCAAAATAACATTAAACTATGTGCACATATTAATTACAAATAAATTCATCCGAGTATAGAACCCTGAGAAAATCTACAAAGTATATATTCCCCATCTCCCATTTTTATATAAATCTATTTCAATTCATTTTGTAAAACGCTAGGAATTTTATTGGCTGTGGATTTCTAGCAAACGAACCATTTAGACCCGAACATCTTGTTTTTTTTTATACAAGGGTAACAAAATATTCATCACGGACTGCACTGTTATATCTCGAGGATTTTATACCCGCAGCACAGGCAACATTATTGAAAGGAAGCAATGATTTATTGACTGAGTGACATGACTTTATTTTTCGAAGAGTAAGTTCTGATAATTTGAAAAAATTAAAAATAAAAATCTAGCTGGTAAGCATCTAGGAAACCGAAATATTCTCCTCAAGAAATATTTAGTTGGGTTAACTATGATGGATTTCAAAGATGTTCACAAATCGGAAAAGTCTATAGGGATATTTTCATAAATAGAGGTATTTTTTATTGATTTAGGAAAAATTAAAACAATAGAGGAATTAGAAAATTTGTAATATGACATAAAATACATTTCAATTTTTTTTATAGCTTGTATGTCTTTTTCCAAATATACCTAGATTTTTCTGATGTGGTATTTTATTGCATAACTTGTGAATTTATTGAATCAACTAGCCGAACCCTTAAAATTTCAAGTATCTTCAGCTGTGTTGTTCGTATTTGTACCTACATCGAATTTATTTTTAACTTTCAGTACTTCTACTAGTTTCTAGTTTATAACTGAAATCTATCATAAGAGAAGCTCCAAATAATAGAGAATTTTAATTCGGATATTGAATAGGTATATTTGTTTGATGTAGGTTTGCGACGAGGACGACAATAAAAAAATCTGTCTTTGGATAAACTGAATGCACATGCATACCGAATTTTAGTTAAAGGAGTGTGATATACCTACTGAAGGAGGGTTCTTTCGAAACCATAGTGTTCCTAGTTTCTACGAAGAGTGACAGAATAACGGTGACAATATTACATACCTAGAGATTCAATGTATGCCTGTAATCTCATGAAATTTTGAAAACTTGAAACCAATAATATTTAGTATTTTGATTGCACGATTTCGTTGTTTAGTACACCTCGGTTAGTAATTTTTTTGTCCCCGCTATGAAAGCCAATTATCCTAGGAAACCGCAAAGTCCTGCGGAAACATATGTTGAAATCCCAATCGATCACATGTTTTTACCGAATATGACGATTCCATTTTAATTCGTTCGCGGCACCTTACCTTAAACAGAGCCGGACCAGAAGTGTCTATAATCAAGGAAATTTTCTAAATAGTTGAAGTAGTACATTTCAAAGTTTCATGGAAAGTTGGGATGAGGGATCTATAAGATTGAATTCCTGATAATAGCAATAATAATTGATTACTTTTATTGCGGATATCGATTGCATGGATTGTTTCTATAAGCAATCGGTTCAGTATCTTCGATCGTTATCAAGTCTTCACTCTTTACTGACCGATATAGTAATGAGAGAAACTTTATATGTCTTGAGGTAACAGGACTACCTATTTTTTTCAGACTTGAGCGTGATAGGGGCCCTTATCGTTTGTATTCTTCAAGAACTGACCTGTTATTAATTAATGTTGGCTCGGATGATGTACAGGGACTCTTCAATTATCGTTCCTTATCCCAGATGTTAGCATCTTCTCACTGGATGTGGTGGTGTTCCGTCCACGCGTGTTCTGCGACCCCCGACTTTGGCGTCTCTCCCCTAGGGCTTCGCGAGACCAAGAGTCTTGGTCTTATCGAGACCAAGAGTCTTGGTCTTATCGAGACCAAGACTTAATACATCTTCACAAGACCAAGACCAAGACTTGACTTTCTAGACCAAGACAAAGACTCTCTTCCAAGAGTCTTGATCTTGGTCTCGAAAGAAAGATAATAAACTTAAATCTATTCAATATTAAGAAAAATTCAATGGAAAATGTTATGGCATTTTATTTTAATTATTAATTTGATTGATTATTTTGAACCTTTCCCTACCTTGTATTGAAGTTTGAAAACTTTTGGAATTATTATGAATTTATTGTCTATTTCTACTGGCTTACTGGTGAGAATCATAAACAAAAGACATTTTTTTATTTCATATAATTTTAATTTTTTTCTCACGATCTTCTTCTTGCAGCCTCACCATCGTAATATATTTTTGTATTTTTACTCAACAAGACAAAACTTGAATACGTTTAAGTTGTGCCAGATTTGGGTCGGAAACGGCTCTGGTGCTTGCCAATATTCAGCGAGAGCATCATTGTGTAATCCTTCGAAACCCCTAAATATCGACTGAAAAACAAACGTGACGGATCATGTGACTCACAGACAAACAAGAACTGGAAAGGCTTCAGTACAGCTTTCAGGGTGATACGAAAATATTCTTCAGTATTCCTTACAAGTTAATGTCGCCAACAAGTGAAATTTTATAGAAAATATATCGTCGTATAGGTACGAGGTGAGTTTCAGTAAAGTTCTAGAAAGACCAGTTGACCGTTTTGATCACTATAAAGTTTGAAACCTAGATTTCATCGTAATTTTTTATCAAGACTTGTTGAATATAATACGAGTCACAGTTGATGTATAATTTTATTTAACCTTCTGCCATCATTGGTAACTTCTTCATACCTCTGTATGGTTTGGCATTAACTTTTTTTAAACGACTTATGCTTGGTTTATGCACCCTACCTAAGAACTAAACCTAAGACCTGAGTAAATCAATGCAAATGTGCTTAGTACTAGTTGAAGTTCCATAAACGTTCGTGTTGTTTTCCTATTAATGAACTCTTAGTTCTTAGTTCTTAGTATTGGTTTAGTTCTTAGGTAGGGTGCATAAACCAGGCATTACAAACAAAAACAAAACTTCACGCTAGTGTTTCCTCCTCTAGCGTTTCTAACAGCTTGACAACAGTCCGTCATACTGCAAGTCAATGCTCTCAATTGATCATAATCGGTTTGATAACAGTGTTTGCAGATTCGCAAGGAAAAATAATGTCATGTGTATGACCAGTTATCTGGGTATTGGTATTGGTATTGCTAAGTATGGATGGTGACTGATGCGCTGCGACCTGCTTAGATCTATTGTGCCCCATCTTCTTCTGCTATCACAAGGTGTCCATGTTTACAGCAACACTTCAAGCCTCAATTCTTTCAGGTCTACTCGTGGTATTTCTCACACAGTCAGCTGGTATGATCCCAGTATATTCAATCATTTATGATGTACACCGTAACACTCCATCAATATATGGTGGGGTGTCTCTGGATTTTCCCCACAGAATCTGTAGGCGCTGTCCTCCTCTGAGCCTAGCTCCCTTAGGTGTTCTTTAAGTCTACAATGCCCCGTTAGAAATCCCGTGATGGTCTTTAGACTAGTTTTGCTGAAGTTAATCAGTGCTCGGTTGAAATTGCCGAGAAGATCTTTGGCCTGCCTCAGCCCTGGAAGTCTTAGCCAGTATGTTGCTATCATTGTTTCTTAAGCTTTATTGAATTCTTCTCGGAAGTAAGATTTTCCAAGTCCGTAGAATGATTCTGGACCGATCAATGGCATTGATACGCTTTTTCGTGCCAAGGTGTCTGCTTGTTCATTGCCCTCCACTCCAACGTGCTCCGGCACTCAGTGGAGGGTCAGAGCAGTTGTCTTAGATTGTGGTCTAAGAGGAAATGAAAGGATGGTCTCTCTGAAACCAGTTTTTGACCCTTTATCATTTATGGCAAATATATATATATATATATATATATATATATATATATGTATATATATATATATATATATATATATATATATATATATGAGGTTCAGATCCCATCCTTCCTCTACTTTTTCTAGCTCTATTTGGACCCGTTCTGAACCCACATGTTATTTTCTGGGGTCCCCTGTGATGTTTTTCTGTTGAGTTGTGTTTTACGGTTTTCTTCGGTCCTCTGGTTTCCGTTCTCGGGATTCCCACCTCCGCACCAAGGTTTGCCATCTTGGAGGTATCTTTTGTCGGTTTATTTGATCGGTGCCTTCGGAACAGTTGGTTTTTTTCCTCATGTGGGTTCCACCGATCCCTTCCGGTTCTGCTCAAAAACGTGCTCTTGAAGGTAGTAACAAAGTTCCGCTATAAACTTGTGTTTGGGGGTACCTTCGGTTCCTCTGGTTTCCTTTTCTCCCTCGGGACCGTTGACCTGGCTCTCTCAAAATAGGTTCTAGAAGTCTCTGATTTGGTTTCCTTTGTGGGTGTTGTGTTTTAGTCGCCTCTTACAACAGGAAGATCCTACTTGGGATCAATTATTTTCAGCCCGAGTCCCCATGTCTAGTTCAGATGCTATATTATTGGTTCATATTGAATCTTCAGACTATGTACATCACACCAACAATTTTTATTTCAAAACTCAATGACCGTTTAGTTGGTTTGAGTTTTTCTACCACAACCATTAAAGAATGTAGTTATTCCAAAATCAGTTTTAATAATAGAACATATACATTGTTACTCTTCAGTTAGAATATTTATTCTAAAACACGTGCTGTCATGCATTTCGCATGTATTTTCATTCCATATCAAGGTACGGTATGAATATTCTAACACTGTTGAAGCAATAAAAACGTTAGCCTTGACTGGCATCATAGTGACAAGATGTGAATTGAAATGAATGTGAATATTTTTCCGGAGGCTTTTCATTTGACTATTTGTAAAATTTGTTTTTGTGGAGAATGCACAGTCTGTTACTCGGTTAGAATGAAAATTCGATGCGAGTGGAAAGCTCCGAGCGCGAGCTAGAGGTGAGTGTGAGGAACCACGAGCATCGCGAACCTTGTTATAGAACATACTATTATCTCATAGATGATTTATAGGTCATATCAGAAAAACAAATTTTTTCTACGGCCACATGGAAATATACCCATTGTATGCGTTTTATCGATCAAGGAAGTAGGCCGATTGTAAACACTTTTTCATTTCAACATCGCGAACTGTACTCTAATGAACATTTCAGTATTGGATATTTCATTTCCCACGACTTTCATGAACTACTAGACTGTCATGTGTTTTATGATCCTAAATAATATAAGATCGAATCAACTTGTTAAAGTTCTAATAATTTGACATTTCACATCAGTTTTCACAAAAACTAATCGAAAATGAGTAGTGATAGTGAGGATGATTTGACATTGAGATCGCTAATTTAGAGAATAAAGATTGATGACAGTCGAATTCTATATTTTCTAAAAGTTGTCAGGAACTTTGTATAGCAGTTAATTTTATCATATTATTATGTGAGCTCGTAGCAGCGAGTGATGAGTGAGGGAATGATCGGGATAGTGGTGGTGAGGGTTCAAATCCCAAATAAACCTTTTTTTTTCTTTTATGATATCGATTAGTGTTCGATTTTTATTATAATTTTTGTCAATATTTGTCTATTCAATTCCTTTTTTAGGTTGTATGTATTATGGGAATCATGACGGCAGGAAAGTTCATGATGAAAAGTGTTATTAAAAATATTATAGATTTGTTTACGATTCAGATGATCGTAGGAAAAGTATAGTGTACAATTTGCAAATAAGGATGTCCACCATGAGAATATCTGAAAGTAAAAGACACATTTTCTGGTCGAATGGGGGAAAGTTGTGCAACAGTTGGACCCTCCACATCGCAGTTTATTATGTCAGAAAAAATTTGAAAATTTCAGAACATTGGAATATTTTGATTTCTCATTTTATTTTTCCTGGTGTTATAGAGAGCAAGGACAAAACAAGAAGCACGTCACAGCTCACTTATGATATCAGTTGTACTATTCAACGTTTCGTTATAGATCAACCATCACCAACTCAATTTTACTGAATAATTTCAGTAAATATTTTTCGTAATATGGGGAAAATTGAATAAGGGGGAATTTTTGTATTGTAATTGTATTGGGTTAGAGGGAGAAGTATATTGCAGCCATTAAAATATGTTCCCATCTCTTGCTATGGGATTTTCGTGACGTTTATATCAGATATTATGTTACAGGAGGTTTAGGATGTCTGTGATGGCTTTAAATTGGGTAAATCTCCATATATAGTCTAACTCCAATTCATCATTTATTTGTACTTTCTCTATATAAATCAAATGAAACTCAAAAAATGTCACATTGTGATTTTCGCCTTCAGAATTATCTGGCACCTCAGAGTATTCCGTTATCATCCACCATTAAATACACTGGGTGTATCTTGAATGATGTCATTAATCCCAGGTGGTGATTCCTTGTCATATTTTATGAGAAAAAAATCATATCAATGTGTGTCCTAACTTGCTTTGTTTGCGAGTAACGGGGTGTCAAAAGTTTAGGAAAAAATCTGTTTTTCATGAACTACTCAAAATTATTTTTACCGATTCTGGTTAAGCTTCATGTGTTTGTTAGTAGTAACAGGGAGCTTCTTTTCACGAAATAAGATTTCAAATTTTAATTCCAGTGGCGTCGTAATTGATTCCCTGTCACTCGGAAACGAAGCAAGTTAGGACACACGTTTTCATGAACTTTTTTTCTTAAAATGTGACAAGGAATCACTTCCTGAAACTAATGACATCATTTAAGATATACCCTGTATATTTGAACATTCAATCTATCGGGCCACCCAAGAACTTTTCCTTACTGAAGGCACAATCGAGTGCAACAAATGTAATGAATTAATGAGTGAATAAGAAAACAAACACATCTTCGAATACAACGAAAGTGAAACATCCAATACAACACGCCACTTGTCACTGACTCATTATCATAGCCCATTTTATCGTCACTCCGAAAACGTAAATAAACGAATTGAGTGTATTGACAGACGTACCGTTAGAGTTTCTAAAACTATTGTTATTCAGATTCGGAGGATCATGAATCACTTCGGATAATATAACCCAAACAACAAAATATTGCACAAGTTGTTATGGTTCAGGAAAATTTACCCATTTTCGTAAAAACATTGGCAAATTTGTCATCAATCTTATAGTCCGAGAGCCGACCACTGAAAATGGCACCTGATCGGTAAAAGGACATATATTATTGGAAAAGGTAGTATTCAAATAGATGAAAACAATGCTATAAAAGCCAGCCAGTCACTTGACTAGGCAGCCATTTTTTGATTTTTTAAATTTTGGTATAGTTGCTTAGCTCATTGGTTGAAGCATGATTTTAGCATCAAATGAAAGCTGGAAGTTTCTAGTTTTAGAAAAAAAATGGTTGCCAAACCTCTGACCGTTAGAAATTTTGGCAGCCCACTTTAAAACGGGCATGCAACCCGAGTGTACACTATAAGGTACTCCATAAGAAACTCTTTAAGAACGTTATATCTTAATTCATGAATATCCCATTAAATTTTACCAACTTTTTTTTATATTGAATATTTAAGATAAATAATAAAATTAATTATTTTCCCAATAATTTTTTTCATTATCACGTACATAATTACAAAATAGGAAATACATTTTAGGAAAACAATTAACATATTACACTAGGGTTGCCCGTCTTCAAAGTGGGCTGCCACAATTTCTAACGGTCAGAGGTTTGGCAACCATTTTTTTTTCTAGAATTTTTCTTAACTAGAAACTTCAAGCTTTCATTTGATGCCACAATCATGTTTTAATCAATGAGTAAAGCAACTATACCAAAATTAAAAAAATCAAAAAATGGTTGCCTATTCAAGTGACTGGCTGGGGACTAAGGCTCTTATATCATTGTTTTCATCTATTTGAATACTACCTTCTCCAATAATATATGTCCTTTAACCGATCAGGTGCCATTTTCGCGGTCGGCTCTTCGCCTATTATACAGTGTGTCTCATTTCTCATGGAAACACCCCCGTATCTTCCGTAATAATTGAGGTAGAATGATGAAACTCTCAGGACAGATGAAAATGGTCAAAATGCACCTACCACCTCAATTGGGTTGGCTTGAGTGTTATACACTGCCCACCACTCGCAATGGAACAAACCATTTTTAAGGTAAAACATACCAGGGGGCAAAATAGGCTCAAAATTCTTTCAGATTCGTCATCAGGACCACCAATCTACTACACATACACTTTTTTCCTGAAAAAATGTAAGTCCTGAAAAATACGAATTTGTCTCACATCTCAAGGAAACTCCCCCGTATCTTCCGTAATAATTGAGGTAGAATGATGAAAATTTCAAGACAGATGGAAATGATCAAAATGCACCTACCACTCCAATTGGGTTGGCCTAAGAGATATACACTGCCCACCACTCGCGATGGAACAACCCATTTTTACGGTAAAACATACTAGGGGGCAAATTAGGCTCAAAATTCACAATCACATTCGTCATTAGGACCACCAATCTACTACACATACACTTTTTTCCTAAAAAAATTTAAATACTGAAAAATCCGAATTTGACTCACATATCATGGAAACACCCCCGTATCTTCCGTAATAATTGAGGTAGAATGATGAATCTCTTAGGACAGATGAAAATGGTCAAAATGCACCTACCAATTCAATTGGGTTGGCCTGAGTGATATACACTGCCCACCACTCGCGATGGAACAACCCATTTTTACGGTAAAACATACTAGGGAGCAAAATAGGCTCGAAATTCTTTCAGATTCGTCATCAGGACCACCAATCTACTACACATACAGTTTTTTCCTAAAATAGTTTAAATCCTGAAAAATCCGAATTTGTCACACATATCATGGAAACACCCCCGTATATTCCGTAATAATTGAGGTAGAATGATGAATCTCTCAGGACAGATGAAAATGGTCCAAATGCAACTACCAATTCAATTGGGTTGGCCTGAGTGATATACACTGCCCACCACTCGCGATGGAACAACCCATTTTTACGGTAAAACATACTAGGGAGCAAAATAGGCTCGAAATTCTTTCAGATTCGTCATCAGGACCACCAGTCTATTACACATACACTTTTCCTAAAAAAAAATAATTTCTGAAAAATTCGAATTTCGATATTATCGATATTACTTCAAAAAACATCAGTTTCTCCACACCCTGTAACTCAGCACTGAATAATAATCCTAAACATTGATGAAACAATGATTTCAATATGGTCTAGTTTCTGTAACATGACACACAGCAGAAATTTCATTACTTTTTGTGTACCGGATTGATCGAAACGCAAATTGAAAAATATCTTGTTTTTTTTTAATCAATTTCAGTAATGGAAAGGCCACAAAATCTCCCCACTTGAATGTTATCAAGTTTGTTTTCGAAATTTTCAGTGTCAGCATATTCGCATTACACCACATTTTAATTTTTTATAAATCTATTGTAATGGATTGGACCAGGGTAGCACGATCTTCATTGTGCCAAGAAACAGTAGTGTAATCTGCAAACAGTGTAAACCGTCCAGAAATGTCCAGAAAAGCCATATCGGTAACACAAAGCAAAAGGAGGATAGGGCCCAAGACCGACCCTTGAGGGGCTCCTCGTACAATTGATTTCTTGTCTGTCAGGTACAAACTGAACAATTCTAGGACCTTGCCCAGGAAGCCATAATGAATAAATAAACACATCAGAAAAAAATAAGTTCATAAATAATTGACGCTTTTTTGATGAATTCATTATGTTCAATGTTCGGGTAGGATGACGTCTGCCGAGTCAGCTATAGTTATTAATATTGATCAGGCAAACTTCCATAATTTCTTTGGAGGGCCTCTGACAAAAAATATTATAATTTTTTCCTCTCTAATTCTCATTTTCAAATTTCTCAAAATAGTGGAAGTTTGGCAACCCAAATAAATAGAATACCCAGTTATAGCTTTGAGTTGTTCAAGCTGTATTTCTCCTCAGATTTCCTGGCCTATCACACAACACGTGTTTATCTTGGAACCATTAGTATTGTTACAAAATTATATTCAGTTGTCCTATTTAACTAATAGAGCTGTACGAAATACAGTGGTTGAGTAGTAACTGGGATTCAAATGTCAATTATTGCGTGTACCGAACGCCTTGAAGTAATAAAATGCGAGAAATTACTCACTCTGATCGAGAAAAGCGAAATTTGTTAGATCGAGTGTGACATCCGTTTGTTATTACGACCTTTGAATGACAAAAATAAAGGAAATGACCTTATTTCGCATTCAGGTTAACAGAAGAATTATCATAATGTGGGAAAAATTTATTTTTTGTACAACTGTCGTTAAAAGTTACGTTTTTAATTCATTGACATATTAACCAATGCCACTTTTAACACTTGTATCATAAATAACTATTATGTGCTTGTACAGCATCATCCGAGAGGCACAATGAACAATGATGTTTATTTCCGTTCAGTGTTGAACGAAATTATGGCTTCTTTTCTATTTGATTATATATAATTCGCAGTCTGATAATCAATAATTTTTTAGTATTTTCTACTCATCTCTTTCTTCTAGTACTACATTTTCGGCTAACAATAACAATGATACCTCTGAAGGCCGATTCAGATACATGGGTGACCACCCAGGGTTTTTGACCCCGCATGATAAATTCCTCCAGTATTAACAAAATTAATACTTCTGAATCAAAGAAAATATGACTTTTTGAACGTATGTGAACTGTCTTGAAGTTTACAGGCACACGGGTCAAACATATACGCTTTTAAGTTGCACAAACTTCAAAAACCTGCATGGGTGATGTACAAGCATTTATTTTTGACCCTTGTGCCTGTCAATTGGAAGTCAGTTCACATACGTTCCTTTTACTTGTGTTTCTATCAGAAAGTCATATTTTCTTTGGTTCAGAAGTATACTTTGTTAATACTGGAGAAATTTATCATGCGGGGTCAAAAACTCTGGGTGGGCACCCATGTATCTAAATGGGCCTTAAGGAACTATCGGACCTAATTTACACTGAGTAAGCCAAGGTAGCTGGGGTTGACCTTCCGGGCCTTCAGAAACTAGTTGACAATAATAATTGATGAAATTAGTACAATTGTTCTTCAAATCAAGTGTGTAGATTTTTTGTCTCAAAACTATGTGATCTTACTCAGAAGCCTTCCTAGAATCAAAAAAATTAAAATATTCCCAAGTTGGGGTCGTTTTCTGAAGTAGAAATGGAGTAGAAATATTGAACTATTTATTCAATTAAATGTACTACCTACATAAAAATAAAAACTATGTCAAAAATACAAAAACGTTTTAAATAAATAAATAATGAAGTCCGGAACTTGAAGTGATGGCGCATTTGCTGTTTCGGTTGGAGGAAAACCCGGAAAAACCCACAACACCATCAGATTTGAGATTATCAACTGTCTCGTAGAAAAAGACACCTCCCCCCCCCCTGGGAGATGAGAGAATCAATCTTGATCAATCTTGGGTGATACACGGGAGTCATCGAAGAGGTGCTAACAATTAGAATAAGGGTTTTTGCAATATGCTGTACAGTGTCCATTGGAAATGCTGCCGCTATGATTAGATATGGAGTAGATATTAAAATTAATATTGATTTCATCCAGTATATTGGTCCAAATTCAAATTTTGTATGGGAAAATCCATCACATTGTCCAATTTACTGCTGTCAGTCGAAGAAACACGTTTTAAATGTAAAACTAAAATTTTTGGAAATTTGGAATAGGGATTGAAAGTACCCAGAAAGGTTCAAAAGTAATGGAGCAGTAATTACAAGAAGTACATCTCAATATAGACTTCAGCTGACCGGCAAATGTATCCACAATTTTTGATTTACGATTATATAGATATATATATATATTGTCCAAGAAATGAAAGCTTCCTTATTATCATTCATGATAACCAAATCATTTTGTGGTGGATGATTATCTGCACTCGTCTTGTTTAATTCTTCATGTAAGCCTACCAGAAGGTGTCTTAGAAACTCTTCCGAATCTGCTGGGACGTTATGATTGAAGGAAGGAGCAACATTTCTGAAAACATGTACAAAATGTGAAGTATCCACCATTTTCCGAAAAGAATCAGGACTCCAGATATTTTTCACCAAAGATATAAAAGATTTCACTAGATTTCCCTTTATTCTCGATGAATCCTCCATACAAAAATCATTCTTGAAAAATTCCAACAAATTCTTGATGATCGAAAGACACTGGATCATGCTATTCACTCAACAGGTAGTACCTACATTCTTCAATCCTCTTATTAGGCCAAATGTACAAATGGAGTCTCTTGTTATGGCATGCTCACAAATTAATGTTCAACGAAGAATCCTTAGGTTCATTGTTCCTGTAATTCAAATTTCAAATTTTTTGGAATGCACTGAGTTATTATTTTTGATAACTGATATGTATCTCGTTGGAAAATTGGGACGATAAAATATTTCATCCAGTGGATGCGATGGAGGAATGGACCATATCGGATAAGAATTGATTCTGTAGCATGTTTATTATCTATGTGTTGGCATCCATGAATATTTGTCATTAGTGTCAGTTGTCATTTATGAGAATGTCAATTCCATGGCAGAAGACACACTAAAACTGCGGTAAAACTATCAATATTCATAAAAATCTTGAAAGAAAAAATCAAAAACTCTGTACTTTACTACAAATTAACAATTGACATGATTAACAATTGACATGATTAACAATTGACATTCTCATAAATGACAACTGACACTAATGACAAATATTCATAGATGCCAACACATAAAAAATTGTTTAGATAATGAACATGCTACCAAATCAATTCTTATCCGATATGGTCCATTGTACCCATTACGGAAGATACATTGTCTCTTTGCATAGCTATACTAATTCCGAGACTAATTCTTTGAATAAAAAATAACGTTGAACGTTTATCTTCTGTTGCGCGGTCCAATCTTCTTCCAATTTCATGAATAAAAGACAGGGATTCAGAGCCAAAGACACCAAAAGTTTCCACAGCTATTGAATGGAAAAGATAATTAGGTTCAAGATTTTGATATTTCTTCCCTTTCAATTTTTCGCTGGATATTGCTGAATGTTGTGAGGCCAGAATTATTTTTAAAATGTTTAAGTAATATTGGACCAGTATCCTCCCTATAAAAGTATGCTATTATGATATCACGCCTATTATTTTTTGAGAAACTTTCACCGATATTATTTCACAAGTGTTCGAGTAATACTGGACCAATATGGCAAAATATTCACATTTTTTTCTCCAACATTACGTTTGAATATTATGCACACTTATACTCTCATATAATTGTACCAATATTATCCCAATTAAGCGTGCTTCTTGGGATTTCGAGATACTATACTAAATAAGGATCCGATACTCTTTCGCTCTCATTCTCATAGCACAGTTATTAAATCACACTTTGCATAACATTTGAAACAGTTTCAGATATCACCGAAAACACAATATCAAAAACAAAAATAAGATATGATACCAGTCCCACATTCCACTTTTTCATTCATGACATTTATTTCAATGTAAACCAAATTTTCATAAAAATACAAACATGTTGATCGCTTTTTTAAATTTGTTTTCAACCAAATCTCTCTATTCTATCAAATATAGATAAAAATGGAAATACAAAAGTTGCGATTTCTTTATTGAAATAAATTCAATTCAATTCTTTTTTTTTCGTAAAAAGCCTTCATCGTCCAACAATGATCAGTGGCGTATCTAGGGGAAACGAGAGTAGTAATGGGACACGTGCCCCCTCGCAGACGGTTGAAGATTTCATTATATATAATAGAATAATGAAATAAAATTAATATACAGGGTGAGTCAGAATAAATAAGACCGACAAACTCCGAATACAGATTCCTCGCCTCATTTCGTGGTGAAAAGTGTCTAACAAGGTATCTCCTGAAATGTATCCCCTCTGAGGTACAGGGTGTCAAAAGTACGAAAAAAATTGTATTTCATTTTTTTTGCTCCAAAACTCCTGATGGCAAAAATACTCAACTTGGTATACTAATCAAGGTTCATCAACGATAAATGAAGTTGATATTTTTTTTATTCTCGTAAACCAGTGGCGTAGTTATAGATCTTTAAGCCTAGAACAACGACTCAAAAATCGATCCAAAATACGAACAGTGTCAACTGAGGAATATTACAGAACATATTCCTTTTTCTGGAATTCAAAATCAATGAACTGATTGCAAGGTTTCGAAAGATGGAGATGAAATGCGTATGAGTCCTATTCTTGAAGGGACAATAATATACAAATATGGATTGCCATGCTTTTCTGCCTTGAAAGGTGAGCTGCAAATTTAGAAATACATCTAGAAGTCAAATCACCAAAAAATATGACTAAACACTCAGCGGAAGCTTACTAGTTTGCTGATTCGTTTCCAAACATCAGAATATTGCTGCTGTTGTGGACCCTTCCCATAACAAACAGTACGACAGAGCGAAACTTTCCATCTTTACTTCTACTGAAAACCTATCAAAGAAGGCTGAAGGAGTTCTGGATATTTTCATAAGAAAGCCCAAACGAAAGTTTTTCCTTGAGATTCTCTAAATATTTCGAATGAAACCAATATATGTTATACCCATATGTAAAATGAGTTCGAATAATAATAAGAATAATTTTTATATACTTTGGAATTCATTATGATCTTTGCCTGAACAGCTCTTCAGATAATGTTAAGAAAGGAAAGGGTTACTCTAGAAACATATGGTCTAGTGCCCCTCCGAACCCATTTTTTGGATCCGCCACTGACAATGAATAATAACCCAAAACAATCTTGAAATGCTCTTACATAAGGTGTCTTCCTTAAATACATTATAAATGGAATTATCAAGTTTTGTCAAGTCATGCTCGATGAATTGTTTTTAGAACGTTCCATCAAAGCGCTTACGTGATAAGCTGATAGATATTTGCAATATGTGATACACCCAGTTCTATAATGGCGAAAGAATGGAAATAAATCTGGAGATTGCTTGAATATTACAGACCAATTACTTACTTCTCGTAAAGAAACAAGTAATCTACGACAAAAGTGGGTTATTACAGCATATTCTCCAGCGTTCAGCAATATACGGAACTGCCTCAATTGATTGGACTAATGAGAGCCTTATGTTTGATTCAATAGTTTGATATCGAATTATTCGGCATCAAGGTGAAGTCATTAAAAAGACAACTGCCTACATAAAAGTCGGGCAGACTCTAATCTGCTTTTAACCTTATGAGATGGAAGTTGTTTTGATTGCAGGAACTTGAACTACTTTGAGTTCGGATTTCAACCAGTCATTCGAAGAGGTTTAATTTTATTGGTGTTATTTCCATGTTGAGTTTCGCCACTTCTTACGTAATTTTTCGTGCATCTCGTTTCTCGATTTTATGTAACGTTAACATCTCGAATAATTCTTGTATATCAATTCTGTAGATCTCGTGGGATGACTGTGATGAAAAGTTTACGTTTTTAATTGAATAACAGTATTGATGAAACTGATCGAAATCTGAGTGTGTCGATTTCTTTGAAAGGATATTGGTTTTGAATTTGAACGAGTTAAAATACATTTTTATCCAGCAACATTTAACATTTTCTATCAAGAATTGAAAGCGTACTTGTCAAACCAATTAAAGAAAGATTATCTGGTTGACGGAATAATCAAGAATAATATAACAAGTAATACAATGTCATCAAAAATAATAATAGTATTGAAGATTATTTCAATAGGCATGTATGTCCCAAACGATGGAGTTAGTTGCCATAAAAAGATATTTACAGAGTTCTATGCTCATGGTTATCAAATTTTTGCGTTATAAAGAAAAATCGATTCAAAACGCATCGTTTTGACACTGACATCAAGCATTTACATCGTTTTGATACTGACAACTTGGTGCTAATCGATACAGAAAGTTTTCGTAGACCATAATTTTAATAAGAAATTATAAACACTATATTTTATTCAACAAAAATTATAAGTAAAAACAATATTTTAAACCAAATCATACTCTGACTTCGGACTCCTCAGAATCATTGGCGCACGTGACCACCATTGGTTCATTTTTATTGGCTGATTGCAAACAGCGGCTTTTGAGACTGAACACTCATTACAAACGCATGGATTTGGAACAGACCCTAATATTTATAAGCGGTTATCTATTACAAGGATTTTTTTTGACTTTAACATATTCACTCTATGAAACGCGCCTTGTGGAGTCGATGTCGTCCGTGATTTAACTCATTTTTCGTTTTTTGTCAAACGCATTCTTTTGGAAATAGTGGACTCAATATACAATACACATACACAATACACCCGAAACGAAGATATGGTAGAAATAAAAAAGGATGTATGAAGAGGCAAGAATAACTTAAAAGACTTCATAGTAAAAATGATTTTATGACATAACATACAGGGTGAAATCTAACCTCTTGCACTCCCGTGAAGGACAGGTGAATGATGCCATTTTATAACGAATGGAAGGTGTGAAAAATTTGAAAAAAAAATGTTGGAAGTTTAAATCGCGTTGGAAAATTCGTCGAAATTTTGGGAACCGCTGTTCACCGTACGTCAGCTGGCAGTGCCGCAATGATACTGGAACTGTTTGATGGAAGAAACTATGTAATTTCGAAACAGCGGTTTCCAAAGTTTTCCGAATTTTTCAACAAAATTTGAAATTTCCACAATAAAATGGCATTATACACCCGTCCTTCACGGGACTGCAAGAGGTTAGATTACACGCTGTATAAATTTATTATTGAAATGGGACAATATAGACCTTGAATTCTTCGGAAGTGTAGCAATTATTTTTTTTTTGAGAGCAGTATTCAATCTCGATTTGATAATTGTTGAATAAAGGTGAGTTCTTAATCGATTTATCTAGCATATTGAAAAACTTTGGTTCAAGTGAAAGAAAACTTTTTGATATAGAGTGGTTCGGTGCATATTAGTGCAAGTTTTTAAAGTGAGTCGACCATTGATGCTAAAAAACAACAATTTTGGAAAAATTATATATGCATAGTTCATAAATATAAATACTCGCAACCGTTAGTATTCTGAATTCTTTGAATGTAATCCTGCATGATCGCCATGATCGCCTCCAACCGATTTCAGTCCCTAATGATTCTTGTAGCATGCTTTTGCGGAAGACTTACATTTTCCGTAGAATAATAATATATCCCTTCAAAATGCAGAATTTTCAAAATACTTTCACCTTGCCTCAAACTGTGTTGCTGTGTTTTGTACAGTTTTGTTTTCGTGCCAGTAAGGTTTTGAAAATTCTGCATTTTGTCGGGATATTATTACTGAAAATTCTTGAACTGTCCCGGTCTATAATAGCCACTCTCGCGGAAAAAATCCGACGGCCTTGAAGGTCCTTAACACTCTCTCTCTCGCTGTATGAATCATTTTTTCCTCTTGCGCCGACCTGTCTTTGGTTGGTGTCTTGGCTCACGCCAACATGAAAATGAATGAAAGAATCGTGGGAAGTGTACAACTTTGAATTCGATGCAAATATGCAGCTGGTTGGCATTTATTCACGCTCTGTGAGACTGATGTCATGGAAATTAATGACCAGTTTCTGAAGAAAATCGCATCTGAGCCGAAACCAGCCCTCATGTCGACGAGCTGCTTGAAAGGACGGACGAAAAGTTGGCTAAAAAAATCCAGTTTAGTCGACAGGTGGTTTTATCAAGCTTAATCATTATGAACACAAAAGTATTGGATTTTTACAACGTGTTCCATCGGAGGGTTTGATGTCAGGTAGTTTCAGTACAATAATAGGCAACAGAACATTCTGATTCTCAATGCATTCCTAAAAATCAGAATCAATCTTAGAGAATAACAATGTTTCTTGCAACTGCTGAATTGTCGAAGAAACATTCTTATTGACAAGACTATTAAATATAAATAATGCAAATAACAAATAAAAATGTATATGAACAGTCACAACACTTTGAAATAAGTTAGTGATAGTAAACAATTTTAAACAAATATTTTGATTCACTCGAGACTATATTAAAAATAAATGAAGAGGGAATTTTGTATTAAAGTGTATAATTCTTTAAAAATGCAAATCGCTTTCGACTTTCGTCATCTTCAGTACTCCAAAGTCAGGTAACAAGAAGTTTTAAAATTTGTGAAGACATCTTAAATATAATTATTAACGACATTTTGCTTGATACCAACGAAAATCATGTAGAAATTCAAAGACCATGTGGATATGGCTGGTTATTTTCAATATGTCTCATTATTTTTCAATAATAACCAAACACATCCACATGGCCTTTCCATTTTTAACTTGATTTCTGTTACCTGACTTTGGAGCACTGGAGATGACGAAAGTCGAAAGCGCTATGCATTTTTAGCTGCTTCTAACCCTTCTTCCGAAATAATAATAAAAAACCACCGCTTTCTCATCACCGTACGACATTGCTAAATTTCCTCACATCATATGGCACTCGAGACTCAAGACTGAACAAAATCTAATGTTGAGTTACTAACTAGTAATCGATCAGTTCAAATTTTCGCCAAAAACCAGTAACTGTTTCTAATGAGTAGCTCCGTATGTGGAGACGTCAATGGTTAGTTACTATTCTATAACTAAAGAGTAGCTCCGTGTACGGAGGCGCTAATGGTGAGTTACTATTCTATAAGTAAAGAGTAGTTCGTGTGCAGAACCCGATTACTAACTAGTTAGCGATCAGTTCAAATTTCTGTCACAAACCAGTAACTGTTTCTAATGAGTAGCTCCGTGTGCGAAGACGTCAATGGTGAGTTACTATTCTATAACTAAAGAGTAGCTTTGTGTGCGGAGGCGCTAATGGTGAGTTAATAATCTATAAGTAAAGAGTAGTTCGCGGACGGAACCCGGTTACTAACTAGTTAGCGATCAGTTCAAATTTCCGTCACAAACCAGTAACAGTTTCTAATGAGTAGCTCCGTATGTGGAGACCTCAATGGTGAGTTACTATTCTATAACAGAAGAGTATCTCCGTGTGCGGAGGCGCTTATGGTGAGTTACTATTCTATAACTGAAGAGTAGCTTCATGTGCGGAAACTGGTACTAATCAGTTAGCGATCAGTTCAAATTTCCGTCACAAACCAGTGACTGTTTCTAATGAGTAGCTCCGTATGTGGGGACGTCAATGGTGAGTTACTATTCTATAACAGAAGAGTAGCTCCGTGTGCGGAGACGTTAATGGTGAGTTACTATTCTATAACTAAAGAGTAGCTTCGTGTGCGGAGGCGCTAATGATGAGTTACTATTCTATAAGTAAAGAGCAGTTCATGTGCGGAACTCGGTTACTAACTAGTTAGCGATCAGTTCAAATTTCTGTCATATACCAGTAACTGTTTTAATGAGTAGCTCCGTGTGCGAAGACGTCAATGGTGAGTTACTATTCTATAACCAAAGAGTAGCTTCGTGTGCGGAGGCGCTAATGGTGAGTTACTATTCTATAAGTAAAGAGTAGTTCGTGTGCGGAACCCGGTTACTAACTAGTTAGCGATCGGTTCAAATTTCCATCACAAACCAGTAACAGTTTCTAATGAGTAGCTCCGTATGTGGAGACCTCAAAGGTGAGTTACTATTCTATAACAGAAGAGTAGCTCCGTGTGCGGAGGCGCTTATGGTGAGTTACTATTCTATAACTGAAGAGTAGCTTCATGTGCGGAAACTGGTACTAATTAGTTAGCGATCAGTTCAAATTTCCGTCACAAACCAGTGACTGTTTCTAATGAGTAGTTCCGTATGTGGGGACGTCAATGGTGAGTTACTATTCTATAACAGAAGAGTAGCTCCGTGTGCGGAGACGTTAATGGTGAGTTACTATTCTATAACTAAAGAGTAGCTTCGTGTGCGGAGGCGCTAATGATGAGTTACTATCCTATAAGTAGAGAGCAGTTCATGTGCGGAACTCGGTTACTAACTAGTTAGCGATCAGTTCAAATTTCTGTCATATACCAGTAACTGTTTATAATGAGTAGCTCCGTGTGCGAAGACGTCAATGGTGAGTTACTATTCTATAACTAAGAGTATCTTCGTGTGCGGATGCGCTAATGGTGAGTTACTATTCTATAAGTAAAGAGTAGTTCGTGTGCGGAACCCGGTTACTAACTAGTTAGCGATCAGTTCAAATTTCTTTCATAAACCAGTAACTGTTTTAACGAGTAGCTCCGTGTGCGAAGACGTCAATGGTGAGTTACTATTCTATAACCAAAGAGTTACTATTCTATAAGTAAAGAGTAGTTCGTGTGCGGAACCCGGTTACTAACTAGTTAGCGATCGGTTCAAATTTCTAATGAGTAGCTCCGTATGTGGAGACGTCAATGGTGAGTTACTATTCTACAACAGAAGAGTAGCTCCGTGTGCGGAGGCGCTTATGGTGAGTTACTATTCTATAACTGAAGAGTAGCTTCATGTGCGGAAACTGGTACTAATTAGTTAGCGATCAGGTCAAATTTCCGTCACAAACCAGTGACTGTTTCTAATGAGTAGTTCCGTATGTGGGGACGTCAATGGTGAGTTACTATTCTATAACAGAAGAGTAGCTCCGTGTGCGGAGACGTTAATGGTGAGTTACTATTCTAACTGAAGAGTAGCTCCGTGTGCGGAGGCGCTAATGGTGAGTTACTATTCTATAACTAAGAGTAGTTCGTGTGCGGAACCCGGTTACTAACTAGTCATAAACCAGTAACTGTTTCTAATGAGTAGCTCCGTATGTGGAGGCGCGTAGAGTTTGGCAGTCACAGCGGTCGGGTTATCATCACAAAAATATTGAAGGGACATTATATAAGATTCGATTTTTTTTATTAGCCTAAATAGTGTTTACTGTGCTGGGTTCTAATCTGAAAGAAGAACCTAATTTTTTTGATTTACGTGAATAATTTCACTGTATTTGGAGTGGACTTAAGAACTTCATTGTTAAACACGGCATGTTATATGTATAGCTTCTTCATTTTAAGCGACAAGCGACCAAATTCAAAGTACTCATTCCAGCTGAAATACCTAAACATACAAGAAATATAGTATGGAAGGAAATATTATTATCTTCAGATGTTCAAAATAAAGTGTCGAACTCAGTGAATTCATGTTTTTGTGTTATTCAAATTACTGCAGTTCATATTTAGGTGAGGTGGCCATATATTCATATATAATAAGTATGTGATTCGTATCTAAATAATCTCCCAAAAATCACTATATTACAAAAAAGAAGAGCAAAGCTCGGTCGCCCAGGTATTACAAACTTTTTTGTTACAATTTGAAAAGTGTTAAAAGCCTCATTTCATTATTTTTAAACATTCAGAAATAAATGATTTATAGGATTTTTGCTTGATTGAGGACCATAATGTCAGAAATAAATGATTTCTTGGACTTTCACTTGATTGAGGACCATATAGGATACACAAACCTCCACACTCGTGAGAAAAGTTGAACTTTCCCCACTTGTTGCACAATATACTATATTTGACGTTTGTAGAAAAAACAATTTAGTTTGTACCCATGAAAGATAAAAAAATGCAAACAATAGTGTTCTTAACACTGGACCTTGAGGATCACCTCAACTAACTTCAGATACCAGTGGTGGTACCAAAGATTTTTTCAGTCTACAATTGAGAAATCATTAGATATTAGTAAGTTGCTCTGGAGCGCTATGGTAAATTGAAATAATACATTTTTTGGATGATTCCAAATAATGGATATACCATTCGTGTTATATTATTTTATCCAGCCCTGTACGTAACCGATACCCGATAGTTAATATTAGACATTATTCAGTGACAATAACGCTCGTTCTGCAATTTCAACACATCCTTTGTGACGAATTGCGTAGGAGACGGCATTAATAAGGCACCAATTGGCTGGCCCGAAGAACACCCGACCGAGCTTACGCGACTACAAAGACTTTGTTCCACGACAAAAAGACAAACCCGATTTGCGAGAAACGCGAGGATTCGTATATGCAGGTGTGTAGTATGCATGATGCGAACGCAGACAATTATAACAATGATTTGCATCTAAATGCACTATTTAATGTACGAATACTAGATTGGAATAGAATAGTGGAGTTCATTCACCGTATCGTTTTGTCGAAAACAATGTAGATTGATACAAAAACAAATAAGAGTTGAAAAATAAAAATTAATTTATAGAAGAAATAAGAAAGAGTCAGATGATTGAGTGGTAGGAATATCCAACTCTGGTGCAGTTGCCAAGGGTTATTGAGCTAAGTGAGATTCCCTATGTATCCGTAATGGTACTCTGCATCGCCAATGGGAGATCCCATGTGATGCACCTGGAGTATAACAACTGGTCTTGCCAAAATCACATATTAAAAAAATAATCAAAAAATTTCATGGTAGCCGTGCGGGTGGACACTCTGGAATCAAAAGTCGAGGAAAAATGGAACAATATCTGTCTGGTGAACTTTTTGGAATTCCACCAAGAAATGTAGAGTACATGAAATAAAGGCCAGAGTTCATGAGTTCTGGAGGCAGCATCTCGGAATCTCCATTAATTAAATGAAAAGGAGATTCGTCAGGAGCACTTCAGATACTATGTTTGAGACATGTGATGCTCTATGACTCTACCAATCCCAGGGAAGAAAAAGGAATATGCCCAAGCTGCAGAGGAATTGACTAGCCCCTAGGATATTAGGAAGATCAACGAATTAGTATATCGCATCCGGTTCACCACAAGAAGCAAACCCAAGTTTATTGACATAGAGAGATTAGCAGAATACCTAGACCCTGGTAACCCGAATTGGATCAAGAAAGACACATTGAATTATTCATCCATTTATTTATTCAATTACAAAGGTTACCCAACAGGACGAGCACAATAACAGGATAATACACAATTACAATAAAAAGTTACAATTATTGTGTAATCACGTAGCAAAAAACTTCTCTAATTTTCAAATCTTAACAGGAGGTTTAACTTTTGTTGTACCACTATGGCGCTACGTGTTGTACCACTAATCACCATCTACGGCTCTCGTACGGTATAGATGAAACACCTGGTGTTGCCTCATGCTATGGGGAATATTGAGTCTATGGTGGAGAATTAGAAGTGTCAAATCTATTAGAACTACCTCACGAATATCGTCAGAAAAGAGGAGGATGGTCGGATAAAATATCAAGAAAACGGAAGGTTTACGAAATATCAATATTTATTATTATGCTGACGAAATGAGCCTTGATATTTTGTAAATGGACCTGATATATTTCACATGGAGAAAAAAAGTATCTCTTGAAGGATGGAAATTATGTCTTCAATATAGAAGAGAAAATCATCTCTCCAAATTACCAGTTTGGCAAGAAATGTTCATTTTGTTGCTATTTATTTTTTGTGTTTTTCATATTTAATAGATTTTTTGTTTGAGTTCTAATGAAATATCTAGACTATTCAATAATAAAATAACCATGTAATAAAATAACGAAAAAATAAAATTAGCTATTACATTTACTCTCAAAATCTCAAAGTTAAAAAAGGTACTAATCGGTTTGTCACATGTTAAACTTAAATTGAATGGTATCTGCGGTCATCCATGGTAACTGACCAGTCAGTCTGGTATGATGCATTCCTGTTTGTTCTTCAGTTCATAGGATTTAAAAGGAAGACGAATCTACCTGCTAGTACAAAGACAGCCCAGCCCGCACATTGTGCTATACCTTTTGGTATATCGTATGCTCGCTTAAATTACACCATCTGATGGTTTGAAAATTAGTAAATTTAATGAATGCTATCTACTTTATGTTCCAGCATCAATATTGAGAATGATCGGTTTATGGTTTTTACAATCTGAAATAATTTGTTGACATAAAACCGAGCTATAGCATAACTGCATTTTATCTGAACGATACGATATCTCAACGAATAGAAAATACAAGCGAGAGCTACGACAAGACACACATACACACAAAAGTTCCGTCCTCGGTTTCGTCTCTCCCCATATGGTTTTATCCGTAAGTGAATGATCTGATATCACCGAGTCTGGCGAAGACTAGGCGGTTGAACTGCAGTCGTTGAAACGGCGTGGAACGAGCTTTATCGTATCGGCCTTGCCCAGACAGACGCACAGCGCGACGACGATCGTCAGCTGTTCTTTCAGGATTTGTTGTGATTCTCTGATTATGTTTGAGTGCCAAAGTTGCGGTCGTTGAAGTTTGATTTTTTTTAAGTTTTCGTTTCCTCAGCAACATGTTGGTGTATGAACAGGTGAGTTTTTTTTTGTTAGAATTTGCAGAAATGGAGATTTTTGCGGGAGTGCGATATATATTTTGCGGTAATACAATAAAAAAATAGGTTCTACTTGGCAGTAATTGTAAAAGAGGTACTCCAAGGCAGTATTCTTGGACCCTTTCTTTTCACAATAGTCAATCAAATGGTATAAAGGGTGTTCTAAAATTAAATACAAATATTTCAAGGGTTTATTCTTGGGGTCAAAATAAGATTTTTTTTCTATAAATATGTGTTTTAAAATTCACCATCTCCAAGATACACACATCGCAAGCGATGCGAAAACAATTGAAGGGTACGGGGGAAAAACCAGCTAAGTCAATTTTTAATAAAATTGCGAAATCTCCACAATTTGTTTGCAAATAATATACTTCCTCTGAAGAATCAAGTGGCTAGGAGAATAACCAGACAAAACTCACAAGATCTTGCCAAATTGAAAACTCCCTTCACCATACAAAGTTATAATGAATTTTCACCTACAAGCGCCAATAATTCGGATGTCATTATTTGTAGCTTAGCTAGTTTTTCAACTGTACCCCTGTAAATTTTGAACTGTGGCTACAGTAAAGTCATCAAATGTTCGGAAGATGTAGGTACGACCCTTGTTTTTTTTTTTGACGCTCCAGTTAATCCTTGCTTCAAAAATTAGGTAACTCTAATTCGAAGGTTTCTAACAGTTTTGTGTCCAACATTTTCTACTCCCGCCAAGAAAATTTAAACTGAAACATCACCATTGAATTGGCCTGAAATTTTGACCTCCTGCATGTTTTTTAATCGACTAACAATTTTCGAGAAAATCTCTTGTTATTCGGTTTACATATTTTTTGTTTTGTCTGTAGTTTGGTGGTGGTAAATTTGAGGACAGAGTTTATGGGAAAAAATTCTTATTTTGAACCCAGGAGTACGTTCTCAAATTATTTATATTGAATTTTGAGACACACTGTATATTAACAGTTCATTCTGGAGAAAAAATAGTTAACGCTTCTCAAATACCACCTTTGGAAAAGTAGAATATATCTTCGTTTTAGGATAACAAAAATCGATAATCTTGCTGGTAATCATTTTCCTGATACCTATTCACAGAAGTTATATAAAACTTGGCAGAGAAACAAACTTCTACCTGCATGTGCATAAATTTATAAGACTGTCGATAGGGCTGATCGCGATACAGACCTCCACCCTTAGGGGTTAGAGTATCTCGCCAGACGTATATACAAATCAGTGGCGTGTACTCGAAAATGGTTAAAAGGCAAATAACAATGAAAGTGAAGAATAGAAAACAGCTGCAAAGTATTGTTTTGTTAAAAAAAACACTTTTATTGCAACACTATACGATCCTACAACAAAAATATTGAAAATTTTCATAAATAATAAGTATCCAAAGAACTTATAGAAAGCTAGCTTTTAGTCTGCTTATGATTAGTATTTTTTTCCGAGCATTCATTAATCTCCGTTCTATTTAAATAATTCATAAAAACTGTTCAATACGTAACTCTGAAATCCTAGTCCTATAAGACACGTATACATATATTTTTTTGAGGAACAAACTTAAACAATACCAAAAAAAAGGTGATACAATTTCAAGCAAAGTACAAAGAACCAAGTAAAGAATGCCCTTGTTACATCGCAAAATTTCAGCCGCTGCATACGTCTGACAACAAATGTTTTACTCTCATTTCACCCTATTATTCATTTCCTGTCGTTATTTCCCGTTAAGCTATTTCATGTCACCCTCTCAAGGGTCGAATTTTTTAAACACTAGTATATCTATTTTGTATCAAAAGTAACAATAGCAAAACTCCCACACGAAGTTTAATCCCCTAATGGCTCTATCTTCACAAATAACAAAAATCCCTTACGAATTTGCATCCCCCATTTAACACCCCTTCAAGGCTAGAATTTACAAAAACGCTGAGTTTCATATTATTTATGTTTAATGAAGAACCTCAAATAGGTGTAATTTTCATGCCTTTAGCTTCAAAAATAACTGAAGTCCCATATAAATTTTCAACCCTCCTTTCACGCCCCTAAGGGATAACCCGGGATAAAACTATACTATGTTCTTCCCGGGGTCTCAAACTATCTATGGAGATAGCAGTGGCTCAAGCGTGAAAAGTTAACAGGCAGACAGATTTACTTTAGTATTTATATGGATTATCATGTGAAACATAAAAGAACGATAAGACATCCACTTACGACTGAGACTAGTCCTCATTTTGTGATTATGAAGAGAATTTCATGCAGCGCAAAAAGAAAACGAATGAACAGGTCATTCCAAAAAATTGTTACTCTTATGGCATAAGAAAATATAAAAAAAATATGACTCATCTACCCTTCACAACAAACCAGTCAATGACCCGTCATAATGAGAAGTTTATGACCTCCTTTGTTCATTCAAATTTCTGCCAATTTTCAAGATTCAGTTGAAACACATATTATTCTGAAATTAGCCAATTTCTTAATAGGTCAACAGTTTTAGTAAATTTCAAAAAACCTTAATCCTAAACTGTTATAATTTTATTGCAAATTTTATATTTTTATATGATAAACTTTGATTTTTATGTTCCAGAATATTTTATGTTTTTGTAGAATAAGGAAAAATGTCTTTGTAATTTTTGGAATTACAGTTTATGATAGAAAATAATAAATTGAAAAAAATGAAGAACACGCAACACTACTAAGCGTTCAAGAGCTCAACAGAACTTTGTGTTAAGCACCCCACGCTTTTTTCACATTTGAGTAATTGAATTGTTAATTATTTTCAACTTATTAGTCCATGTCGGAAGTAAAGCGTGTTCTTCAGTTTTTTGAACTATTATTTTTTTATGACTAAAAAATCGAAATTTCAAAACCCTAATTTTGAATCTAAGCTAACCATAATCACAATACTCGTCCATCCACCATCTTGAATTCATTAATTTTGACAAAATATTCATAATTTCTATCCCCGAAAACACTCACACACTAATTTTGAATCGAATCAGACTATAATGACAAATCTTGTCCGCCATCTTGGAGCCGCCATAATAAATTTATGAATTTTAATAAAAGAATATAATCTCTGACCCCGAAAACCCTCACACACTAATTTTGAAATGAATCTGACCATAATCACAAATCTCGTCCAACATCTTGGAGCCGCCATTTTTTTTTCTATAACAAAAATGTCATGTTGCTTTTTTCCGGAATTATCAACACATGCCAAATTTCGAATCATTCAGACGTCTGGAAGTGGGTGAAAATCACGTTCAAAGTTTCCGTTACATAGATACATACATAAAAGTGAAGTTAATATATGCGTGTTAGGAAACCTCATCTGTATGTGAAATTGTGTCACAGAAAAGCAGTTGAATGTTTTGCATGTTAAGAATAGAATAACCCAATTTTTGGTAATTTTCTATATTATCTTACATTATAGAATGGCATATTTAAATAGAATATGTTAAATATATATAAAACTAGTAATCACTTCACTTCAAAAGCTGCCTACGGTCTACAATGGATCAATATTTATACTCGTGTGACTTTTATAGTTTAGCTTATGGGTTATTCTGAAAAATTTTTGGTTTGATAATAAAGAAAAGTTTTTTTATGGAACTAATTATTTATTTAAACAACATTGTGTATTTTCAATATGAAAATGCCTATAACATTATCAAAACAATGTCAGCAAATGCTTGTTCTTGTGCTTCTAAAATAGCAGGTATACAAAAACTCCACAAAACCTTGGAAAATTCGACATGTTCCAGATATTTGCAACGCTGCATTCTGTGGTCTGTGACAACATTCTCCACTAAACGTATGGTTGCTTATATACAGACCAGGTGTCTTACCTGTGTTGGTATTGTTATTGTGTCCATTCTAAGTATTCTAATCCTTCAAACCGTCTGAAAATCTCCAGTTTCTAAAGCGCAAGACAAGTTGTTACTATAAAAATATATAGGTGATTTTTTTGTTCCTACATGGTATCATATTAGGGATTCACATTTATCGTAAGCTTTGTTTTAAGTCTGTCTCTCTTCTAAGGATTCTATATTCCTTAAAAGTTCACCAGAATATTGGTAACTACCATCCCATCAAATTGAGAAAAGCAACAAGTATTACCCCGTAGCACAGTCTTTTACAGATGAATTAAATTCGTATAGAAGTACAGTTGTGTGCATAAAAAAGTCGTAAAAGGCATTGCACTAATTGCATTATATTGCACTAACTAATTGAGCTAAAAATATTTTGAAAGCGCGTTACTAACAAAATTAGTTTGAATTTTGACTCTACTTGTCAAAGTCGATAATTTAATTAAGATTGACAAGTGTGGCTCACAATAGCCTTTAACTGCTGTACGACTTTTTTATACACACAACTGTATATTGAAACCTGTTGCCATGGAGCATCCACTATCTCGCAATACGAATCGAACTTCAAAGAAAATTCCGGAAAATCTCGTACTTGCAATACAATCCTGTCTTCTTTTTTTGAGGCAGATTATACTCATCGCCATTTTAGCATAAATGTGCATTTACAAATGTGTTGTGATGATAATTAACGAGGTTATAATAATGAATATATATATAAAATTCATTTTAATAACAGTTTAATTAAGAGAAGAAGCAGAGTGTTACAAAGAAGAAGGCTGTGTGCAAAGATGTGGCAAAATTATGCAAGCATTACATGTCAAATGTGAAATTATAAGGCTATTGGAAGAAGTGAATATAAAAAGTCGTTATAATTTATTGAAGAAAAGAATTAACTGTTAATAATAACTGAATATATTAATAATTAATATAATAGTTCCAATCAAGATACCATCAATCGGTACCTTTGAACGATTTTATAGTGAATTATAATGAGATTTTCAATCAGTTGATGAAATTAAACAATTCTGACTCCATAAAATCCAGAAATCCTATTATTCTTTTTGTATCGTAATAAATCCGAGATCAAGAGGGCTTTGTCTTCTCCTAGACTAGACTATTCCTGAAGAATAAATATTATTTGTTTTCTCTTCACAATTAGCATAACTTGACATAACTTATTCATAGGTTGAAATGCTAGGGCATCATCCTGATATTCGACCAATGTATGGAATTTCATGAAACTCACATTCGACAACTCAATGAACTCTTGAAATGTTATTCACATTTTTTTTTAAATTTACTATGTATCAGACAATCACTTCAAAGTTCACTTTGAAAGGAATTTATTTAAAATGTCAACTAATCTTTCTGCTCTTAGAGCTGTCGATTCCAATTGACGAAGACAACTGTTTGAACCATTATAAACTTCCATTTATCAACAATCGTTAGTCATTTGAATATGGTTACATAAATATTTGTATCAAGAGTGATTCACCAGATTTCGGCACGAGTTGAAAATATCAGGTAATAAGCGTTCATCAATGATAACAGGAATACACGAATAAATAATTCTGATTATCCGTATATAAATAGGTTTCCTGAAAATGAACGCATTGCTCACTTTTACAAGACACAAATAAAAAAATAACGTAACAAGGAGATAGGTATTTAATTAGTAGTTGAACCCTATTTGATGTCGATACATTGTTTCTATATCAACATATATAATGATACTGTACTCTACTGTTTTTAATTCTATCAATATTTGAGTAACCATGAACTTGAAGGATTTCTAATAATAATCATATATTATTCAGACATCTGAATTCATTAATATAGGTATCTTGATAATTGAACATTTTATTTCGTCTAATGATCTTTTCGTTGAGTTAGTGTAGTAAGAAATTGTCAAGAGTCTAAATTATACTTATAGGTTGACTATTTAAGGTTATGTTTTCCTACACATAATAATTTCCAAGATGCTCACGAATACTCAATTCAAATTAGGAACTACTCAATTTCACAAATTTTACCCATTTAACATATTTTCTTACACGTTTATATAATTTTTACAGAATTAACAGGTATGTCAATATGTGTGAACATGAACATACAGGCCATATGTTTTTTTTTTATCGAAACAATTTTCTGACGAATGAAAGATGTTACACATTTTTTTCAACAACTGTCAAAAAAGTCCACTTTTATTAGATCTCTTATTTCGTGCATTTTACTGCCGTCTACAGCAATGACAGATCCAAATAGGTAACAATGGAATCCTGTCGAAGAGAAAATTCTTATGTTGTGTGGTAATTAATAGCCTATAAATATATATATATATACAAATGTTTCACCGATAATATTCATAGTTTTTGACTATGAAGCAAGTGTTGCTAAAAATCGTTACATTTTCGGCAAACGATAACAATGATACATCCAAGGAACTATTGGACCCAATTCACACCAGGTCATCCACGGTAGGCTGCTTGGCCTTCAGGTCCTTCTGAAACTAGTTGACATTAATAATTGATGAAATTTGTGAAATTGTGCATCTGGAGTTCTTAATAAATACGAAATTAATGTAAGTAGAAAAGTAGAAATTGAAAGTGATGAAGACTGAACAAAGAAAATCGTGGTTAGTGTACTTGAAGCTTGAAGATAAAGGTATTCCTAGCTTCACGGAGTATTTCTCGATTATTCTGAAAAGTGAAATAGGGAAATGAATGGACTAGTTAGTCGAAAGTTGAGGCAACGTTAATTATAATAATATCGACATCAACAAAAAATAAGCCAAATTCATTGTATATCTGCAATGAAAATCTGAATTGGTTGTCTTTTTTGAAAGTTATATAAAAAATCCTGGATGAAACTCGTGAGGTAAAGAGTTTTTTTCCGCCTACGACGTCGTACGTCAACATTTCCTACTCGTAAAAAAAATATCACTTTACTCACTTGATACATAAATAACTATCAATGGTATAACAAAAAATCTAGTGGTGATACAAACAATTATAAAATATAACACTATGTTGAAACTGTAAAATATTAATGAAGAATAACGACCATTTTTTTGTGTTATAGCTATAAAATATTTATTTCGTTCAAAATCCATGTACTCATCTCAATCATCTCTACGATTATTTAAAAAACGGTAGTTTCAACAATCCACTTAGCGGTGCCACGTTTCCTGTATATTTAGAAGAATCGTGTGAATTATCATACGTGCAAAGGCTTCAAAGCCACCGCAATACATTCCTGGAAAGTCGTAATGAAGATTAATTGGTTGATCAGTCAAATTAAAACAAAAAAATGTTGCTTGGAATTAGTTATAGTTTGCTATGAAGCAATTTGCGGAAGATTATCTGCAATCGCCCAATACAGAGATAATAATAATATATGAATGGTATTATTGCGCTTTTTCGATTACTAATTGTACAATCGGTTATGTGATATGTGTGTGCCAATTCGTTATTCTTTACCTTCTTTTTACACCAATTAAAACATACTCACTCTATCATAATAATTCAATATACAATTATCCCATGGGATAAATAACAGAATTCATCATCATCATGCACCCCCTAAGGTTGAGGCCCAGAAGAAGCTCCCCAGCACTTTTGACGTGCTCGAACGCTCCCTTCCCCCTTCCATCGCCTCCGTTCTCACTGAGCGGATCCTCATCCTGTTGATTGGCGATCAGCAGACTGCTATCTGATCGTTTTGATATGGAGTGCTCAGCCTTTGCACGCCTGAAATCCCTTATATCTGACATGAGTTGAATATGGACATCCTGGGGACGTATGACTCGGAACGTTTTCGTCCGATGCGAATATCCCCAGGACGTCCAAACTCAGGCCAAATTCATATTACCGACTTACAACTTTATGTTTGTTTGTTTCTTGTGCCTTTTTCAAAAATTTAAAACGTGTTTTTGTTTAATTTTCGTCATAAATTTCATACATTTTCCACTGAGCTTATTTAGCTCAGTGAGTTTCTTCAGTTGTCACCAGTAGTATAAGATGAATAGTCGTTATATCGTTATCAATTTTGCATGGTTATTCTGTTCGCGCTAGGTTAGTCAGGTTTAAACTTCCCGCCATTGCAGTGACCAATCACAGAGCGCTTATTGCTTTCCTTTTATTGTCTATATTTCAGTGAGTTCACAGTCTCGAGTCGTTGGGATGACGACGTAAATCACACTCTTGATCGTTTATTATTTCTCTAACAATTCTCCAATAATAATAATAATAATAATAATTTGAAGTTATTTTTACAGTCAAAAGAATACGTTGATCTGAGAAAATATAATATCACGTATTTATTGCTGTTGTGAGCCGTGACTTCTATACTATTCTATAGGTATTATGTTTTGTAATTGATGTAAATGTTTGTGTCAGAATTTAAAATAATTTATAAATGTTTTTTCGAAAATCACTCTCCAGCATTATCCTTTTCACTTTTTCTAGTTGGTATGTCACTTTCTGTTGACTAGGATCATCCTTAGGATGTACAAGGGACGTCCATGGAAGACCTTACAGGGACACATAATGGACGTCCCCAGAACGTTTCAATTTGTAACATCCAGGACATCCTAAGGACGTCTTTTGTCCAGTTATGGACGTCGTCGGGACGTCTTGAATGTCTTGAATGTATGTCCTGTAGACGTACTGAGGACGTCTTTGTGTTATCTGGGTTCATTGTTTGGGGCTACGTGAATTGTATAATTTTCCGCAAACTTGCAAAAACTTATATCCCGTGTTCATATAAAAATGTATCGGTCACTGTACCGTGATTCACGTCTCAACTCAACGATGAAATAAGTTCACTGAAAATCATAAATGGACTTAATTAAAAATTTAAAGTTCATTATACTATCTACCGGTGGAATATCAACGTACCGTAAACATTACACATTTCACAATATTACGATAACGCCATATCATCCTGTAGGTACGTACCCACCTCGCAAGAGGTCATTACCTTCACGATCCAAGGTCGTTGACAGCCACCACCGAATTCGCTCGAAATCACCTGACCGGATTGAAAAAAAAAAAGGTCGGACAATAATCTGTTTTCAGTTTATTTTTTGTCGGCTGGATGAAGATGGCTTCGGCCATCTGCCTACAAGAATTCCTGCGCCTGATTCACATTGCGATGAGACGTGAAACAAAGGTTTTACACCTCGGTTACGGGAAAATATTTCGGTAGGCGTGACGATAATGTCGAAATTCGCTTCAGCATCTCTAGATTGGTGGTCTTCAATATAACCTCAATATGGCCAAGGCGAAGGCTCGTTTGACAAAAAATCAAACTTTGAAAGAATTTTTTTGTGTAAAATCGCGTTTTTCTCAAATATAAATTCACATCAAAATTACTATGGCATTAATATTATGAAATTCTTATATTACCATATGTCCTTGATGTGTGTGCCAAATTTCATATCATTTTTCATTTCATTTTCATTTCATAATCATTATTATTTATTACATTATATTACAAATGTAATCTAAGAAAATAATAAAACCAACACGAAACCCTATCAGAAACAAAGTTTGTCCTTACATTTATTTTCACTCAAAAAAACTATAGTGGACGTTTGGCGGTTTAACCCTGGGTCACCCTGTATATGAAAAAAATTTGGTTTTAGAGAAAAACTGCCAACAAATGATTCGATAGCATTTCTAACAATTGAGATAACTAAGTCATTGAACATATCTAAGCCTACTTTATACGTATTCCTAGATCTAGCCATCAAGGCGTTTGACATTGTCAGTCATAAACAACTGCTAGAAGCTTTGGAGGATGTAGGAATAAGAGGGGATGTCAACAAATTGTTGGAAAGTTATCTTTCTGATAGAACACAGATTATAAAAATTAATGGAAAAATAAGTGAAGAAAAAACGGTAAAATATGGGGTACCTCAGAGGACAGTTTTGGGTCCCACTCTATTTACGATATACAGGGTGTTTCCGAAATTGAAGTGATAAATGAAGTGGGAAGTAGGAGATTACAAAACAAAACGCAATGAAAGAGAACTTTTTTGTAAGAAAATATATTTTGAGAGATATTGGATTTTAAAGTTTTCAAGACTTTTTTTCGGTAATTACTGATCAAGAATCTACAGCCTGCGCAAAGCGCGCTGAAACACTGCTAGCGGGTAGACACGCTGTGGCCTGGAGAATCAAACCAATGCCCCCCACCTTTGTTTGGGACTGAAAGCGATTTCATGAAATTTCATACAAAATTTCGAATTTTTTTTGTTGCTTCCAAAACAAAAATTCTTGCCATTAATTGATACATTGAGTTCCATATAACAAATCATAATCGCTTAAATTTCAGAAAAACCTTGTATACGAAACGACCGTTTCATGGCATGCCTCGAATGTGTCAAAACAATATCAGATATTGAAAAGGGGAACATTCTCCATGAAAATAAAAAAATAAAAAATCTGATTTTTTTGTAATATCTAAAAACATCTACTTCCCCGGCTAAAGCCACGCTGGATATTGAACTACATCTGATAGATATTGTGAAAAGAAAGACTCTTCTTGCTTCTCCTTTGTTCTCGAAAAGAATCTTATCGAAGATTCTAATTATTTTCGCATTTTTTTGTATTACTGCTCTGACAAGAGCTGGTATTGAAACGTTCTAAAACGATCTCGAAAGTCGTCTGGAATATTCCTATTGTTAACAACAATAAAGTGTTCACTAATATTGCGCTAGGCGCTTATGTAGCTTACGAAGTTTACTGGGTAACTCAGAGACAGCTGAATTGAAGTGATACACACCATGCACACACTATGGTTGAGGCCCGGAGAAAAGAGAGCCCCAGCATATCATACATGCTAGTACACTCCCCTCCCCCTTCCACCGCCCCGCTCTCCGAGCGAATCCTCACCCTGTTAATTGGCGGTCAGCAGGAAAAAATCTGACCGTGTCATATGGAGTGCTCAGCCTTCGCTCGCCTGAAGCTTCCTTATATCTGACATGAGTTGGAATGTTGCAATGGCTTCAATGTGCATGATGCCCCCCAAAAACTGGCTGTAGGCGTGTTTGTCTAATTTCGTTGAAATTCTTATTCCTGAAACATATAAAGTACGGTTAGTGTAATACATGTTGAAGTTGCCGTTGGAGTCGCCAGAGATCCCGCCTTCGTCGTACTTCTTCTGATGTGTCGTCTCGTTGGAACAGGTCGTCTGCATTTGTCTCTGTCTCGGTCGTCTTGCTCGAGTCTATTTTCGTGAAGGTCTGTCAGTAGTAGATGCGTGTGGATTTCTACTCTCCTAAGTATAGTCTCTGCACTTTATCTTAGTCTGGGTCTCAGTAGATAAATCTGTTGTACATGTAACACCCGCGTCCGTTGCCATTCTTGAGCAGACATTGAAGAAGACCTGTATCTTCTTCCTGTATGTGTTTGCACGTTGGCCCCACGCAGCCGACGCGTATAACAGCATGGGCAGCAGAATCGTCTTGATTGATGCAGACGCAGTTTCAGCTCCAGGGCCATAGTGCTTCTACGTCCTATGGCTGGTCATAGCTTATGTCTTGCGGCTTTCGCTAGGGTTAATCTATGGAAGACGTGCCGTTGAAACGTGAGTTTCTTATCCAGAGTGACCTCAAGGTAGACGGCTCCGTCCATCCACGGAATCCGCTCATTGATTAAAGTCACATGGTCCTCTGGCGCCCTACGTCTCCTCGTAAACAGGACGGCCTTGCTTTTGTCTGGGTTGATTCCGATCTTCCAGCAATTGAACAACGGTTCGAGCTTGTTTACTTGCCTTTGGAGCCTGATTGTCACTCCCCTCTCGGATGATGATTCGGCAAAGATCGCCGTATCGGGTCGCCTGCTTTTGGCAAATCGGCAGTGTAGATGGTGACAGCACTGCGCCCTGTGGGACTCCTGCTTCTAACCTCCTTCGGGATGAAAGGGTGTTGCCGACCCTGCATCTGTATCCCGCGTCCACTAGTTTGGTGATCAGTCCGTCGTGCCATACTCTGTCGAATGCCTTGGGAATGATTTGAAGACGTCTGGGAAGATTGCTCCTGATAGGAGTCCTTCTCAGCTCTGGATGGTCACGTCCACCAAGAGGGTGACCTGGAGTTTCGTGAAGTGCTCGTGCCTGAATCCGAATTGTTCGTCTGGAAGGACGTTCAATTCTACTGACATTGCCTCTAGTCGTGTCTGGATCACTCTCTCTGCTATCTTGCTCACCGCTGGTGTAAGGCTGATGTATCGATGGTTTTGTAGGGACGTGTGGTTCTTCGGGCTTCAGAACCGTATACCGTTGCTTCTTTCAAACCACCCCCAGATGATGTTGACGTAACGACAACCATCAACTTTAAGGAAGAAAGAATTATCTGAGAAACTCATTTTCTGCAAAGCTCTACAATAATATATTTCAAATTTCTGTGATATTTCCCAAAACATTATATATGTCCAGTTGTATAAGAACGTTCTCTAGTTTTTGTTTCTAAAATCTTTACACTCATATCCAAATATTAACATTATATTACTATCACTGGGCTTCATCAGAGGAATTCCTAGGAATGAACTGAACGTTAATTTTGTGGTAGAATTACGAAACTCAAAGAACTCAATTTTCTTATAATATCAAAGTATAAAAATAAAAGTCAAAATATTAATTAACAAGACTCAAACCACTTTCGTTATTTTCATAACAAAATACTATCGCATTATACTTCAACTTGGAACTAAACGCAACGTGTGAGCATTTGATCTCATTTATAATTACGTAGTCATATCATTAAAAAAGATTTACAAACCATATCAAATGCTACGAAGAGTGAAACCATTCGAATTACTTTTGTTGGGACGCTCCAAATCACAGACAATAAAGCCTCAAAGGAAGAAAAATAACGAGATTTTTTAATGAACCACTTTCTGAATGAAGTAATCAGATGCAGCCAGAACACTACTCGATTCAAAAGTGTGTCTAATTGGCGTTGTAAATATTGGACTGACTCCGTCCTCTGTCTTGATGTTCTTGTTGTATATTAATGTAATTGAACATATTCACTGTCGCCATATTGTCATGCGACAATACCAACTATGCATTGTCACCAACGGTTAAAAATATAAGGTATCTGTAACAAAACCGCGAAAATCAAAAATGTTTTATTTGGTGCATATTTCAGATGCGTATTTTGTGAGTTTTAGAAATATGTTACTGAAGAGAAAATCTAGAATGAATGGGTAGATATACCACTATTAGTATCAGCTTTCACCTGAGCTTCAATAATGACAACATTGGCGGTGAACAAAAAGGTGCAATTTTTGATACTGCCTTCTCTAGACTTATCTTTGTGTTTCGAAATATAATTTTCTTTTGATGTTTTCGGAAATTTCGAAATGTTTTTGTTCACGGACCATTGGTTTGCATCTAAAAATGTAATCAACTGGATACTAGACCCAATCCTACTCTACTAAATAATTTTTGAGAAATGCACTTTCTAAAGAAATATTATTTTAAATGTTTACTGATCAATGGAATTGGTAAATTTGGTTAGGTTAGGTTATAGTTGAGAACACCGGGTAAGTTGGTACTGTGGCATGACAATATGGCGACGGTGACTAATTGTAGCCTGATGATCTCATCAAGAAATTGGCGAATGAGAAGATATCGAAAAAGTGGAGGGTGAAGATGAAGACTTGTTGATTGTTAAATAAATGATATCTTCGAAAGCCAATTATTAATTATTACCCATTAAAGAAGTTGTGATATCAAAAAAAATCTGCCGAAATTGGTATGATTCTTCAACCCATAACTTATTTCGTATTTGAATAAACTCTGGATTGGAAGGAATGTTTGGGACTCAATTCCGAATTGAAAGAAGCTTATTTTGTTGTATCGTGATCCTTTGACATAGCCGTAAGGAAATTTTTGCATAATATACGGCTGATTGAGACAACTAGTTACCGATTTGGTCATTTACATTTCACCCGGTATGAGAAACATAACCTCAAAACGCTATTCCAATACCACACCAAGTATTTGCAGTTTCATTCCCAATTGAGTTATTAGAAATGTGTTGCACATGCTGATATTCCATCTATGACGTTTTCACGTTGAATCAGAACATAACTTTTCAATCATTCTGGCTGTAGGTCCCGTGGTCCGAAGGCTTGCCTGCAGAATCTTTTTTTCTCACGTCCCGAGAAAGTTCTAGGAATTGCACGTTAAAAGGAAAGACCTCGTTAATTCTTGGCTCGCACAAGTTTCCAATTTCTATTGCTTGTAGGGTGACGACAGCTGGTCAACGGAAAAAAATAATTTGAACAAAAACAATTTTAACAATTTCCTGAAGAAAGGCAGTGGAAAAAACAATAGTGAAAAAGAGCTACATATATAGAGGTGGTTTTTGTGGAATTACGAGTGCAATCAGTTACACACATATTGCAATTCAAGCACCATCCTTTCAAAATCCACAACTTCCAGAGACTATGTAGTGAAATCGTATCAAAGTTCAGATCATGCTTGTCGCAAATCTGAAAATATTGAATGTTTATTCATAATGTTCTGGATCTGTACAAGATTTTGCAATAGGGACATTTTCTTTTGTGAGAAAGGAATTTGGTAGAAAATGTCATTGCTGGAAATGATGAATCCCAGTTGATTGGATACAGTTCAATCCAATTCAAACACTTCTGATATTATCTGCATAACCAGGAATTGGACGTCAATGCATTACACGCGAAAGGAAGATATATAGATGAAAAGTTAAATGGTGTACTGAAGATAAGTTTTAAATTTCAACTAGAAGTTGCAGCAAGAATCATCAAACCATGTAATATTTTATATTTTACACAGTTTTTGTTTATATTACGAGGAAGTGATCAACCACATTCAAATGGCGATTAGTTATGTAAAACTGGTTCTATGAGGGTAGATTGGGAAGACAAATAATTATTACATATTTTTTATTGATAAAAGCATTGATAATGCCCAACACAGAAAATGATTCAATACAATGCAAATATTTTGAATAGTAAACATGTTTAATAATGACATGAGATTATTGCCAACGAATTGCGAATCAGTATCAGCTCATGCTATGGCGACTAAGTGACAATGAAAATACTTGAACAATTGATAACTCAACAATGAGGCCAACTTTCCATAATGTATTGCTATCAAAATTATCGCAAGTCCTTATCAGTCAGAGCAATATATTTATCGAATAGATAACTTCAAGTACCTACAGGATGACAATAGCTTAATTGGCATCGTGACTGACTGATGAAAAAAATTAAAACGGGCACAGTAGCTGAGGTATATTCAAGTGATTTTTTTCTCTTTAGGCGGGGAGAGGAAAATCAAACAATTTTGAATGGAAGATATGAATGGGAAGGGATTATTTAGATGAAACCTCCGATTAATCTGGAAGTTATGCTATAAGACTAACTCAATTCTATTTCTAAATCTAAAATACAGGCTGTCCATGAAGTAACCCCCCACCTGTTAAATATTTAACGGAGTGGAATTTTTCTTTGAATTTTTTTTTTAGTTAGATGGTAGTTCATAAGCTACTTTTTGATATTGATAAAAAAATTCTATCTTTATAATATTTTTTTTAAATGGCATGGGGGGCCTAGTGATACCTCATTCGATTCGTCTTTCAATTCTCTATTCGACAACAAAATTTCAAACAAAAATATTGGTCCAAAACAAAATGGCGGTACATTATTTCAGAACTCTCACAAGAGGATCTTCTCGAATAAATGGCTATTGAAGAGCTTTAGTGCAATGATAAAATATTTTTTCATTTCTGTAAGAGCTTCTTGTCACTCAAAATGGCCATTTATTCAAAGAAATCGCGTATAAAAGTTCTAACATAATGTGCCGCCATTTTATTTTGGGTGAATATGTCTGAAGTTGCAGTCGTATAGAAAATCAAAAGACAAATCGAAAGGTGACAAATGAGGTATCATTCGACCCCCCATGCCAGGCGCCATTTTGAAGGGTAGACATTTTTTATTACTTTCAAAAAGTAGCGTTTAACATACCATTTCACCAAAGAAAATTTCAACAGAAAATTCTACTCCGTTCAAAAGTTAACAGGGGGGGTTACTTTATGGACACACTGTATATATGTGTATATATATATATTTTTTTCATAACGTAAGGCTAGGTACAACGGTACAACCTGTGCTCTGCTATAAAGAAAACTGTTATTTTAACTGGATCAAGCCGGGTATGAGAACATCAGTCTGTGATTTTTTGTGATTTAATTTTTTGTGATTCTGATTCTGAATTGTTCAGCAAGACATTTGTGAGAGTTTACAGGTTAAAGGTTTTTATTAACTTGTTCGAATATACCACCGGAAAGATCAAACATCTGAAGTAGCGCAAATTGAGATAATATTTAGTCCATATGGTAGATAATGATACTTTTTTATCAGCATCTGAGATTGAGTGAGGTTATCCACTTAGTTGAATGGTGTGCCGAACATACTGTTTACTGTATCATTCATAACGAAAAATGGAGCAAAAATTGGGTAACGTTCACCATCTTCATGAACACCTGATTGTTTCTAGCTCATCTAATCAGCAACCTCATTAACGTTTATTTCGTAAGAGTTATTTTGACACAACATGTTCAACGTGCCTAGCGTTATAACTTCTGACAGAATGAGCGCCGGTTAAATAGAAAAGAATTGGCATTACTTTTACTACTTTTTGGTATGAACATTACAATATCCGAAACGTTATTACTTGACCTAGCACCCCAATAAAGATCAATAACGATTAAAAAATTGAATGAGACCTTTATTTGCATTGAGGATATATCCATTTGTTATTAGTTATTTATTATTTCTGTGGTGAGACTGTAAATACCCAGTATATTTTTGCATGTTTTGAAAGATGAATTCCTTCCAAATATATCAATACCAAGTGTTGGTATCCGTATCTTCAACAATTAGACAGATGGGGCGGGGATTGGCGCAGTGGTAGCGCCGGGGCTTTGTAATCGAAAGGTCGCTGGCTCGATACCCAGGCAGGCCAAGATTTTTGCAATTCCAGATGTAAATCTGAGTGATTGAATCTTGCTGCTAGTTGGGAATGATCCTCCATGAGTCACTGTTGCGTTAATAATCAACAGTGCGGCTCCTAAAGTGGCGTACGGAGTTAGTAACAAGGCATATCCAGAACACGTGTAAAATGACCATAGCAGTCGATGCCAACACACCAAGGAAGAAAAAATTAGACAGATATACCTACTAGAAAAATGTATAGAGAATAATGGAAACAAAATTTTCACAGATACCGAAAAACAACCAAAACATTGAGTCGACTTTTAAACGATGTAGGATACGGTGATAGGCTGACAGAATACTATGTTATTTGAATGAGGTTAGTGAACTATTCAACAATAAACATCAAGGTAGAACCCTTATTCGACGTAGAACTGTCCCGGAGTCTAACATTTTTTTTTTTAGGAAAGCGGTCATGTGCATACGTGACAATCAGAAAAGTAGTCTCTTTATTATTGTTCGTCAGGGACACCGACAAACCAACAAAAATAGTCGCTGGAGATAACGAAATTAGTAAACGTGTGTTCAGGAATTTCACGAATGGGATGAAGATGATCCAGATGGCAGAATACAATTTTGTAGCTGTTGGATCGACTTAATGATAATCCAGCTTTTTAAAGCCAAATTGTTTGTTCTGGTGAGGTAACTTTCCATCCGAATGGTACAGTAAATAAACAGAGCTGTACAGACGAATTTCCTCATAGGACAATGAAGACGCAAATAAAGAATACAGAAGAAATAAATATATAGATCGAAATATATAATGATCATATTATTGGACCGTACTTTTTCGAAGTACCTGGCATTATTGGATCCATAATTATTTTCGTTATTGGCTAAACGCTATTCAAATAAACCATTATAATTACATTGATGTCCGTGATGTCTCCAACCAGTATTTCCAAAGCGTTGTAGTAGAAGAAGATCCTCTGAGAGATTGTTATCAAAAGAAATGCTTGAAGAGTGGAGTTCACCTGAACAGGCTGCGGAATCACCAAGATACCATTAGTAAAGTCATATATGAATAGTTATTCTACACAATTGATCACAAATACATGTAAAAACCTACTCAAATTGAATCTAAACAGTCACATTTTAAACTGGCCAACATTGTTGATAGTAAATTAAGTACATGCGTGCACTGAATACAGGTTTTGGCAACAGGATGAGCAGGAAGTACCTTTGGAAGCCTGGTGAATCTTTGACCACTGAACCGTTCACATCCTAGATATGATTACCTTGGTTAATGAAATCATTTTATGCTGCAAAATTTTCTGATGATTCTCTACGTTTGCTGGTTCCATGTAAGCTTAGGGCCAAAAATAATAATATCTATATGTTGTTTCCTGAGCAATTCCTGCTTGCCCAAAGACTGTTTGTGCCTTTGTCTGGCCTTTTTAGAAGTGTATCCTTTGGGAAAACCCAATTTAGAGGCGAAAGCACCCCTTCCTAGGGGCATCCCTTACCTGTTCTAGCTGAGACAGTCGTTATAATAAGATAAAAATATAATAACCAATTGTATAGAGAGCAATTTGTGCTTGTTTCAAGACTGTTCTGAAAAATTTGCCTCTGCCTGTACCTACTTAACACCTTGTCCTGGGGGCATCCCCTACCTGCACTAGCTTTGATAGACGTTATACTAACATAATACTATAGTAACCCATCTTCCAAGAGCTGGTGTTCATCCAATGACACACAGGGGTCGAACGCCCTTTGTTTTCATAGCATTCTTAATCGATTCTGTATATGCATCAATTTATATACCCTCATTGTCAATATATGTTGGTATAGCGGTCTCTTCGTTCTACAGGAATTTCGTTAATGGTCTGTTGATGCCATATAGCGCCAAGTTTGTTGGTTCACCTGGCAGGTAGCATACTAGCGTTCGTGAAGTGGATTTGCAGCACACTTTTCGAATTTTGTTCTGACATGCATTAACTATTTCGGGAGTCTGTGCTACCGAAGAATGTTCCTTGTTTTTGAGTTTCTTGTTTTTGAGTTCATTGGGCGGGTCAGGATAACTTTAACGTTAACCTATCCTGACACTGATAAGAGGGGATAAGACAAAAGTAGTCGTTTTCTGACATATGTTCGCCAAAAATATCCCACTTTGTGATAGTGTGGAGAGAAGACGATCTTGACCTTTTCGACAGTGCTCGTTTTATTCATTTAAGAACATGATAGTCTTTTATGTTCTATTACTTACTAGGTTATATTCTGGGAGAGCTTTGACGTTCCAGAGTTTCCAGAGTCTCCGATGGCACATCAATAAACAGTGTCGAATATCGCGAAAATTGATTAGCAATCAATCATTCATGTCAGTAGAAATTGGAATCCCTTAAATTCGTCCATTATGTCTTCATCAAAGATAAAACTGTCGACACTTCCTTGGAAAACGACCAAATGAGAAGTATCGCATTATGCAACAAAACAAAAGTGCATCAAGTTATTGGCACAAGCATGTACGTACGCTAAATGAGACAAGGACAATCAACCGCGGTGTTAAAAATAGCCTGTAATATTAGTAGATCTATTATTTATAACCAGACCAAAGCGAAGCTTGCGCTAACAATGGAAAATAGACGAACAATAATTTTAGGTTCTTTTCAACACTGTTTAAATATAATAAAAATACATGGGGCCTAGAAAGATGCTAGTTTCAAATATTGGAAGACCTCGTGATCTAGTCAGTTCCGTAGAATATGGACTGAATATTGACTTGTTTCATTGGTAAGAGTCAGTAGAACATATTCCTGGAATTCATCAACTTAATTCAAACGTACATTAGAATTAGAGACTTCTTTGACTTCTTTATTTCCAAAGACTCCCTCAGTTCATAAGTCAATGAAATTCAACGCAGAAATGGAATTGATACAGAGAAAGCAAATACTTTCCTGGCTAATACGGTGATAGATATTCCAGCTGTCGTAAGTAGTAGCAGTTGTTTTCTGTTGGAGAGTTGTCGACGAAAATTGCATATGTTTATGAAGAAATCTGGATTATTCATTTATTCATTATATAATAAAATCTTCAGTATGATATATTTCTTTGAAAATATATTTCCAATCACCGGACAATGTATTGAATATTTTGCCAGAATATTGAATGGTATTATTCTATCTTGTTCAAAAGTTGCTGTAGTGATATCATTGTTCGAAGGGTGATCTTGACATTCCAGCAAATTTCAGGCCCATTTCTCTACTTCCTTCAGTAGCAAACATTACTGAAAACTAATTAAACTTTTTGAGCTTTTTCAAAAAAATTTATATTCTGCATCCGAAGCAGCTCGGGTTTAGATAGCCTCTATGAGCAAAGATGAATTCGTTGCAGCAATGTTTTGTCATTTGTCCAAGGCATTTGACCATGACATGTTGCAAAAACTGGAATTGTATGGTTTTGGAGAAAACATCTCATCGTGGTTTGAATCAGGCTGATTGCAAAAGGTAAATTTCAAAGAAATGTAAAACACACGTGGGGTGTCACAAGGGTATGTTCTTGGCCCATTGATCTTTCTAAGTAAGAACACCAATAACTAAAGCATTGCTCCAAACAATAGAACACATTTGTTGGTCTACATATTGATAACAATTTGAAATTTGATAATCTCTCCAAATGGCATCACACTTTAAAAAGTAATGGTTCCATCTTCCCTAGCTCGCAACAAGTATCTCGAAGACTTTTGAAGGTTGCTCGTAGGGGGCCAGTCGGTTGATGAAAATAACAATTTTAACAATTTTATTTGTGCAAAAAGTTATCCTCAAACTATTTTGACATCAGAACTATCTCTAATTCTCCTGACTTCAGTTCAGCTAGAAATGCATATTTTGCACTTTTTCAATCCTACTTACGTTATAGACTAAGTTATTGGGGTAGATTATCCAAGAATTTGCACTCCAAATGGCTCTCAGATACATTTGTCAAGCTGGAGTCTGAGATTCATGTAGACCACTACTACTGCTTTGAATTCTATTATATTTTATGTAATTTTGTTTTAGGCAAATAATATAAAAGGCAAATAATATAAAAGAAAAAGATATTAAAGACAAACAACTCCCCACAGCTGAATTTATTTTCATGATTTCATGGTGAATGAGGATTACATGAAGCTTTTCTTGGTCTTAAAATTGAATTATGATTATCCAATGACCCAACTAAATATCCATTATTTATCCCATTCAACACTGTTTGGTGAAAAATATGTCGCGTTTTGGTTTCTCAAGTCAATTAGATATTCTGGTTCACATCAATCTAAATATACTAAGTATTTCATTTCCATTCTGGTCCCGACAATAAAAGTTCATTGATACAACTTTCGTCTCGTGAGAAACAACAATTATGTTTTCCATCCGTGAACTCATAACTCCCAATACGCGTGACCCCAAAATTATAATTAAAACGTGGAGATAAACCCGAAATTATTAATGAACCGAAATATTATGCGTCCAGTGAACGAGGGTAATAAAATAAGTAATTTATGGACGAGACTGATGTAAAGTAATCTCATATATATGAAAGTTTGTTGAGGTTTCATCAATTCGTTTAAAGTATGTGACTATGAATTTTTTTGTTATTTTGAGGATGTCATATAACGTTGAATTCAACATTTCAACACGATTCAACAGATGGTATATCCGGAAGTGACCTTATTCTGATCTAGTAATAGTTCTGCGACTATCTAAGGAGTATACCGGGTCATTCTCGGACACACCTATTTCTGAGTGAAATAATCCGGTTCAAACTCGGAAATTGAGGGAGCTATGAGAATTATTGATATGAAATCTTTCGTTTCCACCAGAAATGGTCCCAGTTATAGTTTTGGAGCACCTTGTATATGTTCACATCTTGAGACTAAATTCTGACCATAATAAGCAACATTTTTTCAAGGTTTTTCTAAATTACATAAAAAAAAATATTTTTTTTACTGATCAAATGATTAAATCAAGTCCTATAGAAAAAACCCCAATTGGATATCACGTCTGTATCAGTTTGACAGCTATGAAAAAGGTGCATTGTTTTTTTATCGTGTTAAAAGTCCTTGCACTTCAAACCAGACTTCTTGTCTTGTCAGCTGTGATTGTTCAGTATTGTTGACACAATACCGAGGGGAAAACAACTAGTAATTTTTATACACCTAATGAAATCAGTGAAGTAATTATCTCTAATGAAAAATAATGAAAAAGTTTTAGGGGCATTGAAAGATAATTACCATTCAATTACACGGATAAGTTGTATGGATATAATAACTCTTATGTATAAAAATAAGATCCAGAAAGTCATAAAATAATTCCCAAATACATACTAATTCAGCCATTCTGAATCGATCGGCGTTCGCAGAATTGGTATATCTCTACTGTTCTCGAGTTGGTCAGCTCTTAATCAGTTTTTAGATGTTTTTTTTGCCGTCGAAAATATTTCTGATGAGTTTTAGTCATTATTGTTTCTGGCTAAATCCTATATCTGAGTATAGAAAATCATACATTTTTGGAATGAGCATGAAATTTTACGTACACAGTGCGAATTTCGAGTCGATGTGACAACTTGGTACTTTTAATGATTTTAATGATTTGCAACTTTTTCGAGTAATTTTTAATTTCTTTTGATTGACTCGAAAATAACAATACATACTAATTCGGCCATTTTGAATCGACTGGTGTTCGCAGATTTCGTCTATCTCTAACCGTTTTCTAGTTGGTCAGCTCTGAATTAGTTTTCAAATGTTTTTTTTTGCGCGAAAAATATTTCTGATGTGTTTTCGACATTTTCGTTCAAAGATTCGGAATCAGCACGTAGAAATACGTTCGGGGATAAAAATTTGAAATTTGAAAAATTAAAATATAAAAAGTTCAAAAAAATTGATTTATCATGATATACTTGTCTTTTTTGCCCGTCGATTTTTTTCGTTCAAATTCCCAATATATACTAATTCAGCGATTCTGAATCGATTGACGTTAGCAGAATTCGTCTATCTCTAAACGTTCTCGAGTTGGTGAGCTCTGAATCAGTTTTCGAATCGTTTTTTTGGCGCCAAAAATATGTCTGATGAGTTTTCGATATTTTCTTTCGAAGATTCGGAATCAGCACGTCAAAACACTTTCGGGGACAAAAATTTGAAATTCGAAAAGTGAGAAATAAAGAAGTTCAAAAAATTATCTATCATTACTCGACTTTTTTGTCCGTACATTTTTTTCGTTCAAATTCTCAGTATATAATAATTCGGCCATTCTTAATTGATTAGATTTCGCAGAATTCGTCTATTTCTAACCGTTATCGAGTTGGTCAGCTCTGAATCAGTTTTCAAATGTTTTTTTTTTGCGCAAAAATAATTTCTGGCGAGTTTTGATATTTCGAAAAATGAATTTAATTAAAATTAATATTGATTTAATGAAAATGTTATCATGTACACCTAATGAAAGAGTAGTTTCCTTCTCGCACAATACCTATAAGTCATTTTGGAAAAGTTTCGTTTGAACAAATCGCAAAAAACCATGACAATCGTGTTTTTTACAATTGCTCCTTCAAATAATCGTTTATTGTTGGGCATTTATATACTTATTGTGGTTGATTTATCTTGGATATATTCTTTCAACTGAAAATTTTTTCCTTTAAAAACTGAGATTAGACAAAATTAGTAGACCTACGCTCTCGAAATTTTTTCAAGTCAGTTTTTCTCGTGGAATTACTGATTGGCCTCATCCGATAAAAAAAAAGCTCTGGTGTTTTTACAGTTGATAATTTTTCATATGTGGAACGTTCCTTTCCGATATAAATAGAATGTAACAAAATCAGTGTTCTCATTTCTAATATTTTTCCATTGGTATCTCTATGGCGCACTCAGTATAACAGATAGTTTTGCAAGAGACGAGTCGAAATTCTAAATACCTGTTTTTTACTCAATTGCCTCTGGATGTTCTCTATGATGATGAAACTTGGTAGAAAGGCCGATCTCAAATTGGCCAGCGCAAATATGTCAGAAGTATCCATTCCAATGAAATACTTCATTTCAATGTACGTTATTACCATCAGCAGTGCCCATTCATTGAAAAACCATGTGAGGCCAATTGCCATAAGTGCCTCTCAAAAACTTACTGGATTCCGTACAAAAAAGTGTCTTCGGTGATACTCCGCACAAGCTCGCAGAAAAGTTGGCGATCTGTCTTTGTTTTATGGATATTTCCATGGCCGATGCTCTTCCGAAATATCATCAATCGTTCAGCTGAGTCTTCACATCCGTATGCCGAAAATTTCTTTCCAGAGCCCCAAAAATTCAAGAAGGACACCAATTCCTACCTACTTTCCCTCGTCTCTCACGATGTTTTCTGAACATTACAGAAATTTCTTTTTTCTAGGAACAACAAATTGAAAACAAAACCAAAATCTGATTCGTTGGGACACGCTGTATGATACACGATGTCTTGTTATATAACCCCCTAAAAAAGTCATTCAAGTTTATCCAGCTGGTTTAATTCAAAGTTCGGTAGTTACCCTGAAAGCATAATTATATAATTTTGCTGTATCGGTATATTTTAGGAATAATGACAGTTTGCAGGGAATCTATCCAATTATCATTAAATGTAATTTGAGATTGGTTTTCGATTTCATTTTAGTAAACTTATGCATGTTATCGTTTTTATCTTGATGAATGAATTTATTTCGTCATGCAACTGCCATCAACATATAACGGTGGTACTATTTATGTTTTCTCTGAATCATAATATTTGAATCCGAGAATACTTGAAATTATTCATAGGTAATATGATGTGACGTAGTTCAGTTTCCAAAAGTGCTGTTAATTGTTAATTCCAAAGGACAAACATTCCCATAATAATTCATGTGTTGCTTCGAATTAGTTGAGATGGAAAGTACGTTTTTTAATCAGCGTTTCATGCAGATGAATCACGCAATTTACAAAGCCTCCTTCATAGTCCGGTGGCCAGATGGCTTGACGTGATCAAATTATGTCCAGAGCTAGAATCAGATGCATGATGCATTTTATGTTTTTTTTGGGTCGGCAAATCCGAATATGTTGATTATTTTGCTCAAAAACCTATAGTTCAATTGTTACTAACAATTTTAAGTTAACAATTGGCCAGTTTTTAGGCCGAGTCACTCGGAGACGTCCTCCCGAACTTTTTCCGTGCTTTACTATCGCCCGAAGTTTATAAATTAAACTTCAAATTGGATTTATAAACTTGTCGTTGGCGTTGGCGTATCAGTAAAATATGATGACCTTGAAATTGTTAATAACAATTTAGTTATAAGTTTCTGAGCAAAATGATTCACATATTCGGATTCAGCGACCCAAAAAGCATAAACTACAGATGATTCCAGCTCTGAACCTAATTTGATCTCCTCAAGCCATGTGTCCACCGGACTATCAATACGAACTATTCCTTTCATCAATCAGCATCCGATAATTAGTATCAATGTAGCAAACTCCGCACTCCTTTCAAAACACGATTCAATGTAAAGATAAGCACGTGGGATTATCCTAATCTTGAACATTGTTGTATGCATATTTGTCTAACCTTAGCGAAAATGTGCCAAATATCTAGGTCGAACTAGGTGAGCAATCAATCATTTTTACACCCAAATGATATTTCATTTTGCCGCCCTTGACTAAGTGAGAGTTCCTTTGTTTTGCTCACCTTCAAAACCTACGAATTTTCAACAAAGTGCCGATATGAATTAAAAAATGATTCAGAAGTATATGGACACTTATATGCCGAAAACGAGAAATGGAACTAGAAATGAAAAGATGTCAACACATTCAATGATAGGATGGAAATACCGAACAACTGACGATATTTTTTGCTGCTGAAACAATAACAACCAACGTTACGTACGCGAACAAAACAGAATCACGACAAATATGATCAACAAAATTGAAGCTTCTGTTCAGACTAGCAAACGACAAAATGTCAACAAGAGTTGTTGCTGCCCCCACTCTTGTTAGGACATCTGCTTCCTCCTTGTTTTATACTCCTAGGTCGTTAAGATTTTTGTGAGGCTACCAAACTAGTTTGGGAAAAAACCTACATGATCGCAGGTTCTTTATGACTATGGATTGGATTCTAGGACTCTTTAGAATCTCTCTCGTTCAAACGGTAAAATTCGTTGCCTCGGCTAGGAATATAGAGGCTTGAGTAAAAAGGCTTAGACTAATGTCTTTTCATGGTCTCTCCACGTATATTCTGGCCCCACCCCATTGCTTGTCTTAGAGACATCCGTGTACCAGATTTGCCCTCTTGACAGTATAACCTCTTATAACTTCCCCATCGTTTATGATGGGTGTGCATGTTCCAACAAAGGCGTTATTTTATCAGACGGCATCTGAGATGGGTCGGTTCCTTTGACCTCCATAATGTTGAAGTGGCCTGGGTTGTTGCCCCTCCATTGTCTAGGCACTTTAGTCTGGAAGCTTCTATCCTTGCCTGGGCTACAATATGAAAATGCAGAGAAGGAAAATTCAAAATTGCGTCCAGGCTAATCGTAGATGTGATGGACATAGCACCAATTTCTCTTACATTATTGAGGGCCATACTATCGCTGTGTATAGCCAATAGGATTGTTTGGGTCCAAGTCCCCATATTTTGCCAAAGGATCGCCTGGCCATCATCGGTGATGTCCTTGTCATTGTCGGCACTATTTTCAGATATTTGTTCCAAGTGAGCTTTGAATCTTGGTTCAACCTCAGGTATTTTGTCTCTCCTGTCAAATTTGGTAGTAACGTTTGCTTTGACGCCGTTGCTATTGGTAACGGCCGCGAATTTAAATTTCGTGGATTGTATTGAGAACCCAAAATACTGTTTTCTTGCGATTGAACGAAACATATTTTTGTACTATTAGGTGATACATTAAAAATATGAAAAAATTATGGAATTATCTACTGAAAAGAAATCTGCAGTAAAAAAGCTTATTGTAAATTATCTGATTTTATAAGAGTTTTCAGTAGCAATCCAAGTCAGATATTATTAAACTTCTCCTCCTGTCTTGTTGTTTATAACCCTTGCAAATGTTTATTAGCGAGTTTCAAACGTTGGCACATTTTCCTAGCTGGATATCATTTCGAATCCGCGTCAGCAATTAACACTTTTGTGAAGTTCTGGAAGTCGTGGACTAGTCTAAACAGTCCCCCCCCCAAATTGGAATAATAGTTTTCGACTGTCAGGCGTGATGGCGAAATATTGCTCTAGACAACATGTACAGTAGAAACCAAGTCCGTCGCCCAACCGTTACATATTACAAAAAAATTTTTGATAGTTGTAGGGTTTCATTCGACCTCTCTAATGGTTTAAGTTTCATTTTCACAGAGTGTCTCAAAAAATCGCAGCAACTCAAAAGTTTATTTTTATAAATAGGACACACTATTTCATTATATAATCGGTTAGGGACGATCATAAGGAATTCAACAATTCTAAGTTTGATGCTGTTATCTCCAGAGACTACGGAGATATCGCCTATTATTTGATTCATAATCTCAATTCAAGAAATAGAAGCTACCCAAAACACCAAAACTACATCACTTTCACTCGACGCGCGTTTCTCTAACAAAGTTATCACTCTCGAAAGCTATACGCTCAATACTAGTAGGCGTAGTAAACATAGTAAGCGTAGTAAGCGTATAGCTCTTGAGAATGCTAACTTTTTTAGCGAAATGCGCGTCGAGTGAAAGTGACGTAGTTTTGGTGTTTTGGGTGTTATCCATTTTTTGAATTGTATTCACACCAAAGGTTCCTAACATCCATTGTCGATCATAAGCTTAATGAGTGTGAGAGAGAATTTTTTGATCAGCCAGAAAAGTTTCTCTCTCCCACTCATTGAGGATGAAATAATAGTCGATATTTCCGTAGTCTTTGGAGATAATAGCATCAAACTTGGTATTGTTATCACAGGGTGTCCTACTTGAAAAAAAAAACTTCTGAGTCGCTGGGCTTTTTTGAGACACTCTCTATGAGTGAAACTTGAACTATTAAGGAGATCGAATGAAACCCTACAACTAATGTTGTTTAGTGGAATCTATAAACCCAACATTTCAATCAGGACCTTGATAGATTTGTGTTTATTTGTATATATTTACCACTGGTTCATTCCCCAATGGTGACTTCTATCATGTCCTCAATAAATACCCAGAATCACCTCAAAAAAAATTTTCAATTTTTTTTTGTAATATTCAACATAAAGAAGTCACGAAGAAGGCGACGGCTTTTGGTCCTCACTGTATACTATTAAGGACTGCTCATATGTCATCGTCGTCTTTAAAGTCATGAACTCGATAACCTCTAAACTCAGAAACATGCCCACAAGCAGTTCGAAAAAAAAACAAGTGCTTTTCCTTTTGATGGCACATTCAACATTAAATTTAATAGTTAATTAGATAAACCAATGCAGCTTTCAAGTACTATAACATATGAGCGTAGACTATAACTTTGAATAGAAATTTAGTTTTTAGTGTTGCGAAGGACCGCTGACTGATTCCACAAATAATGTTCAGCTAGCTTGCTGTTAATGAATTCGTTTATTTTATGTCTTTTTTTTTAGTGTTGCATATTCTTGCACATTGCCATAGAGTTCATGGCTTATGAGTTCATTAGGTTGGTTTTTTCACGCAATAGTTAATTTTTTTCTCTCTATTTCATTCTCATTTGAATATGATGTGCGTATTCATAATATAATTTTCTTTGTGCTGGTAAGAAATATTAAGTTTTCAACCGTTTATCAATATTTTTTCACCAAGATGCATTGAAAATCATTCCTATATATTTTGATCTCTCCACCATACAGAAGGCTTTTCCGATAGGTGTCCATCGTCCAAGACACTTTGTTGTACTGACTAATCAATTGACCAATTTTTTCATTCCTTTGGTTGGTTTCCTGGTTTTTTCGTGATTTTCTTTGTTTACATCCACCAAACGTTTCAACTGCGGCACAAAGGGAACGCAACAATGGTGTTGATGACCTCGGACTACAGAAGATTACAAAGATACCCAACAGGTAAAACATCTTGAGAAAGACCAATCAATGGATAATAGAGTCTTCATTATAACCAGAGACAAAGAAGAAACTTTGCAGATCTTAGAAGCATTGCCTCTGAGTCTCTATGGATTACCAAAAATTCATAGGATCACCAACCCACACTTGAGAAATCTCTCAGCTACGTAGAGGAGATTTTTCACAAGATATCAACATATTTCGACATTCACCTAAGACGACTTATTTTCAGTGGAATGAAACCTTCTTTGAAGGAGTTGATGGAGTCGCCTTGGGTAGTCCACTCAGACCAGTAGTGGCAAATTTCTGAATGGAAAAATTTGAAGATAAAGCTATTCAAATTTCAGAAAAACGACCGAAGCAATGGTTGAGGTATGTAAACGACACGTTCGTTGTTTGTTGCCACGAAAGAGAAGGCCTTCAGAACTTCCTAAACCATCTGAATAGTTTTCCAAAACCGGATTCTATACTCAATTTCTTTCGCTCCCTGTTCGCCCAGAACTGCGAAATTCGCTTTTCGGGGTGAAATATATATGTCAAAGGTTTGTGATCCGTTATCAGGGTGAATTTTGTTCCGTAGAGATATTGTAAAAATTTAGTAACCCCAAAACCCAGTGACAAAGCCTCCTTTTCTATTTGCCCCATTTTTTTCCGAACTTGATAAAGTTCGGCTCGCATAGGCAATTGGTTTTTCTGATTCAGGCATCAAGTGACTCAGAACAGATCCAATTCCGTGCTGCGAAGCGTCCGAAAACAAATGGATGGGCAATATCGGGTTGAAATGGACCAAGACATCCGCCAATACTGAAATGTCTTTCACTCTATTGAAAGCTCGTATACATTCATCAGTCCACTGCCATTTAACATTGGCCTTGAGTAAATTATATAAAGGATATACGATCATCGCCAGATTTGGCACAAATTCTCCATAAAAATGTATCAACCCCAGAATCGATTTTAGTTGTGTGACATTCTGTGGTTCAGTCGCATTTTTAATCGCCACAATTTCATCTTTTGATGTAGGCAACCCCACTTTGCTGATGACAAATCCTAAATACGAGATTTCAGCTTAGAAAAACTACTACTGCTATTCTCCTACAAACGAGTTAACGCCTTACTTAGCCTGTCAATATGTTGTTCACGATTTTAACCTGAGACTGAAATGTCATCCAAAAAACTATGGTTCCTTCTCTATCATGTAGCAAGGAATCCATTATTTTTTGAAATTTAGCAGACAAACTTGAAATGACAAAAAGTGCCCTAGTATACCTAAACAATCCCATATGGGTGGGAATCTGACTGATTTTTTCGAGTGTTCGTCTAACAAAATCCGAAGATGAATCCAATTTTGTGAAATGTTCTCTTCCTTGTAATTTCACTAGCAGGTCCTCAATTTTGGGTAAGGGATACTTATCATCAGCATATTTTTCATCTTTATGTTCATCTTTATGTTCCGGGCATGTCCTATATATCAGGAAACATCACAGAATTTGAAGGTGAAAATGCAAACGTTGTGCTCCGTTCAAGAATCACTCTGTATGAATTAAAATTATCCTTCCAAGGCTGCAGATAAGTAAGTTGCTTTCATGAAATAATGATGACCATTTTCGCTTGCGAGTCTATTTTTGACTGAAAAAAATTAATCCTCGTCAGAGTAGATTTCTTTTCACAAACATCATTTCAGTTTGATATCAATAATGGTGTTCGACATCTAAATAAGGACTTCCTTGTCCACTAAGTGGTTATGTACGTAACAAAGAGCATTCGAAACTTATCAAATTCTTAGAAATGATATTCGTCGAGGATTGCAATAACAATGTGATTATTACCCAAGCGATGATGTTAATAATGATCATTCCAATAACAATATGGATGTGTTATTGTTGATTATACGGAACGTACAACAATGATTCCGGAAATCCTCGAGTTATCATGATTTTCACGTTTTTTATTATATTAATGATAGATGTAATAATTCCTATTGAATTTGCCTAAGGTTGAATTCGAGAATAAATTTCAGTCTGCAAAAAAAAATCATTAGCATCAGCGGAATATTGAATCGAATGTGGAATGCAAATATTGACGAACTTGTATTTTTTTTTGCTTCAAGAAAGGATATTTCAAATATATTGAACATATTCGGCACCAATGTATTGTTTGAGTATACTCAACTTGATGGGATGTGATAACATGTGTTATATTTGAATCTGAGATTTGAAAAGAACAGAAATGGATCAACTCTGTTAAGCGAGAAAAATTCAACTTCGAACTGTGCTTCACTTTCTTCTCGTAGAATTTCATCTGAGGGAACCTCAAGAATTATTTACTATTGATTTCAGTTGAATGGTCTCTATGTAGTAAAATGCCTGAATAATAAAGTTGTATTCATTCTTTTCATCCTGTTCTTTCTTCCTCAATTCTCACCTGTTATTTTAACAGGTGATGACCTGATGTCCTAATCTAACCTAACCTAACCTAACCTAACCTAACCTTACCTTACCTAACCTAACCTAACCTAACCTAACCTAACCTAACCTAACCTAAGCTAAGCTAAGCTAAGCTAACCTAACCTAACCTAACCTAACCTATCAGCCAACACAAAGAGAGTTTGGAGTCAAAAGATTTTGACGTGGTATGGGTCAACTATCAAAACCTATGGTCTAGAGCAACTGGTCGAGCTTCCCACACGCATTCCTGATGTCAACAACTAGTATGCCAACATACTTTTCTCACCACCAATCCTGAGACCAATTCTGATCCATACAATGCTTCACTTGGGAACTCTGATCACAGCCTCATCTCCACTCTTTGCTCTTTTTCAACACCAACGAGCAGCACAAGGCTGCCTCGCCTTATATGGCACTACAATTCAGCTGAGTGGGATGGTCTTCTCATTTTTATTTCAGCATTTCCATGGCAAATAGTGTGTTTCTGTCAGGAGATCCAACACAATGTGCCGAGTCAATTCCTGATATTGAAATGCTGGGGATGCAAACATGTACCTCACACGTCAAGAAGAATATCATCTGATAAACCCTGGTTTAGCAGAAACTGCTCTAGAGCAGTCGCCTTCAAGCAGGCAGCATATCGTAGATGGTTGAAAAATCAAGGCTCTGAGACCAGAAAGGATTATGTTGATGCAAAAACACCTGTAAAGAGACAATCAAATCCTCGAAAGATGCTAAGAACGCCAAGCTCCTTGAGTTTCCTAACTGGTCCCGTCCAGTTCATTTCCTCTCCTAACCAAGGAAGATGGATAACTAATAACGAACGCTCAGGATAAAGACAATATCTTTGCTGATAATTCTACGCTGGTGTCATGGGGAAAAAACCCAGAACATCATTCCCATCGACAGCCATATGTCTGAGATTATCTTCCGACAACAAACCTACTACTATACCTACTTTCCCTCGGCTCTGACCTGACGATCAATACAACATTTTCCTTTTCGTGTAAACCTGAACTTGAAAAATATACTGTTTTTTTACATATTCAAGTCATGCTGAAGTAAATGTTCTTAATTCATGGTACCCCGTATGGTAGACTTGAGTTCGCCCACATTTATTCTTTATCTGTCAAATCCCCCACCATTCATAGCTAACTTGAAATATACTTGAAAATATGCCTTCATATATAGAACTCGAGTAGGGATAGGTCTGGAGATCGTGGAGGCCAGCTGACAAGGCCGTGTTTCCCTCATATGTCTCGACTCTTGGAGTGATTTTGAATTATGCGTGAAAGCGCCATGTTGAAACCACATCTCAATTTAAAAAAATGTTTCTCTTATGAACGACTTATTGAAGATTTTTGCAAAATAAAAATTGACGAATTTAATTATTGAGCTTCAGTTGACCTGTATAATACAACGTATGAGAAATACAGGATATTCCATTTCAAAATATGAAATTTAGAGCATTTTCGGAAAACAAAAATTTCTTCTCATTGAATTCTGATGTCATCATATCCGAGTTGGTCCCATAAAACCGTAACAAATTTCAGAGCGACCCGTTCACCGGGTCTAGCAACGATTTATTTGTTTTTAATACATGTACATGTTTTGATCGCCTGCACTTTTCATTCCCAAAATAATTCCAGCTAGAGCATAGGTATTAATCACTCGATATTTATTTTTCACGCAAATTCCGAATCTCTCAAAATATTTATTTTATACCCTTTCAATAAACATTCGTACGCATAAGAAAAATCGATTTCGAAATTCCAAAGAAACCACATGTTCGGCGCCTGAATTAATCTAAAGTCATAAAATCACAATGCCTTGCTCTTTCTTGTTCGGTTGTGAAATGCAGTTAAAGTGCAGCCAGCAGACTGCATTTTAAAAATTCCGAAATTGGAAAGTTATCCGCACACTCGATATGATTGTTTAGATAATAGTGTTTATTTAAAAGTAGTTCAAGGTCCAGAATACCAAAGCTTGATTTATGGAAATGTTTACGTATATATTTCAAATATTTATTTGAAGAAATGTATACAAAAAATGTGACGAGCATCTGAAATGGGATGTTTATGGAAGTTTGTAATGGTAACATTAAGATCTCTGTCAATTATTTCATTAAGTTCTCTGCTCATTTTAGCACTTCCTTGATTCGATCTTAGATTATGATTGAAAAATTCGACACATTTGCGAGCATTCAGTCAAAAGTTATTGAAAGAAATTTTGGAAAATTTATTTATTGCCTTCTTAGGAACAATCATTTCAGCAGGGTTAAATTGTTTCAAAGTAAAATATCAAGTTGATTTCAAAATACAAGTGGAATCATCTGCGACTGAAAGACAAACTATAGTCACTATTTTCCATCCTCTTGGGAGGTATTCATGTTGAAAAGGGGAACATTCTCCATGAAATTTTCATGGAATACCTCCCAAGAGGTTATCTTGGACCTATACGGTAAAATGTTTTTTTTCTTGCCATTATTACGTTTGAATTTCATAATATTGTACCGATATTTTTCCAATATATGTGTGCATTTTCTTCTCCTCTAATATTGAAAAGAGTTGTGAATTTTGTTGTGTGAAATAAAGTTGATTATCGTCGAAAATGTTGAAAAATTGACAAATGATAATTTACGTGTTCTTTTATACTTAGTTGGGGAGAGTGACATAATTTTGTGTAATGGTATTTCACTGATACTTTTACAGAATGAAAACCATTTTGTGGCTTCTATAATAATACCATCTGCTCCTTTTTTTGCAATTGGTAAAATTTTATTTCAAAATCCGTGCCTCGATCTCAGTTGATAGGAATGATTATACATATTGTAAGAAATCTCAACAATTATTAGAATTTTTGCTTTTTCCCGGAATATCATTATAAACCGATGACTAAAAAAGGCTTACTAATAATATGATCAAACATTTCGAACTTTTCTAGAATCATGAATGAATCTCGCTTATACCTGATATGAATAATCTGTACACGTTTCAAATCATAATGCATTTAAACGGTGCTTTATAGCAGACAATTAAGCAAATTCCTGTTATGGGATTATTCACATTTGGAATTAACTCATGAATGTGTTAATATATTCAATATCTGCGACTAACGAGAATTTTGTTCAAAATGAGTAATTTACTCAGAATCTATCTGAACAGTTATAATACTACAAGCTGCAATCAAAAATATGTGTTTTTACTATCGAGCGTGTAAACTACACTTACTGTATGTGGATTGGAGGAATTAGGTTAAGTTTGCACAATGTTTGCAGTTGTAATCATCTGCGACTGATGATTCCACAACAAATTTTATGAATATCCTATTCATATTTTCGAACTAAAATCAAGATGCAATGCCCATGACAGGTCTATGTCAAAAAATAACTTTCAAAGTGTTACGCAGTAGAAATATTTTCCTCATATCCATCCCTGATGTGTATGCTTCTGAAGAGCCTGCGCTTTTTCCAATCCTATCAATCCCTCTGAAGAGCTTGGCAAAGCGAAATAGATTTTCGTCGACCAAAATGTAGTGGGGATTGAATGCGAGAAAAGCGTACTTTGCTTCAGTGAAATGAACGAGTTTTATGAGTGATATTTTTTGATAACATTCTCCCTATCTAATTTATTTAATGATTTTTTCAATGAAAACTAGAGAAAATTAAAAAATCAACTATCTGAATGAAAATGCGAATTTTCACTTTCAGATTTTTACTTTTCTTTTCAGTTAGTCTTTTCACAATATCAGATGTAGTTCAATGTCCAGCATAGCTTGTGCCGAGGAAATAGTTGTTTTCTGTTAGATATTACAAATAAATCAAATTTTTCATTTATCAATTTTCATGGAGAATGTTCCCCTTCTCAACTGGATATTATATTATTGTCCTAGGGAAATGAGGGATTTTTGTTATCGTATTTAATAAAGCTATTACATGGAAAAATATAATATTTTTTATTCCATTCATTTACATTAAATGTGAGAGTGCAATTTCTATAGCTATTATATATTTTGGTGGTCTATCAGACACATCTCCATGCAATACCTAGTACGGCGACTACTTTAAAAATCATCCATCAAATTGATTGCTGCTAATTTACCTTCGAATAAAAAAAAAATTGCCAAGGGTAATAGTTGAAAAGTGGTTAATCTCTTCCTGTATAAACACATTTGAATTCCTTGGCTGATGACCATTGTATTTCCGTTAAAAAATGCATGTCATCTAGATGTTTCGAAATAATTTCATTTTCAATTATTGCAATAATTTGCAATTATATATCTGATCTGTAAATTATATTGGGATAAACGACTTTTTAGCTGACGTTAAATGGAAATGTTCTGTAACTCATATATTAATATTAATAACATGGATAATTTTCATAACTTATCAGGCAATCAGGCAATGTATTTCTTGGAAAAAAATTAAAACTTCTATCTTTCTTTTTAGGTTCGGTTCATAAAAAAATAATTTAAGCTAAAAAAAATACTCATAAAAAATATGAGGAAACAGGAAACATTAAGTTGTTTCTACGACATTGTAAATTGCGGGACAGTTGCAAAGCTTTTCGAAAACATTGTTTTGGAAATTAAATTAATAAAATTAAAAACAATGTTTCTGATGATACAAATGTCTTCTGGGATATATTTAGGGCAGAAGAAAAGATGTAGCAATATTGTTCTTCCCCGACAGTTCTGGTGAATATCCTGTCCGTATTTCTCGTATCGTCTTCTTTTGAGATGAACCGGCGCACATTTGTCGATATCGAACTCCATTATAACATATTATTATCATTAATGTCATAGATACATCTCGACGTTTCTGTCGGAAAAGATTCGCCAAAAACCTCTATCAAACGTCCATGTACACTTCAGTTATTCCCTTCCATTCCCACGAAGAACTCCCAACATTCAAGCTGTCTATGAAAAAAAAATCTCCCGTTTATCACCATCTCAACAAATGATAAATGATCTCGAAACCGAACAAAGGCAGGAAACATCATTTGTTATTTCGCCTTCGATCTATCATCAAGAGTTCGGCGCGAAAAACAAAACACGACGATGTCAATCACCGCAATCAGTTTTCATTCATTTTTTCCACGCGATCCCGTTACACCTCCACATCCTAAAACAAAAATGTTAGACTCGGCCTTCGGGGTAAATACACTATTAGGCCAGTAGATATAGACAATCAATTCTCGATGAGTCCAAAAGTTTCCAAACTTCAATACAAGGTCGGGAAAGGTTCATAAACAAACTATCAAATTTTGGAGTACTATAAAAATAAATTCGAAATGAAAATAAAAAATTTTAAGTCCCAATTCGAATTTTTTTCAAGGTCAAAAACCCAAAAAACATACTAGCGATTTTTTTAAATAGAAATTTACAACGCCACTGGATTCAGAACATTTTTTCAAGTGATTTATGTAAAAATTACGTGGAATGCGCCCATCAATAAAAAAGTTATATGGGAATACATTTTTAAAATTATGTAAATAAGTCAACCCAAATTGAAGTGGTAATTTCAGAACCTTCATCAAAATTCTGACTACACCACTGGAATAAGAATATTTCGAAATAGATTTGGTCAGAATTTCATCGAAATTAGTTAATAAATAATAAAATTATAAAATAAAAAAAACTTGAAAAGAATGTTATTTAGGGGATTTTTTTGTTTATTTTATAATTTTTTTTATATATGAGCAGATTTTGATGAAATTCAGACCAAATACATTTCAAAATTTTCTGAATCCATGTGTAGTCAAAACTTTGATAAAAAAGAAAAAAGTTTTATTTCTATTTCCAATTTTTAGCACTTAACTAGAACTAATGAAATAATAATTGAAAAAAAAAAACTTCTGAAACGGATAACAAATAACAGTTTTAGAGAGGTGGCCCGCTTTCAAATGGGTCACCCTGTATATATATATATATATATATATTAATAAATTATATATATATAAATTAAATATATATAAATTTTTTTGTGGTAATTTTTTTGAAAAATATGGTCTCTGATGCACTCGCAAATTTTTTTCAATTTTTTTTTTTGTAAATTGAATGAAGTTCTGGATCGTGTTAGAGGTTGCAAATTTGTGAATGCATCAGAAGAGATGTTTTCAAAATTTGTAACAAAGTTTCAATTGTAATTATTCCGAGTCCTCCTTGATCCGATCAACGTGAAAAGTTGCAAATCTGTACAATAATTGTTCGGAATATTTTTTCCGATGTACCTATCTGAAAAATGTTCCCAAAACTTTTGAAATATTTTCTTGTGGCATATGAAAGAAAATGACTAGTTTTTGATAAAAAAAATATTGCGAATAGGTTGCAAACTGGATTCGTGGAATTGAAATAATATACAGTCAGTCCAAGTCCGTCGACCCCCCCCCCCCCCCGTAACTTCTTTATTTTATATATCACCTCGCATATTACAATTACAAAGAAAATGTTGAATACATATAAGTTATAGGGTTTCATTCGATCTCTTTAATGGTTCAAGTTTCATTTATACAGAGTGTCTCAAAAAAGCGCAGCGACAGAAGATTATTTTTCAAATAGGACACACTGTATATCATTGCATGATCGGTTAGGATGTGGTCATAAGGAATCCAACAATACCAAGTTTGATGCTGTTATCTCTGAAGATTACTGACGTACCGTCTATTATTTTATTCCTAAGCTCAATGAGTGTGAGAAAGAGTTTATCAACCCGACAGAAAAAGTTTCTCTCTCCCACTCATCGGCCTTATGGATAAAATAAAAGGCGATATCTCCGTAGTCTTTGTAGGTAACACCATCAAACTTGATATTTTTGGATTTATTATGATCATCCCTAACCGATCATGCAATGAAATACAGGGTGTCTTATTTAAAAAAATTAATTTCTATGTCGCTGCGCTTTTTTGAGACACTCTGATTAAATGAAACTCAAGTCATTGAAAATATAGAATGGAACCCTACAGCTTATATATGTAACATTTTTTTGTATTATGTGAAATAAAGAAGTTACGTGGGGGGGGGGGTCGACGGACTTTTGGTCCTCTCTGTATTCAATACTACTCCAAGTGCAGAACTTTCAAATTTTTTTCAGTATACAGCAAAATTCAGTTAGGTAATTGCCATTTTGACAATGTTCCAGACTTCGGAAAAGGTTGCAAAATTTCATAGTCCCGACCTGGTATTAAACTTTGAAAACTTTTGGAATTACTGTGAATTTATTGTCTATATCTACTGGCCTATTATATCTCCACATCCTAAAACAAAAAGTTATTGACTTCGGGGTACATACTCTGTTGGTCGCACGGATGGCGATTTTTCGAACGGTTTGTTTTTAGAAACCCAACAATAAAGTAAGTAACCTTGAATGTCGTTGAAATGGAATTATTTATCTACATATACATTCGTTTTATCATACGAAGTAATACACCGTGAATAATTATCGTGTTTCTTGATCCAAGTGTCGTTTACCCCTGGCAGAAATCCGCGTATACAGGGTGGCTCACTGAAGTGGGCTCCACGTTGCATACTCGACTGTACAGTGAAACCACCCTAACGGAATATGTGAAATTGAGCGTTCGACATGTATGTACCAGCATACTGCGTTCAAATTACTTAATAACGTCCCCACAAGTTGTATCTTTGGTATAGGACATGTGGACCAGTGACATGCTTACGAAGTTTGGAAAGACTGGTCAATTATGTTGATACCTTGATACGTAATTATGGAAAACACATGAGTTGTGATAACTGGGTGATAATGAACAAGAACACACAATTGATACTACACAAAAAAACGCACTTAATCCAACGTCAATCTTCAATTATTTGTGATTTGGATTTTTAGTCAAGTTTCAGAGTAGATGTCCAGATTTCCACTCCTTTAGTTAATTTGATGTTTCACAAGGTTCAGTATTAAGACTTCTCCTCTTTGCTCTCTGAATGAGTGATTATCTACTACTACTTATCCTCAACAAATATACAACTTTATCCAAATGGTTCCCGATAATATTCCTGTAATTATCAATGATGGCTTTCAACAAATGTTTCATTGTGGTAGAAATGATCACTAGTAATACAAGTCACCAGTGTGATAAATGTGGACCTTCACGTTTTGGCCTTTTTATCGGTTACAAATCTTTGAGATTTGGTTCCTGTTCAATGACAGGAGGCTGATGTACTATTGGCCAGTTTGTTTGAAAGAAATATATTCATTCAAACCATAGGATCGTCTTTAGACTCCTTTCTTCGTAAGTAGAGACTACTAAACGTCAAATTTCATAAACTTTCAACTTGCTCTATCTCCTCACCCAATGGTGCTACATTCAAAAACTATTGATAACATATTTGTCCATAGGCCCGCGCAGGTTGGAATGTACAAGTCACAATATTTCTGTTGGTCTTTTTCCTTTTCTGTTAGGAAATGATGCTCTGCTGGGTTTACTAATGATGCACTGTTCACAAACTTTCCCATTAGATGAAATATTTCTGGGCAATCCTAAAAGTAGGCCTTTCTGGAGTTTTTGAAGTCCGTTGTTACTGATATGATCAAGACGTTGATGCCATAGATCATAATCACTTGAAGTTTTTGTCACACATGCTTTATCTCTGACTATGTCGAGTGTATACAGATCATCGTTACTTCTATAGCCTATTCCTATAACTTCTTGGGTATTTTTGTTTCTTATGGTACACACTTTCTTTCATTGAAAAATAGTTTATTTCCTTTATCAGCTATTTTTCCAATTGATAAAAGGTTCATCTTTAAATTAGGAATATATTAAGTGTCTTTGACGAGGATTTCTTCTCTGCTGCCATGAATATTCACTTTCAAGAAGATATTCTACGCTGATATTTTGATTAACAGGATTGATACATTGAAATAACTGTTTTCGCGAACTCATATGACGGGTAGCACCAGAATCTATGTACCAATTTTCATCGCTTCCTGCTATCATTTCACTATAGATTGCAGCATAGGCATGTCTTGTTTCCTGCTTGGATGTGGATGGCTTTGTATAAGATGGCAGTTTTTTATGATGAAATCTTGTATTCCTGCACACTTTTGCTACATGGCCTACTTTTCCACAAATTAAACAACCATTGGAGTTTTCGTTTTTCATTTTGCTCTGAAACTTGGAATGACTTCGCATGGTATCTGAATTTGCTTCCCAGAGCAGAGTCGTTCTTCACAGAATTCTCATTTCGACTGGATTCCTCTTGTAGAAGATTGTTAATAACAGAATCCAACAGCAATGTTTTAGCACTATTTTCCATAGCTATAACTAACAAGTCATAATCTTCTGTAAGATTTGCTAGTAGTTAGAACGCCATATAGTCATCGCTGACTTCTCTGCGAACACCTTTCAATTCTGTTTGGATTTCTGGCATTTTGTTGATTTAGTATTCCATTCTATTAAACTCAGATTGGTTGAGTAAAGCTGACGATCTAGTACTCTCGAATATGCTTTTTACAACTTAGTCCATGCTTCCTTAGCGCTAGTTAAGGTCTATCGCTGCTAACGCTTGTTGATCAGTTTCAGTATCAACTGGTCTGATGGTTCGATAGCTTTTCATAACTTATCTCTTATGAGCAGCATAATTCTTCGTACCTTCCAGTTTTTCAACACGATAAACTGATGATTGACTTGCCATACCAATAGTTTCTTTTTATACAAACTTTAGATCAGTTGAGCAAGGTCAACAGTCAACATTTTGATGATAGAGAAAATATCTTTTTCTGTGTAAAACATATATCACACTTTTGGCAATAATAATAATAAGTGAACAGCTAGTAAAGTAAATAAACTGTTTAGAACATTTTGCAAGGGTGCTATGATATAATGAAATAATAAGTACTGTATTATTTCAACAATTTTGACAAATTGCAAATAGTTATGGAATTACGGAGTTCTTGAAAAGTGTGGAAAAAAGGCTATGCTTTGCGAAATCTCGGAATGCTTGTTTGCAACCATCAAATTCGGTATCAGCACCCCAGGAAACGTGAAGAACTGCAGAGAAACCGACTACTTGGGCATTGTCCACGTGCAACTTCCATTTGATTTGATTTGATTTGAGTGATTGGACTATGTACCAAAATAATACTTGCAAGAAACTTCATTCTTTGATAAAACGAAGAAATAATCAGTCACTGATACTTCTACTATCATAGAAACATGTGTAAGGAAGAAATATCAACGTTGACCTCAACGACGAACAAAGTTATCATAAATCCGTGTTCACATTTGAACCGAGAATACATTCTTGTATGGAAATAATCATATAATTTCAATAAACAATGTTTGATATGCTTGAAAGGATCGCTCCAACGTCAATTCATTATTAAAAGGAAGATAAGTTAGGTTCATCATCCTTTATCTTCAGGTTCGATTCTAGGTATTAATTTCTATTGAATCACCTTATATGAATAAATTTTTAACTCACGTATCAAAAAATTTAAAGAATATTTATCGTTTCTGAACATGACTGTTCAGAAGAAAGATTTTTGTACTTGTCTTTTGTAATTGCCTGTTTGGGTTATCACGTCAAATGTACTAAGTGACCCATCGAAAATCAAACTGACGGCGTTTTTGGTAGTTGGGATCAAATAAATTGATTGATCGCAAATCACAAGTTGAGTTGCGAAACCATTCACCTGAGCAAAAGATACAAATTTGGACCAGGAGCTCATACGCATCTAACTGCATTGTTAGGAGAGCAGTGCGATTTCCCGAGAACTTGTCGAGAATGCATGCAATAAGGCATCCAGAATATGCCGCCTTTTTCAACCAATACCTTGGAGGTTCTTCTTCTTGTACTTCTGATACAGATGGGCGGGATTGAAACCCCTGCAAGAAAGCCTCTCTCTTTGGAACCTTTGTGCATCAATATGTTTTGGGAGCACCTGTGTAGGTTTATCCAGCTGTAGTTTAGAGGTTCCTTTGGAGGTTCCCCTGTTGAGTTGTGTTTTGAGGGTACCTTCGGTACCTCTATTCCCCTTTTCCAGGGTACTCACCTCTACCATTTTGGTTTGCTATCTCGAAGGCAACCTTGGGGGTTCCTCTGATCATCACCCACGGGCTGGTTGGTTTAGCTCCAATCGAATGGGTTCCATAGGTCCTTGTTTTCCTTCAAGGTGTGATCCTATATTCACCGCTTACGACAACGAGACCGCGTACCTGGTGGAAGTCCCCAGGCAGTTGGTTACAGGGATCTGTTTGAAGGTTCCTCTGTCTTCGAGGGTACCTTCGCTTCATCTGTTTGCTTTTTCCAGGGGTATTCTCCCCCGCACGTGGGTTTGCCATCTCAGACGCACCCTTGAAGGTTCCTCTAGTTGGCGCTCCCGGGACCATTGGTTTGGCTCCATAGGTCCCCACTTGGGTCCCCTTTAAAGGCGTGATCTTGTAGTCGCTGCTAATGACAGCCAGACCGTACCTGTGGAGGTCCCCAGGGTGGTAGTTACAGGGGTCCCCTTTCCCGGGACCATTGGTTTGGCTCCACATGTCCTTACTTCAGTCCCCTTTAAAGGCATAATCTTGTAGTCGCCGCTAATGACAGCCAGACCGTACCTGTGGAGGTCCCCAGGGTGGTAGTTACAGGGGTCCCTTTGAAGTTTTTCCTGCAAACTTGTGTTTGGGAGTACCTTTGGTTCCCTTTTTCGAGTGGCCCTCCTCCTCACCGAGGTTTGCCATCTCAGAGGCTCCCTTAGGAGTACCTCTGGTCTGTGTCCTCGGGTTTTTAGTCTCCTCTTAAGACAGGAATCTAATCTTTCTAACCCCGGTTCTCCAGGGGTGTACCTTAGAGGTTATGCGTCGCCCAGAACATTTTTCCATAGTTGGATAGTGGTCGGCATTGCGAGGCTAGTGAAACTGAATTTCAGCCGGTTAACGAAGTCGTAGACAGGCCACGTGACGGTCCGGTATACCATCATAAAGACGATGGAGAAAATCAAAATCCTTATGGCCTTTGAAGTCCTTGAAGCTGCAATAACTACTGGTAAGAAATATACTGGGGTTTTATTCCAACACCAAACCGCTATTTTCAACACCTCGACATGTGTTTTGATTACCTCCAATCATCTTCAACGGGAACATTGAAGAGTTTAATCTTTTCTCTTGAAGATGATCAAGTGCCGAGATGTCAGAAATAGGTGTTTGGTGTTGGGTGTTGGGTGTTGGGATGAAACAATAAATGCATTACTACACCGAAGGCCCCAATCAGTGCTGACTTTTAAGAGTGGAAGCGGAGATATCTTTCCGGAAAAAGCTGAAAGGCTGTCCCTAATAGGAAGGAGAGATAGAAATACTATCCTATGAAAGAATTACATTTGACTAATTAAATTGTAAATTATTTTTTACTTTTTAGTCCATGTTGGAAGTAAGTCGTATTCTTTAGTTTATTCAAACTGATATTTTTTTATGACTGAAGAATTGAAATCCCCTACCCCGAAAACTCCCACATACCAATTTTAAATCAAATCTGATCACAAAACTCGTCCACCACCTTAGGCCGCTATCTTGAATTCATTTTCGACAAAAAATGCATAACCTTTGACCCCGAAAACCCTCACACACTAATTTTGAATCGAATCAGATCATAATGACAAAATATTGTCCGCCATCTTTAATTTATGAATTTTGACAAAAAATTTAAAATATACGACCTGAAAAATTCCCACGTCCTGATTTTGAATCGAATCTGACCATTATTACGTCCGCCGTCTTGGAGCCTTCATTTTGTTTTTTTTTTCTTTATAAAAATGTTTATATTGCATTGTCACCGAAATTATGAACACATGCCTAATTTCAAATCAATCGAAGATCTGGAAGAAGGTGAAAATCACGTACAAAGTTTCCGTAATATAGATACATACATACATAGAAGTGAAGCTAATATAATCCATTTCTGATGTTAAATTATGACTAAGATGAACAATGTGAAAGTGATCATAATATTGTTTAAATTTTTTTTTTGTGATGTTAGTTACATTGGTGGAAAAGTCTCTATGTAAAACATTGGCAAAATTCTCAACTGGCCTGAAAATTTTAACTAGTTTTAATTTTTCTGTTCAATTTGTCGCGATTGCATTCCATCCAATCAGGATTCTGAAACGAATGATTATTTTTTGACATTGAGCCAAACACAACGATTCATTCTCACATACCGCCACCTACTCTAAAATCCGAAGCAGGAAGTCCCACTTTGGCCAAAAAAAAAATGTCATTTGTTTACGGAAGCCATCGACAGCGGATATTCTCCCATATGGGATGAATAATCCTATTGTAACGAGTACCAACGTTTTAAGGTCAAGTCTTGCGAAGACGCAGAAACTCTAATGAGTCAATGAGGAAGTATTGTAGAAGCGAGCGATTGGAGTGTGTGATTTAGCGAAACGGTGTGGAAATCGAAAAATTAACACCTACCCACATTCGGTGCGGCATTAGCAGTCCATAAATACGACCTAGATTCCGTGTTTTATGGGAACACTCTGTCGGAATAGTAGTAGGCCAGGTAGTAAGTGGTCTAGCACGTGAAAGAAAAGCAATAGACGATGATAGACATAAAACGGTCAGAAGCACTTCACAATAGAATCATTGATGGAATTGACAAAAAAAAGCTTTCAACACCGTTGAAAGCTACTCTGCTGGGTCTAAGAGATATGTTGCTACTCTTAAAGTGCACCCAAAAGGACTATAATACCGTTATGGAAAACAGTTGACGATCTAAGGCAGTTACCAGTTAGAGTGACTACGTTTATCTCGATGGTTTCTATCTGTTTCAAATTTGATAGCATCGAGTCAAGTTAAACCACCCTTCAGTTTATGTCGCAATATATAAGTCGATCGAGGAATCCTATGCTTCAATCCGATTGAAAAAACCTAACCTCATAACGATACGTAAAATTTCTTGTGTTCTGCGAATTGATTTACGAGTCGTTGTTGAAAATATGGGGAACCCTAATTCTGTCCTCATCCATATATCCCAAAAAAACTTGTGCAAGCTAGAAATGATAAAAAATCTATATTTTAATATGCGATCCCAAGTATGCCAGTCAACAGACTTAGTATTCGATGACCAAATGATCGCAATAGCCACTTTCCTAGACATGGAAGGAGCATTTAAAGACGTCTTTTGTAATCACTATTGCAAGAAAATAAATTCCACCCATCATGTGCAGATGGATAGAGGCTAGACTACAAGACAGCTCGACCTCACTATTTCTGGTAATATTCTCCTTTGGGAAAAAATGGGCGTCCAGACCAAACATCCCAATGGGCACACGTACATTTTTCAAACGTGTTATAAATGTGGCATTGGTTGAATAAACATTTCTGGTTGAAAATTTTAACGGAAATAATTTAGTATAATCTTCAACGTTGAAAGAATACGTTATAAAGATGTGTTTTCAACGTTACTTCCTCAACAAGTCGTTAAATATACGTTTAACAACCGTTATGTTAATTCAAAAAGGATTTTTAATGAAACTTGCTGTATGCGATTCATTTATCAATGTTTATGATACGTTCCTTAAACTTTTATTTGGTCAAAACAATGTTGTTTTATTGAGTATCTTCGATGTTCAAAAAACCTGATTGAAAACGGCAATAAAGCGATAATTAGTAAGTAATTGGTTTAATATTACGTTGTTTCACGCGACATTTTTTCGTTGAAAAAACGTTCGGTTTTCAGCCATTTCACAACGTTATTTCAACGTCCTTGTGCCCATTGGGATCCTCTACTGGTTTTATAACATAGTAGTAAAGTCCGCCTAAGACACAACAAAGAAGGGTTATGACAAGCCTTAGCTAGATCAAGAGACTTCCCAAACTTGGGATCATAGGGTTCACATGAAATCAACGTCAACTTTAGCTATGGAGTCACTACTGGGATTGTCTCTCCTCACTTAGTGGTCTTCAGAATACAAAACGCACTGAACCACGTTCACATTGGGCTAGGGCACATAAGCATCGTAAGAATTGTGACGTGTTAGACATGAATATGAAATAACACACCAAAACTTCCGAAACACATTCAGGGTATCAGTATCAATTGTATGAAAAAATACAGACCTGGACGTCATTTTGGAGATGAAGGTTTGGGACAGAGATGGATCTAAGACTGAGGAAGTTGTAGGTTCAGATTTATAATAAAAAAATTCCAATTGCCGTTCATTGGGACAACATTCGCACTTTTATTTTTCACGCAAAAGTATAATATCCAATACTTCAGTGCGTGAAGAATAACAGTCATAGAGCCATCGAAGATCCACAGCAGATCCACATAAAGTCAGACAGTCAAGGCCGCATTTAAGGTAATGAGAAGCCAGAAAGTGACACCCCGACTAGTATGGACATACAAAGAGGAACTAAAAACATCGGCAGACTGAAACTGCGTTGAATTGATTTGGGTATCGGGACATCAGGGGACTACAGGCAATCTGATCAACATACTAAAAAAGGGTCGAAAAACGATTCAGATCCAAAACTACAGGAGTACAGAGGCGTAGAGCGCGAAGATCAGTGTAAGGCTGGATTCTGGAAAACCACAAAGAATACCGGGAAAAAATCCCATAAAACAAACATAGGAGAGAGTACATCGAAGAACCATGTTATAAACAATGACAGATCTTCAAGCCCTCAAAGGAAATTCTTGCAACGAATAGCCCTTTATCTTTGATCGACAGGACGGTTGAACAACATTATATAGAAAAGGGGAACATTCTCAATGAGAATTTAAAAATCAAAAATGTGATTTATTTGTAATATATAACAGAAAACAACTACTTCCCCGGCACAAGCCACGCTGGACATTGAACTACATCTGATAGATATTGTAACTGAGAAGAAAAAAAAATCTGAAAGTGAAAATTGGCATTTTCATTCAGATAGTTGATTTTTTTTCTCTAGTTTCCATTGAAAAAAATCACTGAATAAATTAGATAGGGAGAATGTTATTAAAAAATATCGATCACAGAAATCGTTATTTCAATTGAAGCAAGGTTCGCTTCTCTCGCATTTAACCCCCAATACATCTTGGTCGACGAAAATCTATTTTGCTTTGCCAAGCTCTTCAGTGAGATTGATATGATTGAAAAAAACAGGCTCTTCAAAAGCATACACATCAGGGATGGATATGAGGAAAGTATTTCTCCTGAAAGTAATTTTTTGACATAGACCTGTCATGGGCATTGCATTTCGATTTTAGTTAGAAAATATGAATAGGACATTCATAAAATCTGTATTGTGGTATTCATGTTGAAAAGGGGAATGTACACCAGTATTTGGCAAGGGTCATAACAAAATAATCTGTTTCTTCTGCTTTTTGTTGACATTGACTATTAAACTATTAGTTTCTTGTGCCTTTATTGCCATAATTAATTTGAGCCAGCTCTAAAATTCACTAAAGTATATATCCAGTGACGTGTCTAGGTTTTATAAAGTATTCCGACTCTTGAAGAAAGATCAGTAATAATCCAATTCTCTACAAAGGTATTTTCGTCGATGTTTATGATAGAAAACAACTACTGCCCCAATGATTATCGAATTATATTTGTTAGCTGAAGGGTACATTTAGATTAAGATTGGATTAATAATCAATTTTTTATACGAGTCAAGATGTGTCGTTCATTCTTCATACAATAAAGGAAATAATAATAACCTTACATTATTCAACTGTGCTTTTGTACTCGCTTAGTTTCATTATTTGAATATGCCTTAAAAGTTCATTGAAAATGGTACAACTGACAGTTGTCACCAGAGGATCATGCGGAACCCGAGTCAGGTTTTGAAATCCATCTGTTGGAGTACTCACATGCGGATCTTCTTTGACTGGCCTATTGGAAATACCATTGGGATCTCTTATTTATGAAAACATTCTTCGGAATATAAACTGGCCGCAGATACACATGTTTACGCAACTAATTCGAAGTGCATTACGAGCATCTTAGATTTTCCGAGAAACGAACTGTAGTTTTATTATAAAAAAGAATGAGATGAGCGTGCTAATGGCAACGAAATAATAATAATGCAGTTGACGAAATTTTGTTCGAAGAAAACAAAAACTCGTTAGTGAGTTGTCTGTTCACAATCTTCATCAGAAAGAAACTGAATGGTAGATATGACAAGTCGTTGTTGAACTCAATGGCCAACCTATATACCTTTAGAATTAGTGAAAATGGCAATTTGGCTTGTAATGTAAACCTATTGTCTAAAAATAAAAAAGGTGAATTTCACGCTATATAGCGATGCGCTAGAGCATCATAAAAGATCTATTTATGACATTTAATAGACAATGACACAGTCGGGGGACTCCATTTTCTTGAAATCGAAAATGAGTTTATGGCATAGCAGTTCGGAAGAAGAAAATTAAAACTTATTTGAAAAAGTGTGGATCAACCAGGATTCGAAATAGAAAATAGCGCAGCGGTCTAACGCACTTGGCCGGAAAACAAGAGATCTCGGCTTCGAATCCCTGTTGATCCACATTTTTCAATTCAGGGGCCCTAGCATTAAAAAGAGACAGAGATATTTTGTCGCATGCGACATAGGGTAGTAGACATTTAAGAATCGGGTCCCAGGTCTAACTTTCTTCTTCTCGTCTGCTAGGTATGCCATAAACTCATTTTCAATTTGGATTCAACTACAGACGTAAACTACTTCATTATTTATTTTGTTAGTTTATCAACCGGAACGTCTAGAACTACAAACGAACTAAAACAATGGAAGAATGAAATGAATGAAAGATATTACTTTTTGGCTTATTGTTAAGCTACCTTTTCAGAAATCCTGCCACGAAAATAAAACCAAAATACAACCTGAGTTTTTTGTTCGTCTTCATGTATAAAATTTTAGGATTCACATATGCCGAACTAATCTGTCATAAAGTGGAAATGATGGCTTCAGTATTAGACATAATCATGGTAGGTATATAAAAAAATTAAATAAAAAATGTACTTTTCAACAAACGTTTTCTCAGTTTATTTGAGCATGTGTTTTAAATGTCTAGAAACACCCCAGATATATTTAGGTATACATACAGTGAGCACGTAAAGGTTGGAACAAATTCGTTAAAAGCTTGATATGGCCATTGGGGAAAAAAGCTCAGACACGTCGATTTTCTTTTTTAGTTGCGTATATTTTGGGCTGCACATACTTTTTTTAAACGGCAATACCCAGTTTGGTTATACCTTCAAAAAGAACGAGTTTCAAAAAGTTTTCACCATATGGGAAACTTTTTTATTTGTCAGAAAATTGTATTCTTCATTAAAATTGGGGCATTGCGAAAAACTCGTATTAGAGTTATCAAAATATTTCCGAAAAATTTCCGAACAGTGTACAGGGTGTCCCAAATTCGAGCCTCATCATTGGGATCTCGGAAACTAGAAGAGATACAAGGTCGGTTAAATGAAGGCAAAGTTGCGCAATTTGGTGCTCATCAAAACGCCGCTTTGATATTTGAAAAATTCCGAATACTTCCGAAGATTTTTGGAAAAAACCGAATATTCGCGATTTCATTTTTATTTTTTTATGACTCTATTTGAATAGATATAACAAAACAAATTACACATTCTCATTGCTACTTTTTCTGTTCTACAAGATGGTGTTATCAGATTTTCAAACATACGTTTCGTATTTGAGCTGCCATCATCAACATTGTTTTTTTAAATACGGTCCTGGATTTTTAATTATGGATTTCAAAAGCTACTAATGTCCCAAAACTAATGATGTATCGCACTTATTCAAAAAGTTTATATTAATAGCATTTTCCATAAGAACTCATGTGTTAGAGAGAGAAAGAGAATAGATTTTTGGTAAGATCTTGGCAGGACATCGTTAAAATGATTTTTTCGAAAAAGAACGATGCATCATTGGTTTTAGGACCTTAGAACTCTTAGAAGCTCCTAAAAATTGAAATAAAACAATGTGTGACAATAGGCATAAGTTTATGGATGGCACGCTGAATGGTCCTTGCAGGGATAGCCCTGATCTCCCTTAATAGGTCTTGTCGTAAAACTTCAAGATTTTGTGGCGTGTTTCGATAAAGACGGTTTTTGAGAAATCCCCAAAGAAAGTAGTCTAGAGGGTTTAGGTCGGGGCTTCTAGCTGGCCAACGTACGGGACCTTGGTTTCCAATCCATTTATTAGGGAATAATTCGTTTAATAAATTTTTAACACGTCTCCCATTATGAGGTGGTGCACCGTCTTGTTGCCACCATAGTTGACGTAATCCTTCCAAAGGTTCTTCCATTAAGGAATCCAATATATTGGTCCTTATTAATTCTGCATATCTATCGGAATTTAAGTTTCCTTCAAGAAAAAACGGGCCGATAATTTTATTGTGCCACATACCGACCCATACGTGAAATGATTGTCGTCCCTGAGGTCTTACTTCTTGATTCTGCCTTGGGTTTTCTATTGACCAATAGTGTTCGTTATGTCTATTAAATAGTCCATCTGTTGAAAAACTGCATTCATCTGTCCATATAGTTTTATTTAGGAAGTCGTCATTTTCATTAATTCTATTTTGCAACCAGTTACAAAATTCTAATCGTCTCTCAGCATCGCCCGGTCTTAGTGTTTGACTAATATGAATTTTGTAAGGTTTATATTCACGCTTATTTAAAGTTCTCCAAACTCTCATTCGCGGTAATCCTACTTCTTCTGCGAAAACTCTAACCGAAGCTCGGGGATTATTATTGGCCTTAAAAAATAATTTAAAATTATTCATTTTACTTTCTACTTTGTAATAGTTTTCAAACTTACAGTGTTCAAGATAATTTGTTCCTCTTCTGGATCGATTCGTCTTCCATATTCAACTCTTGGCTTAACAAAACTTCCGTACTGAGCTAAATTATTATCAATATTAGCAAAATAACTATAATGCGGCTGCCGTCTCTCTGGATATTCCAACAAATAGCGCTCACAAGCCGTTTTTGAATTTCGATTCGAAATATAATAAATCCTTATCATGTCTCGTTTTTCTTCGTTAGAAAAAGTCATTTTGGTTAAATAAGCGTTAACGATTAGTGAACGCACAGTGAACTGTCAAAATATTGGATAATTTAAACATTAACAAATGAACTAAGATAGCCGGAGTGCACGATGCACCGCCACTTTGATAAAATGCAATTATTTTTGTAAATATAGCCTAGGGCCTATATACAGTTTGAGGGATGACACTTTAATTAAATTATTTATTAACCACCCACTTTTATGTTAGTTTTTGAGTTTTATGCAATGCGCTATTGCAAAAAAAGTTTGTTTTTAATCCTATTAAACATCTAATTTTTGTCTCTCTCTAACACATGAGTTCTTATGGAAAATGCTATTAATATAAACTTTTTGAATAAGTGCGACACATCATTAGTTTTGGGACATTAGTAGCTTTTGAAATCCATAATTAAAAATCCAGGGCCGTATTTAAAAAAACAAAGTTGATGATGGCAGCTCAAATACGAAACGTCTGTTTGAAAATCTGATAATACCATCTTGTAGAACAGAAAAAGTAGCAATGAGAATGTGTAATTTGTTTTGTTATATCTATTCAAACAGAGTCATAAAAAAATAAAAATGAAATCGCGAATATTCGGTTTTTTCCAAAAATCTTCGGAAGTATTCGGAATTTTTCAAATATCAAAGCGGCGTTTTGATGAGCACCAAATTGCGCAACTTTGCCTCCATTTAACCGACCTCGTATCTCTTCTAGTTTCCGAGATCCCAATGATGAGGCTCGAATTTGGGACACCCTGTACAGGGAAGAACAAAAAAATAGGAATTTTTATCAAGAGTAAACTACCCTTATTATTGCCCTTATCAATGAAGTTCATTTGGAAAAGTTGTTTGTTATTGAAAACAACTATTATATTTAGAATCACAGCCATCTACGCAACAAAATATTTTTTTCGCATTTTTTTATAGTTCTAGACTCTTGAACAACAGTACTAGTATCTCATATACACCTTGGGCGGCTCCCTCATATTCCTAAAACAATACGAAATTTGGACCAATTTATTATTTGTAATAAAATATCTATAATAACTAGTAAAATTTTATACCAAGAAATTATTGAATAAAGTTTATCGATGCTAAATAATCGAATAATACAAATCTGCGAATTTACTATCACTTTAATAATGAAAAATTCGAAAAAAATATTTTGTTGGGTAGATGGCTGTGATTTCAGATTTGAATATTATTCAAATTCAAAAACAAACAACTTTTCTAAATGATCTTTATTGATTAGGTCAAAAATAAGGGTAGTTTACTATTGATCAAAATTCCTATTTTTTGTTCTTCCCTGTACACTGTTTGGAAATTCAGAATTTTGATAAGTCTAATACGTGCTTTTCAAAAAAAATTTTGCAAACTTCTTGAATCTCACCGTATAACATTAAAAAATATGACATACATACACAGAAAAATTACTTTGAAGGTATTATCAAAATAGGTTATTGCTATAAAAAAAATATAATGACGTCATAACTCGAACAGTAATGACTTCACCAAAATTGTGAGTCAACCAATTTCATAAATGAATCTTTCAATCTCCATGCCGAGCTTGACTATTTTTATTTCGTATACCTGAGAGATGTGCCGAGTTTGTATTACCCCAAAGCTTTTGCATCTAGGCAGCTCGGATTCTATCCCCACCGCCGCCACGGAGCTAAAGTGGTTCGGAATCCACTTGTATGATTTATATTGCTCGCACAAGCTCTGCTTTTTAGGAATTTTCTTCAAAAACCTGGGGAATTCGTAAAAACAAATTTTAAAAATACACTAATTATTTATGGGTTGTCATCTAATGTGTTCCCTTTTTTTGCAGGTGAGATGATGAGATTTACTATAAAAGCAATTCAACACAACGGCCGGTAAGATGATAATACAAAATAATGTTTGAACATCGAATAAACATTTTATGCTCTATATGCGTTGTTATCAGTTATTTTAAGAGCAAGTATTCCTTTGTCACCCCAACTTTCAAAATAAAATTGTTGACATTCAACCAACTAACCTGATCGTGCGATTTAATTTTTTTGTTATCTTCAATTTTCCCATCGCATTGTTTCTATGTATAAATGTCACTGTCAACCTACTCGTTGTTTATTGTTGATGAATTCTTTTGAATTTTTGAGTTGTTGATTAAGGTTTTCTTAAAATAATTTCCCGAAATAATCAATCAAAATATCACTCATTGCTGCTATATTTTCTTTTGTCTCCCAGGGTGTTTGTTATTCAGTACTAATTCTTCATCAAATTGCATTTAGAATATATTATAATGCTCAGCTTGCTGACTTGAGATTTCATTGAGATTTTTTCGCAAATCATTGTTTCAGTTTCGCACAAAAATAAAAATCTATCAGTGAGATGATGTTGCATTCAATTAATAAGTATACAAACCCTGCAATGCATTCATTCACTTCGGTAAACAAAAAAAAATCCCCCAAAAAAAAAACGTAAAAAAGATCGGAAAATACCCCAAGAAAAAAACGAAAAAAAAAACATAGAAATTAATTATCCTCCTTTCTAGTCGTTTTTCATGATTTACCACTTTCTTGAAAAGGGCCAACCCTACAAACTGAAAAATGGCAGAGTTATGATTTTTTTTATCGCAAAATTTTCGGAGTTTTCCAGTTTCCGTTACTAATGATTCGATCGGGTTGTACAAAATCTTGTTTAGTTCGTTTTTCAATTCTCTACAATTCTATCCATTGGGGCAATCACATTGCTGTTTTAGTTTTCATTTTATAAGCAAAACACTAAAAAAATGGTATTTTATGTATCAAGTGAGTAAAGTGATACTTTTTTCACGAGTAGGAAATGTTGACGCACGACGACGTAGGCGGAATGCGGCATTCCTACGAGTAAAAAAATAACCAATTCATATTTTTTTGCAAATATCAAATGAATTTGGCATATTTTTATTGATACATTATTCGAACAAAGTTCGAAGAGTATGCCGGAGAGTTGAGTTTCAAACAAATGGAACGAATAATTTCGACAGAGTCGAAATCCTTTTCCCTTCACACTATCCCGCAAAATGGAAAATTTGAAGCGAATATTAAAATAACATATTCATCGAGGTCAATTTTATTATTATTAATGTTGACTTGACTTGCGAATAACTAGTCCATCGAAGTAACTTTTCATTTTTTTAGATTTGTATTCAAAATAAATAAACAATCCTCGTGAAGCAACGAATACCTTTTTCTTTCTTTGAACTATGTCAAGAAAATCTTATATTTGCACTATCCATGATTTTCCGTTCAATCTTCACCACTTTTCATTTCTACTTAAATTAAATTTATAGTTATCAAGAATTCGTTATCTGGATAGATACCCAATTCCACAAATTTCATTAATTATTGTTGTCAACTAGTTTCTGACGGCCAAATAGCCATAGCTACCTTGGATTACCTAGTGTAGATTAGGTCCAATAGTTCCTTAGAGGTATATGCTTATTATTTTGAATATATTCGCCGCGATAGTTTGGAATTTTGATAATACTTATTCAATAGTAAGAATGCTAAGAATATTATTGGTGAAACATTTGTATATTAGATATTTATAGGTTATTAGTTGCCAAAGAAAATGAGAACTGGCTTTATGATGCATGAAACTGTCGGTTGCCTAGCAACAGCCGTTAAAAAAAGTGCACTTTTTTACGCTTTTCCGTTTAATAATGAAATCGTATGTTGATAGTGAAATATTGTAATACTTTACGCACACAAACCACACAACAAAGTGGACTTTTTTTGACAGTTGTTAAAAAATACTTTTTTTTTATGTAATAAAATATAACTACAGACTGTTTTCCATATGATGGCATAATCGGTGTCCTAATCGTGTTTTTGTTGGAAAAAATCCTTCAATGATTGGCTTATCAGAGGATTTTTTTCCGTTTTTTTTTTCGGAGAGGTCCGTTTTTTTTTTCCTAGATTCGAACTCTATATTTCTCAAAATCATCCTGCCTCTTTTTTTTAGAATCTCACTACGATTCTGTTTTGGTGCAAATCACGATTTCATGTTAATGCGTAGGAATTCCGAGGTATTGTGTCAGAATTCGGGGTTTTGTGTTGCATTAATTAGTCGAAGTTGATGAACTACTAAAATTTTATGTAGGAATTTCCAGAAGTGAGTCAGAATGTGGGTTACTGAAAGTTCTGAGTAATCTATAGTAAAAATGTTAAGTTGTTGCGTGGGATTTAAATCAAACTGTATCAATGTCAAGGTAATTAGTGTCAATTTGAAGTTAATACTTACCCAATCTGAACTATCACCAATAATAAAATGAAAACTCTTCATTACACTTTTCAAAATTCATACAGGTATTGATGCTCAATTGGAAATGTGAAAAACAGAGATCTCAGGAAATAGCAAGTCTTCGTTCCTCTCAATTTAAAAATCCACTATAAATTATCCAATTCAAAGAAATTATTTATATCCTGAACAACAAATATTTATGGAATTTCAAACTTCAACCGGAAATACCGTTACAGCGTCCAGCAAGGGGAATCTCACACCGCATCTTCCACTAGATAAAAAAACATGTTGAGTCACATTTCTACGCAGACGTCATTAACGTAAAAATAAAAGTGCAGAGAATCTGAGAACTCGGACCAACCAACGTTTTATATTAAAATTACAGGGAGGCCGTAGACTTTTGAGTTTGGAATATCTCCATAACAGTATGGTACTGTATAAAATTGATCAGTAATTTAGATCCTCTATAAATGGAGCAGGGATCGGAGCTTTTCTTTCTAAGGGCCAATATGTTCAGTTTGAACTTCGAATGGACTTACTAATGGTTAGAATGGGAACTTTATGATTCAATGATTGTCATTCACATTCTAAACCAGTGATAAACCCATCCGCAGTTCAACTTGAACCTACGAAACTGATCTTCAGTCAGCAGCCGTTGGTACTGATGAACTTGGTCTCGTATTCAACTTTGAACGGGGCGAACCAAACTCTGTCAAATAGTTGGTACCCGCTCAGCAAAAGGCTTGCCTGAGGTACTGCAGCTACACGAGGATATGCCAATGCATCTACTATATAAATAGTCCAGCCATATAGAGCAGTTGGAATATTTCAGCAGAAGGCATCGGCAGGCTGAGCATGATGCTCTGCGCTCTGCTCTGCAAGGAGCGAAACAGACATATCGCATCAGATCATTCAAGTGTAGTTGCCCCTAAGGTTGTCTGCTTGATCTCCGGACTTGAATTTCCTATATTATATTCTATAGGGCCATTTAAAGTCATTACTCCACACCATATAGAAGACGAGATCGAATAATTGCTATATGTAAAAAGAATACTTTTTACTTTACGACAAATACGTAGATTTTCTTTATTTTTTGTCCAGTACCCTACTAATAATATTCGCCTACCAATAATATATATTTTAAGATGTCTTCAATTGCTAATGATCAATTTGTTTTTATCATAGTCCGACCATCGAGAATGAATTTATCTTATGTTTTTTTCCCTCGTATGTCAAATGTAGTCACTGATAAACAGTTTTCATTTCTTCTAGAATAAACTGCATGGTTTTTTCACAAGTCGTGAGCACAAAGCTCTGAATGTCTGAATGTATGGAATGAATGTATCTTTAACCAAAGATTTGGAGTGCTTTTATCTCTACTCGATAGATGGTGCGGCCTAGAACATATTTCATAGTGCGGGATAAGAGTGGGCAAATAGCCAGCACGGTAGAATTCTACTTGTAATCGTTGTGATAATACGGACGAGGAACAGATGGTATTAAAACTGTCTGCACAGATCTTCCTCCTTTAAATTTTTGTTAGAAATTAATGTGTTATTAACATATTTTTCTATCAGCAGTTGAAGTTGAAAATGACTTCAGTATTTCTGTATGTGTATTTGTGCATATATGTATAATAATCCACTGGATTTATTATTTTCATATGGAACGTGCCAGGAACAATTTCGCAGAAAATCATTGATTTTTATTGTAAATAATCAACTGACTGCTATAAAATTTCGAATGTTCTCATTTCTTTTCAAACTGGAAGACCTCATAGAAACATGTAGCATTCATCCCAGAAATCGCTGTTAACGGATAACAGTTATGTCTAAAAACACATTCAAATATCATAGATTCACGTTAGGAAATGGCAATAGAAATTGAAGGAATACGTATATGTAATGTCTTTTAAATATTGATGAATATCGAATATGGATATACGCATTAGCGATTTCACTATCCAACTTGGATCTCATAAATTCTCTTATAATTTTTCAATCAGTCTCTATTAGACATTTTTGGCAGGGTAACCTACCCTACACGACAAATGCGTAGATATAATTTAATTATTATCCAATACCTTGAAATTCTTTGAAAATAATACCAGTACGTCTAGATGTTCTTTATTTTTTATCCAATAGCCTGGGGTGGGGATTCTGTGACCCATATAATTCTATTGTCGATAGAAAAAGTGAAATGACATTATGTTAGAATTAATGGGAGAGAAAGAGACAAAACTGTCGACAATAGAATTCTATGGTACAACAGAATCCCACCTCTGAAATTCTTTGAAAATTGTATCAGTACGTTCTTCTAGACTCTCAAAATCGAAGAGTGAAATAAAAATGTATTGAGGTAGGTACGTCTCTTTCGTGATATTGATCATCAGTCAGTCTACGGACGATTGAAACAAAATCATTTCAACAATAACCAGCCTATCCTTCTTTACCAATACGTAGATATTCTTCAGTTTTCGTCCAATATCCTGAAATTCTTTGAAAATAATACCAGTCAGTACGTTTGTCTAGACTGTCGGCCCCAGCGCGAAATTATAATTTAGTTTGGTAGGTAGGTAGGTACAGGTACGCCTCTTTCGGTTCGATATATTGACCATCAGTCAGCCATGGACTATAGGATTAATAGTTATTTTCCGTCGACCGTTCATTTATGATGTATTTTAACGCACTCGAAATCGTTGATTAATGACCCCTGATAATGAATGATTTTCTATTAATCAACGATTTGATTATATGCAACCCAACATACATTGCTCTTATACACTTTATATTGGTTAGTACTACCTGTCATTATTTATTTGTCAATTTTCAATAAAATTTTAGAAGATGTTTATTACACCAGTTGTCACTCAAAATCACATATGGTCCCGTGGCGTAATGGTAAAGTGCACATGGCTTGCAACACTGAGGTCGAGAGTTCAAAACCCACCGAGGGTAATTTTTTTTTATTTCAATTTGAAAATAAATAATAAAAAACAAAATAAAACTACCACTGAGAAAAATTAAACTATCTTTGAGTAGACTTAATATAAATAGGAAATAGTGATTGTTTTTTATCATAACGTTAAATAAATAAACATTGAAAATAAGATATCTCTATTTTTGAAAACTTCTGTCGACGGAAAAGTTTTGTAACAAACTCGTGAATTAAAATGGCGATTAACAATCTCAAACATTAACGCGTGAGCGGAGCGAGCGCGTTAAAATATCTCGATTGTTAAATGTTTGAGATTGTTAATCGCCATTTTAATTCACGAGTTTGTTACAAAACTTTTCCCTCGACAGAAGTTTTCAAAAATAGAGATATCTTATTTTCAATGTTTATTTATTTAACGTTACGATAAAAAACAATCACTATTTCCTATTTATATTAACTCTACTCAAAGATAGTTTAATTTTTCTTAGTGGTAGTTTTGTATAATTTTTTATTATTTTTCAAATTGAAATTAAAAAAAAAAAATTTACCCTCGATGGGTTTTGAACTCTCGACCTCAGTGTTGCAAGCCAGGTGCACTTTACCATTACGCCACGGGACCATATAAGGTTTTGAGTGACAACTGGTGTAATAAACATTTTCTAAAATTTTATTGAAAATTGACAAATAAATAATGACAGATAGTACTAACCAATATAAAATGTATTAGAGCAATGTATGTTGGGTTGCATATAAGCAAATCGTTGATGAATAGAAAATCATTCATTAACAGGGGTCATTAATCAACGATTTTTAGTTCGTTAAAATACATCATAAATGAACGGTCGACGGAAAAATTGTTTTAACCGTACCCAGCATAACCTACTTCACGACCTAAAAATATTTACTATGTGCTTTTGTATACATATGGTAATGAAAAATTAATTATCATTATCAATATTTCTTGGCAATAAAGTTCATTAATCTTGACTTGTGTTGTCCACATCTGTCGTGCAGCCCAGCCTATTCTCTGCTCTCGGCCTGCCGATATTATCCGTCGCCCGTAAACCGTAAAATACAGTTGGTCAAAGACATTAATAATAATCATCGAAAACAAACAAGCGGCGATAATCGCCAGTGAAAATCCCAACAGAAAATCTCTAAGTCAAGGTCTGCCTGAGAGAAAATTTATGTAAGGAGAACACAAATACGACATCGTAATTTTTGCTCGTAAATCGGTGAAAGTGATAGCTATATTAAGACGGATTCATATCGCCATAAAAAGGCAAATGATTTAATTAGCACTGTAATCGAATTTAGGCGGATGAGCAAAATGTTTCGGTATTTACCAATTTAAAGGTATTTACCAAAACGTTTAGGCGTTTTTGGTTATTACATTGGTTGTCATCTAATGACGTCACGAATCAGCTGTTTAATGTCATAGTTGTCACCAAAATTTAAAGGTAATCACCCAACTCCCCAGTTGTTTTTAATTTTCGGTTATTATCGGAAACGAAACTAACCTCATTCAGATCGTTTTTTTTAATAGGTCTTTTTCAATATTCATATATTTTGTATAATAATTTCACAACACGGTGGTAACATATTTATTAAACCAAGTGGAAGTACAGGATTTAGCAACAGCAAATTTGCTATAATCCAGTACGATTGGGTTTTGAGACAAGTATCGATTGTAGCACCACCAAACTTGGCATGCTAGTAGTTGAATCCATGACAAACACGAAAAAAAATTGTTTACCAAAATTCCAGGGGTTGAACTTTTTTTTTTCTTTTAAAAATATATAAATAGATTTTTGCTGTAATCTTGGAAAGTGTATGATTTATCGGAAAAAAACCACAACAGGGTGAATAACAATTCAATTTTCCACAAGTAGTTTCTTATGGAATGCGCTTGTTTTCCCAGAAAACGTGATTGAACGCCGACATCAAATTTCACGTTCACCCTTACCCGCCGCTTAAAGTTCTGGAGGGGCCGAATAGTTGATTGGTCATAACTCTGCTAAAAAGGAAAAATGAAAAGGAGTTCATATCGTTTCTGAAGACTTCTACTTTCTCATGCAAATATAATATGCGAGTATTTGAGTACCTAAAATGTGTTTTGTCACACTTCACGGAGATGTTTGCGTATGATACGAAAATCATGAATAATTTAGTAAATATGGAATTATTATACTGAACCAGCAACCCATACTCTCTTTGGACTATATGCAACAATTTTAAAGTAGTGTGACAGGTCCCACTTATACATGCAAAAAAAAAACTTTGTTTTACTTCTGCCTCATTTTCAACTTACCCATAAAATCGGTATTCTCTTCACGAAATGTTGATGTGTATGAGCGATTATTATTAACATTTACTGAAGAAATTGCCGGGATTATGGGTGAGTTGAAAACTGAGACAAGAGTAAAACCCAGTAATTTCTTTGGCATGTATGATTAAGACTTGTCTCACTAGTCTTAAATCGTTGCATATGGTCCAAAGAGGGTAATGATTGCTGCTTCAGTATAATTATTTCATATCAACTAAAATATCCATGACTTTCGGATCCTCCGTAAATATCGTAGAAGGGTTATGTGAAATGGTACAAAACACATTTTAGGTACTCAGTTACTCACATGTTATATTTGCATGCGGAAGTGAAGTCTTCAGGAACGATATGCACTTTTTCTTTTCCTTCTACTATAATTTTTAGCACAGATATGACAAATGCAGTGGCGAGTTAGCGCTAGCATGAAATGTGTTAAACCACGTTTTCTGAGAAAACGAGCGTATTTCATAAGGTATTACTGAAAATCATTCTTGTGGAGAATTGAATTATATCTCAACCTATCGAAATTGGTTTTTGAAAAATCATATATTTTCTGAAATAACAACAAAAAGAATTATATTTTTTTTGAATGAAAATTTTTTTAGGTTCCACTCCTGATTTTTTGGTAAACAATTTTTTTTTCTAATAATACATGATGTCGAAATGTCATGTGCCGAGTTTCAGAGTGCTACATACAATTCATTCTTCACTTTTTGCTCGAGTTTGTCTGTCGTTACTGGATTGCTATTTAATGGTGATTATCCACAGATTCCTTTGATGAAACGAAAGAACACTCTTTTGTCTTATTTCCACTAGATTTTTTATTGTTACGACCGGTTTCGGGTTTTATCCCATTATCAAGTATAAAAACTAACTAATACAATTGAACTCTAAGCCTAGTTATATAGGGAGTCTGCAGGTAGGCTGGATGGAGAGGTAATTAAGAGAACAAGGGTGAAACAATATAAACTTAAACCCTGGAGGTGATGGAAATTACCTGGGTTGTCAAATTTATAAATTCAAAAGTGGAGACCTACACAAATCGAGTTGCTCGTTGAGGGTTCTAAATTTCTGGTTTTTAATTGATTTATTAATTTCCATGGCTTCCAACAGATTCATTGTCTTCCCTTTATTACATGTGTGTAGAATTTTGAGGTTATCTTTACTTATCCTGTGTTTGGATTCTTGTAGATGTTCGTACATTGTTGATTTTTTGTCTAAACCGACGTGTTCACGGAACCTTACGTTAAAATTTCTACCGGTTTGGCCTTATTCTAATCTATATATCCCTGATTTTTTCATTCTGTCTCGTTTAGGTTTTGCATTGAATAGAATTCTGCCTAAATTATTATTACTTATAAAAGCTGTTGTTATTTTGAATCCAAAATTATTTTTCTAAATTCAATGTAAGGTGCATTTCTACGCTGATGACACCCAAGTATACCATAGCTTTTCGCCTGTGAATGCTGAAGATTCCTGTAAAATAATCAATGCCGAATTGAAAAACTTCGTCAAAGCTGCAACAGATCACTGTTTACTTCTAAATTATCGCAAATCTAATGCTTTATTATTTGGCCCCAAAATCAAGCGACTTGATATTGAAGCTGAAGTGAATATAACAATAAATGGTGAAACAATTGTCGTATTACAAGAAGCTAAAACTCTTGGAGTCATCATCGATCACACTTTGAGGTTTGAGAAACATGTTGATAGCATAATGCTCCCCTTAAATTGATTTATGGTGTCAGACATTACCTTCCATTGAAATTGAAGTCAACACTATGTGAAACACTCGTTTTATCGCATTTCCATTATGGTGAGTACGGTCCACATTTAACTGAAAGATACAAAAATAAACCACAAAAATTACAGAATTCATGTTTGAGACTCATTTATGGAATTAGAAGGGGTCAAAGAATCACACATAAGTTAAAGGATATATGTTGGTTGAATATGGAGAAAAGGAGACTGGGTCAGGCTGCTAACCTCTTTCATAGAATTAATTGTTAATAAGAAACCATCATATCTACACAGAAAAATTGTCTTCCGTACAGATATTCACAATGTAAACATCAGATTTAGGGGAACATTGTTACCACCTACTTTCAGAACTGAATATTTCCGAAGATGCTTCAGTTATCAAATATGCCTTGTTTATAATAATCTACCCCATGGTGTGAAACTATCAGGTTTTCGGCAATTCAAATCGAATCTGCATTCTTTACTGCTTGACTCACATCAATAATTCAATTATTTCAGCATTGCTTTCAGGCTTTCTATCCTTGAAATTTTTTTGAAAATGCCTTCTATTTTATCAGGAACATAAACATATTGAATCGTAGAGGTATTTTTTTAGGGTTAAGTGGTAGAGCAATGTAGGGGACGGATTCATCCAGACACTAAACTGAACTTCGCCCTTTACTTTTGGAATATCATATTGTAATCCAACATTATATAATATTGCTATTTAAAGGTATTATTGTTATTATTATTATATAGGCTGCCGTGAAGGTCCTGGTAAAGGCCTACTCACTGTTAAACCTAAACTAACCTAACCCAGTGGATTTCTATGGCAAAAACGGTCATGTGGGCCTACTTGCCTGGCTAGGGCAGTCGTCTACCCACAAAAACTACTAGTGGATTTCTAATAGAAAATGGCGTATATTGCTGCTGGCATCTTTCTCACCCATAAAATATAGTATTCCTGGTATCAGATCTCCAATGTCGGTGCTGAGCGCGCCAGGTAAGACAGAACAAACTTCTTTCAGTAACTGGAAGTAATCCTGTCTGGTTTTCATGCCTTTTTCTCGCATTTGACCTTGTACACCTTTGATCATGAGGTCAATTTGTTGTTGAAGTAGAGACATCGTCCATGACCATGACCATGACCATGGCGTTAGGGTCCATGTTCACATTTACGGTGGCTTTAGTTTGCTTAAGTAAATAACGATAGTTACGAAGAAGAAATGAAAAAATTAAACGTTATACCGTTTGTGATATAATAGAATGATCATTTGTCCAGGAGATTTTGCCTGGGTTTTCAGTGTTATTAGAATTTCAGTATTGTCATCAATAATTTGTTAATTCAGTTCGACCAAGGAAGCTCAAAAGAACTCTTATTCTGAGAGACAACTTTCTCCATCCACACTTCTTATAAATTATTAAATTTTTCGTCATAGGCTTCATAAGAAAAAATATCAATGAACATTTCGGACGTCAGATATTACTAGTTATTCTTGGAATAAATTAACATCTCAAAGAAATCCCATGTATAGTGAATCATCCATTTATAGATACAGTACTTTGATGTACTTAAATTATATCAGAACTTCTGTTCCTATGGACTTCTATCTATACAGAATGATGTTATTGTACCTACCTATTTGGTAGTAAGAAACAAATCATTGTTGAACTTAGATACCGCGAAAAACTAGATTACAGTTATCAATTTCTCAGAGAATGTTCGACAAAAAACATCCTCCATATGTAACACACTTATTCAGTCACGATATAGCAATAAATAAACCAATTGATTAGCTTTATCGGCGATAAACCAATATTAATTATTCACTCATCGCTATCACTGATTTTACGGTTCTAATCAACCGCCGCCGCTCTAATGATCTGGAAACCAGAATTAGCAAAAATTTCGGGTCAACAAGGTGTGGACCATATTTTTTACAAGAGATCGAAGGAATATGTTATTTTTGATATAAAAATTAAAGATTATGAATTCAATCTAATATTCAAACGCCATTGTTTTCTTGCCAAACATCAGCGCACAGTGTCTAGAAGGTTGAAATAAACTTTAATGTTTCTCCAGAAGATGGTGAAAGAAAATTTACATTGTCATTCTTATACGACTTTTTATTATTTAGTTTACGTTAAAAATTTATTTAGATAAATGAGATAGAAATAATGACGATTCCCTGATTTTATGAACACTTATATATATTTTCAAATAAAAGTCAAAATGAAAGTTTTATGTCAATAAAATACTCAAAAATTTTTCAAAACCACGCTTATATTTAAATGCACAAAAATAGAAAAAATATATTTTTTTTATGATTATCGAGTTTTTAAAATGTCACGGTTTTTTAATGTCTATATATTTTTGAATTTTTCAATATCAATTTCAAAGAATCATAATCTCCGACCCCGAAAACCCCCAGATCCCAATTTTCAATTGAATCGTGTCATAATTACAAAACTCGTCCGCCATATTGGAGCCGCCATTTTGTTTTCTCCTCTAACAAGAATTCCATAATGCATTGTCACCGGAATTATTTACAACCTTACAACCGCCAAATTTAAAATAAATCGAACTATTAGAAGTGGTCTAAATGTTGGTTACAAGATTTGACCGTGACATTTTTTTTACAACAGAGTGAGTTAATAATAAGCGTGGTAATAATTTTCAAAGTGTCAACACAGAAGCAATATTTCCATCATTTCCATTCTTGCTGAGTGAGATCGATTCTGAAGAGTGTTTCCAAATTCTTCCGACCTCCCTGGTATTAGGAGGATTAAAAAATTGGCGAGATCACCAAAATATTTCGCGATCAAGTTACAAACAAAATTTGTTTTACAAACGTCAAAAAATTAAATAAGGTAGTGTAACATTTTGTAACAATATTTTTGGAATGGTAGCATAACTATTACAAAACTAAACTTTCGGTTTTAGTTTACATTTTCACCTACGCAAATTCCTAAAAGTTTTACATCTCAAACTACTGAATGGACATCGAATTGTTGAAATGTGAAAAACTCGCATTATAATAGGCGTTCGAAAGAATTGGAGTTCACTGTTAACTATCTACCATGCCATCTCGCGAGCAAAGCAAGAAGATAGTGGATGTCAAAATCCTCCGAGTTTTATTTTATCCCTGTCTGGCAAATCTCTTGAGTTTCATATTCCACCCCCCTTCTGGCTTGCTAGGTATTTATCAATCCTAGAGAGAGCAAATCTTCCCCCAATGTAAATTACTGAAAAACGTGTCTCTTGAATAAAATACCTATTAGTCGTCTACGTGTCTCATTCCTTCACGCTCCTCAACAAAGAATGACAATTTATGAGAAAAACTATTATTATTATTCATAAGTGAACGTGAATCTTCTCGGCAGAGTGTAAAACGCATTATTATTCAAGGATGGTCTTGTCTTGTAACGTTTTAGGCCAATCATTTTAGCAAAAATTAAAATAAGCAAGGCCCAGAGTTTGCATTCATGAAAAATATATAAACGCCACTCCGCTACCAGAATTCTGCCACTGATAGCGGTGAAGATTAAGGTTGTCGATGATGCAAAGGGAAATACACGCCAAGTCATAGTAGGCTCCGCTCACTTCCCTTATGAGACGGAGAACGATCCACAAGAGGTAGTATAACTGATTGGGCACTGCGAAGAGCTAGGACTGTCCCTCCTGTTGGGTTGCGACGCTAACTCCCACCACACAAACCGCGAAGTAGTAGCAGGTAATAGCCATGCAAACAACAGTGAGTACAGGAATCCCAGAGCCACCTGATGGCACCTCTATGAGGAGGAACTGAAGGAAAGGCTTGGGATCATGCCTGCACGTTATGGGTGGAGACGTTTGCAGATCGTCTCAATTCCGCCATTCTATCGTCATACGAAGCCAGCTGTTCCTTGATTAAGGTAGACAAAGCAGGCAAAACCACTTGGTGGAACTCACAAATAGAGTCCACCGCAAGACGGTCCTGAAACTTCTTAATAAATCCAAACGGACCAAACATCCCAATAATTGGGGGCTATAAGTCAGCACAAAGGAATACAAAAAAGTATTCGAGACGCACAGAGAGACACTTGGAGAGCCTATTGCCAAGGGTATAAGCACCTTACTAGAGGCGGAAAGACTCAAGAAAGTCCTATCCAAAGACCTGGCAGCGAGACTGGCGGTGCTCGCTCTGCCCGGAGGAAGATACACTGCGCCGGACAGAGTTACACTGCAACACAAGCTCTCTGTCCATTTTCCGGGTAGTACCTCTGCAACACCCAAGCCACATCCATAAACCAAAGGTTGACTACAAGATGGCGGCTGGGATTGTAGCCTAAGAAAGAGTGGACTGGGCCATTGAGTCCTTTTCACCTTTAAAATCTCCAGGGGCACATGATATATTTCCAGTCCTACTGCGAAATGGCAAAGATATCCTAATACCCCATCTCTTGAAGATATTTCGTTCCTATGGTATGGATGACAGTCAAGGCCATTTTTATTTCCAAGCCTGGGAAACGTGACTACACTCAGACAAAAGCGTTCAGAGCCATCAGCCTCACGTGTTTCCTTCTAAAGACAACTAAGAGGCTGGTGAACAGATGCATCAGGTAGAAGGTACTGGAGCGATATCCGCTCAATGTACTTCAGCACGCGTACCAGGTCGTCAGGGGCACGTAGACTGCCCTCCCTCGACTCGTTCATAGGATCGAGATGGGGTTAGATCCTGGCGGCGCTACCCTAGGTATATTTATCGACATAGAAGGAGCATTCGACAACACGTCATTTGACTCTATATGTCAAGCAACAAGAAAGAAGGGTGTGAACCCAACCATAATAACATGTATTCACGCCATGCTCTCTCAGAGGTTAGCTAGAGTAACTCTTAGAAGTAGCTCCAGCGAGGTCATACCCGTGAGGGGCTGTCCGCAAGGAGGAGTTTTATCCCCTTTGCTTTGGTGCCTCGTGGTAGATGCCTTCTACTGAAAATAAATGATCTGGGTTACTTCACTCAGGCCTACGCGGATAACAGTCCCTGGTCATCGACTAGGGTTTCGGCCTCGTGGGAGGCACGATACAAATGGCCCTCAACGGGGTGGAGGTGGATGAATGGTGCCTGGACTCCAAGCTAAACTTGAACGAGCATATCGAACATAAAGTTCGGTAAGCCACAGCTTCTGAGCATACAGAAGGGCATTTGGCAGTACGTGGTGGCAAGGTACATTATCCATCAGCAAATCAAAAACCCTGATAGGGTACAAAGACTTTCGTGCCTTTTGTCAACAAGTACAATGAGGAGAGCACCCACTAGGGCGCTGGGGACACTCTTTTTACGTCTTCATGAGCATTTCCAAGTTTGGCATGAGAGTAAATAGACATTGATTGAAAGTTTGATTTTGTGGAGGAAATCCGATTCTTGACATGATTTTTTGGGTTTATAACCATGTCAAGAGTAAATAGATTATTTATTCGGCGAGACTTTTGACATAGAGAGAAATGTTTCTCTACTTTCCCTACTCTTTCAGATTTATTCGGCCAATTTTTTTCACCATTTAGCAGCTCTTTTGCATTTTGCTAAGGATTCATATTTAAACTAATGTTGCCGGCCTTGTCCGAGGAGGCAAATTCCTATAATTTTATTGGGCAGTAAAATACAACTTTTTTGAAAGTTTCCTGTCTTTTGTAATTTTTCCATATTTTTAATTTTAAGTGATTGGCCTATTATCCTCCAACGATGTTACTCGCGATATGATGAATTTGTTTGTGAAGAAAGAGGCGTTGGATGATCTATCAATCTGTCGCTCAACATCGGTTTATGACCGATAATTAGTGCTTGTTTGATTCATTCAATTCACGCTCAGCAAGCGGTAACGACCAATCTGTGTGAGAGAAATGTCACCATTTCAATAAATGAAGGAGCGATTCCATTATATTGGTAATCACAAATATGATGTAATCAGGCGGGTAATTGAAAGAAACAAAAAGGAAATGAGTGGGATCTTGTAAGTACAACGGTACACTTTACCATTCGAATATATCAACACGTCAGTTATTGAATTGTTTAACCAAAAACTTTCTTGAACCGCTCATGAGGTTTCATTTTCAAAACCACATACAAGATTATTGTTAACACAACATGGGATGCTCTCAACTAGGAAATTTAAGATTGTATATCTTTCATCTATCGCAGTCTGAGACACTGAAATTAGGAATGTAAACTGAGAGAGGTATTACTCAGGGAACAGTGCTTGGTCCACTTCTTTTCATAACTAACTTCAACTCGCTACTGAATCCAAACATAAATGGCATTTCTATCTCCTATGTAGGGCACAGTTAAACTTTTTGAAGATAAAAACTGGGACAATATCAAGAATAAAATTATTTATGGAGTGGACGTCAAGAAATGTTGGCTTGATAAAAATAAACTAACTTTAAATTCTAATTCTATAAACTCTTTTCAAAGAGAGGACTACATTTCAATACTATCGAAATGAATATATCATAATAAGAGAAACTAATTCTATAAAATATATAGGTATCACTCTAGACAAAAGTCTCGAATGGGCAAACCTTATTCAAGATATAACTTACAAAATAAGGCGATTAATTCATAAATTCTATATAATACGCAAAATCCCAACATAAAAGTATATTTTACAAATCCACAATAACTTGGTGGAGTCACTCCTGAATTATGTTATCATAGTGTGGGGGACCTCTATGAGATACTGCATCAATTCTGTTAATTGTACTGCAAAACTAATAATATTTTTTTTTTCAATTATTACCCCTTTTTAACTATTTAAAGTAAGCCTCAGCGTATGCAAATCGAGCTTTCATAAACACGCGTTTTTTAAGTTACCATGGCTAAATCAACAACTCGAGAACAGTGAAGACTAAATTGTATTCAACCATTTTACATTATAAGTTCTTATTTCCATTATTTGTAATAATGAAACCAGTATTTATAATAGATACCAAATGGCACGCTCAAATGACAATGACGTGACATAACCAAAGTTGTTGATTTTATTTTCACATCATCGTTGTCAATGTCAATGATACGACAAAGCTTTGAATGTAACTAGATTATTATGCAATTTAAATAAACCGCATAATAATCTCGTTACATTAATAGCTATATATGCATTATTTGTAATAATGAAACCAGTATTTATGATTTAAAAGTACACCAATAGAAAAAAATAACGTAAAGTATTCGTGGATAACTAATCTTTCAAACACTCGAAAAATCGCGCATGTTTGACCTTCTTATTCACTCATACTTTAATATACTATAAAAATAGACATAACTTAGTAAAAATTGTCTTTATAAACAACGCTCGAAGGTGTGTATTTTTTATTATTTTAACCACATAACCAATATCACTCACACCAGCATTTTACCAGCCGGCTGCGTGATTATTAATGTTACTAACAACTGGTATATTGAATGTTTTCTGAATATTTTTTTACAGACCATTTCCGTTTACCATACTTCACAAAAATAAAAATATCTTACTTTTTATTTTCAGTTTTATTATTATAAATATTAGAAAGTGTACAACCATTGAAGTTTAATTATTTTTTCCGACGACCGTTCATTTACGATGTATTTTAACGCACTCAAAATCGTTGATTAATGACCCCTGTTAATGAATTATTTTCTATTAATCAACGATTTACTTATATGCAACCCAACGTACATTGCTCCAATACATATTATAATTAATAGTGGCCTGTGGTGTAGGCAACCATATACTGACCCGCTACATTTATTTTGAAATCAAGTAGCTGTGTTAGTACTATCTGTCATTATTTATTTCATTGTTGTATTTTCTTAAAATTCACTAAGTTTCAATGGTTGTACAATTTCTAATATCAATATTTATAATAATAAAACTGAAAATTAAAAGTGAGATATTTTTATTTTTGAAAAGTACGGTCGACGGAAAAGTTGTGTAAAAAAAATATTCAGAAAACATTCAATATACCAGTTTTCAGTAACGTTAATAGGTAGTCACGCAGCCGGCTGGTAAAATGCTTCGTGTGAGACATGAGGTGATTGCGATGTCGAGGGTTCAAGACCCAAATGGAACCAATTTTTTTTTTTTTAACGCGCTCGCTCCGCTCACGCGTTAAATTATCTCAATTGTTAATCGCCCTTATTAATACACTTGTTCATTAAATAACCATTTCCGTCGACCATTCATTTATGATTTTAACGCACTGAAAATCGTTGATTAATGACCCCTGTTAATGAATGATTTTCTATTAATCAACGATTTGCTTATATGCAACCCAATATACATTGTTCTAATAGATTTTAGATTGGTTAGTACTATCTGTCATTATTTATTTGTCAATTTTTAAATAAAATTTCAGAAAATGTTCATTACACCAGTTGTCACTCAAAACTATATATGGCCCCGTGGCGTAATGGTAAAGTTCACCTGGCATGCAACACTGAGGTCGAGAGTTCAAAACCCACCGAGAGTAATTTTTTTTTTATTATTTCAATTTGAAAATAAATAATAAAAAATAAAATAAAACTACCTACCACTGAGAAAAGTTAAACTATCTTTGAGTAGAGTTAATATAAATAGGAAATAGTGATTGTTTTTTATCGTATCGTTAAATAAATAAACATTGAAAGTGAGATATCTCTATTTTCGAAAATTACTGTCGACGGAAAAGTTTTATAACAAACTCGTGAATTAAAATGGCGATTAATAATCTCAAATTATCTCGATTGTTAATCGCCCTTATTAATACACTTGTTCGTTAAATAACCAATAATAAATTACAGTGAAATGAATAATAACACAGCTATTTGATTTCAAATTAAATGTTTTAGCGGGTAAGTATATGGTTGCCTACGCTAAGTATGATTGCATTGGAGCAATGTACGTTGGGTTGCTTTTAAGTAAATCGTTGATTAATAGAAAATCATTCATTAACAGAGTCATTAATCAACGATTTTGAGTGCCTTAAAATACATCGTAAATGAACGGTCGACGGAAAATAATATAACACTCCGACTGTGTATTCGCTCAACAGGTTCATTGTTCATTGAGGACAAATAGGTGAGAACTCTGAAGTAGTAGAATACAAATTAAATCTCTTAACCACAATTTGAACAAAAAATTTGAGATTTTCACCTCAAATCTAGATGAAAAGAAATCCAAAATTGACAACTTCGGTGCAGTGGTAATTGATTAGAAATGATGAAAATATTCACCTACCCAACGATTATCGTACCTTGAATCAAACCACTGTATTCTTCTGATGTCAAAAGGTCGTATTCAATCAGTTTTAGCGATCATAGTTTGATAGTAGTTAGCTTGTTACTTGTCGAAATTGAATCTCTGGGCAACACTCAACAATGAACATGATGTAAGAGCATTTTACGACTCTCGTACATGTTGTCAAACAAAACACAGATTATAGTTATTATAAGAAAACACAATGCAACAGGCACCTCGTAACGTGATGTACATAATATTATATTATAGTATAGTTAACAAGTGCTTCTTTGGTCAACTTTTTCCAGCAGTTTCGGAAAAATATGAAAAAGGTGTCATTGGATTCGGATAGCATGTAGATGATTTTTGAAACAAAAAGTTCCAATCGCAAAAATTGCAAAAATTATAAACAATGAACTAAAAAAAGGGAGTTTGGTTTATTGCAAATATCTCAAAAAATAATTCAGATTTTTCAAATTTAAAATAAAGTTCAAAAAGAGGGGGAAATTTCCCGAAAGAAAATCCTACCACCGGAACTGTAGGACCAACATTTATAATTTTTCCATAGGGGTGAAAATACAGCCGAATACCAGTACTCTAGCTTACGCAAGCAACGCCCATTTTGGACACTCTATCAATAAAAATTATTTAAATATATTAAATATGGAAATTGGGAATGGAAAAAATTCTAGAACTTAATGGATGGATTAGTGGACAATAATCGGCCAGCAAAGAATTGTTGTCGCAATTATTCAATTAGTTATGCAATAGTTGAATAATAATATTGTGCAGCTTGAACATGAACATTGCAGGTGTGATACTCAATAGTTACGCTCTGATGGAAAAATTTTAAAAATAAATTTTTCAGTTTTTTATAAAATATTTATGAAGTAACGAAATTAAAAATTGATCAATTTTTTTGTTACCAGAAGTCTGCATGGAAAAAATTTGTTATGAACAAATGCGTTATTTATACGATAATTATTTTTTTTTATTTTTTGTTAAAATAAATTTATATTCAACTAGTTAAGATGTCAATGCAATACATAATGAATAATATGAATGAAAAAATGAACACCGACAATATTCAACATTGGACATCATAAATTGTATATTTCTCCTATAGGCATTAGGCATTGAGCCGATTACAGAGGCTGCGTTTTCGCGAGCTATCTCAATACTGAGACGCTGCATCAGGAAATTTGTCGGCCGCTTTCCTCCCGTGATTTTTTTTATTTTTATTTATTTTTTTGGAATCTTTGATGCAAATGCCAATTTAGGTATCGAAAATAAAGACAAATTATGATTTTCCAAAAGTAAATGGTCCCTCAATATTAATTATAATGTGTAGAAAATAATTGATGATTAATAAATACGTTTTTAAACAATACATTTTTATTGAGGAACGATTAGCATTTGCATCAAACATGGAATTCCAAAAAAAATCAATTTTCTTATAATTACAATTTTTCAAACAAAAGGAGATAAAATTTAAAAAAAATCATTTCCATGCAGCTTCTGAGACGTAATAAAAAAGATGATGATCAAAAATATTCAAAAAATTGTTAATGAAAAACTGAAGATATTTTTTTCTATTTCCCAACGAGGATCTATTCTGAGGCCTTTCAAGAATAGCTCAACGTATAAAAAAAATCCCAAATTTATAGTTTAATAGATAGTTACGATAAAATAAATAATAATATAACTCAAAATAAGTCAATATTCCTTAAATTAATGATATTAGAATCATGCAACAAGCAAGCGTTGCGTCCATTGTTGATTTATTTTGCGAACTGTGATTTAGTAAAATTTTATCGACATTAGTTTACACCATTAGAGAGTAGATTCAGATATAGAATCCGCTACAAATTAAAAAATTCAAACCTTATTATCTGAAAAGTCCCGGGATAGATACTCAAATTTATAATAAATTAGTTCTTGTTATCCTTTTCCATTAAATAGACTGACATTTAAAAAGAGAATCATTACGAAACTCATATCAGTATCGTAATGACTGACATAACATATTGATAGTATGTAAAAATAATTATCATACTTGCAAAGTTCAAGTTCAAGCAGCAAAAAATTATTAATTAATAAAAGATTGAAAAATTGTGATAAAAGTTCCTTGCTTACCGATTATTGTTCATTCATCTAACCAGTCAGTTCCTGAATTTTTTCATTTCTTGATTTTCGTATTTGATATGTTCAAATAATTTTTATTGTTAAAGTGTCCGAAGTGAGCTTGCTTGCGCAAGCAAAAGTAACCGTTTTCGGTCGTATTTCATTCCTCTTAAAAACATTATAAATATTGATCCTACAGTTTCGGAGTTGGGTTTTTCTTTTGGAAAATTTTCTCCTCTTTTTGAGTCTTCTATTAGATTTCAACAATCTCATTTAAATTTTGAGATATTCGCAAAAAACCAAACCCACCCATTCTAGTTAAGTGTTTATAACTTTTGCAATTTTTACGTGCGGAACTTGTATGTTAAAATCATCCACCATGCTATTCTGAATCGAATGACACCTTGTTCATATTTTTCCGAGACTGCTGAAAAATGTTCACCAAAAAATCACTGCACTTGTTAACTAGACTAATAATTTTCCAACGATATCGTCGAACATGCAAAGAAGTTGCATCAAGAACAGTACGAACTGACGAAAAATCTGATAGGAAATTACATTTCTTAAGAGGCCACTATCGAATTAGATACGGTATAAATTTAATTGATATCGAAGCTATGCGATGTAATTTGCAGTAAATTCGCAGTAAATTCGCAGTTCGAGTTTTTTTTAGAGCGAAAAAATCTGCAGAATTCAGTTCCTTATTGCCTTGGCCTAACGGTGCAATGAGTTGTCCGTCGGCGGTATGCCTCCACTCTTCTTCACATTACTGACCAGACCCTTGATATTTTACGTATCACTCAACTATTGTAGAAAGTTACAGGAAGCATTGCAAAGTATTTTCTTGTACACGGAAAAAGGTGTGTGTAGTTTTTTTGGACAATTGTCTGAAATTTTTAAACAAATTCTGTCTGGAATGGTTCCAAAAAAAAAATTTGTGTAGAAATTTCGCACATTATTGTTTATCCTAATTTATTATAATAATATATCCACATGAATACCTCCCAAGAGGTTATCTTGAACGATGGAAAATAGCGACTGCAGTTTGTCTTTCATCGCAGATGATTCCACAACAGATTTTATGAATGTCCTATTCATATTTTCGAACTAAAATATATCCACATTGTGTATATTTCTTTGAATCTATTTTTTAAACAATAAGAAGGTATTGTTTAAATTGGTTAAAAACATCGTTGCGTATAAATGTAACAGAAATTTTAGTTCTTTTTGGTATAATTCTGTGTACTATGTTATTGAAAAATGAACAATATTGTGTTATTATTTTACACAACAATTTGTTTCTATTACAGTTCTCTCGCGTTCTGTGGGACAGAACTGAATTCAGAATACATTGCACAATACCACAGCCGACTTGATCTCTTGAGCCGTGGTGAGAAAGTCGGCAACACCGCATTGAAAGCAATTTGAAGTCCTACTCATTAATTCTTTAATTTCTCGGCTTATTCGAAAAACTAAGAAAAAAAACAGAGGAGAATGAATTTTTAGAGAAAAGAACGACGATTAATGTGGTTATTTAATTTTTTTCATCACAAACTGGAATAGCAATATATTCAATTTCTTAGATATGGGAAATCTGTCAAGTTTGGTTTTTCCATGCCCTAAAATTCACATTTCAAGATTTTTTTAAATTTTTTTTCTGATAAGTACAGAAACCACATAGATGATCCTTGATTTTTTTCAGATTTTCTATTTGAAATCTGACTGATGAAAATAATATGAAAAAAATCAGAGATCATCTATGTGGTTTCTGCATTTATCAGAAAAACATTTCAAAAAAATCTCCCGAAATGTGAATTTTAGGGTATGAAAAAACCAAAGTTGACAGATTTCCCATATATAAGAAATTGAATATATTGCTATTCCAGTTTGTAATGAAAAAAATTAAATAGCAACATTAATCGCCGTTCTTTCCTCTAAAAATTCAATTTTATATGTTTTTCCACAGACTTATGGCTCACCAATGATGCAAACCAAGTTTTGCAAATTTCGGGAAACTCCTCGCAGTAGGTTTTACACCATTTTGGTCATTTAACTATTTTGGTCTGGTACCCAACAATTTTCGGTACCAAACCAAGCTGATTACCGAACCAAGTGTTCTACTGTTTACACCAAGATGACCAAGGCTATTTGGTTGACATAATGTCATTGGTCAGCTCATCAAGAGACGGTATAAACGTGACCATTCGGTGTCTATACAAAGAAATCTGAAGTAACTGAACTTGCCCATTAATCCAGTACGATTGGTATGCTAGTAGTTGGAACCATGGTAAACCCGGAAAAAAAAATTGTTTACCTGAATTCCAGGGGTGAAACATATTTTTATTTTTGGTTTGAAAATAAATAAATAGATTTTTGCTGTAATCTTGGAAAGTATATGATTTATCGGAAAAACAACTCAAGAAGGTGAAAGACAATTCAATTCTCCACAAAAATGATTCATAGTAATTTTTTATGAAATGCGCTCGTTTTCTCAGAAAACGTTATTGAACGCCGACATCAAATTTCAGGTTCACGCTTACCCGGCGCTGGAAGTTCTGACAGAGCCGAATATTAATTGTTCATAACTCTGCTAAAAATGATCGGAGAAGGAAAAGGAAAAGTTCATATCGTTTCTGAAGACTCCTACCTTCTCATGCAAATATAATATAAGAGTATTTGAGTACCTAAAATGTGTTTTGTCTCACTTCACGGAGATGTTTGCGGTTGATCCGAAAATCATGAATAATTTAATAAATATGAAATTATTATACTTAAGCAGCAACCCATACCCTCTTTGAACTATATGCAACAATTTTAGAGTAGTGTGACAGGTCCCACTTATACATGCTTTGTTTTACTCCTGCCTCATTTTCAACTTACCCATAAAACCGGCATTCTCTTCAGTAAATGTTGAAAATAATCGCTTATTCATATCCCAACGAGGAAGACTTAGAAAGCTTCAAAATACTCGTGAGAAACAACTATATGAAGCTCCCGGAAGCCAAACAGAAAAAAATATTATGTTAAATCTTCTTTACGCAGGTACTTTTTACGTAGGTTTGTAGGGATGTCTAAGGGACTATATATGTATAATTTGATCTGTTGTTCAATTGTTTTTTTTTTTTTTTTTGTTTGGGGTATATACATTTATATTATATTATGAAGAGTTCCTTGGTGGAAATATAGTACGGTTGAGTTATATTATTTTAGCCTTAACTATGTGATATAGCTGTTTGTATATATTTATGTTTTGTTAATAAAGATTTTATAAAAAAAAAAAAAAATATCCTACATATATGTTTGATAACACTATTGTGAAGCGCAAACCTCAAGCTTGAAATCACATACTTCATTTTTCATGTAGAATGTGTATGAGCGATTATTTTCAACATCTACTGAAAAAGATGCCAGGATTATGGGACAGTTGAAACCTGAGGCAAAAGTAAAATCTAGTTTTCAACATTTACTGAAGAAATTGCTGGGATACATTTTGTCCATCCAGACTGAAACAGAAGAATTTCCGGGCGACAAAGTGCACCACGTTTTAGTCTGGATGGCAAAGTGCACCTGTGTTAGGTCACAACCAATCAGAAAGCTATAGAATATCTTCCATTGACTGAAACGTGGTACGTTTGGCTTATGTGCCGCCTTATGGGTGAGTTTAAAACTGATGAGGCAGGAGTAAAACCCAGTTTTTTTGTTTGGCAAGTATAAGTAAGTGAGACTTGTCTCACTAGTCTAAAATCGTTGCATATGGTCAAAAGAAGGTACGGATTTCTGCTTCAGTATAATTATTTCATATCAACTAAACAATATATGACTTTCGGATCAGTGTGAAGTGGGATAAAACACATTTTGGCTACTAAGATACTCACATATTATATTTGCATGAGGAAGTAGAAGTCTTCAGGAACGACACACACTTTTTCTTTTCCTTCTACTATCATTTTTAGCAAAGTTATGACAAATCTAATTTTCGGCACTGCTGGAAATGGCAGTGGCGGGTTATCGCGAGCCTGAAATTTGATATCAGAATTCAATCAGGTTTTCTGAGAAAACGAACGCATTTTGTGAGAAATTACTGAGTATATTTCTTGTGGAGAATTGAATTATCTTTCACTTTGTTGAAATTCTTTCTTGATAAATCTTATACTTTCTGAAACAACAGCAAAAAAAAATTATAATTTTTTTAAATAAAAACTTTTTTGGGCTCCACCCATGATTTTTTGGCAAACCATTTTTTTTCTAACAATACATGATGTCAAGAAGTGCTACGATTCATTCTTCACTTATGGCATTTGTCTGTCGTTACTGTCAGGGCCGTAACGAGGGCGGGGCAAGGGAAGCTTTGGCCGCGGGCGCTAGCCCGCAGGGGGCTCCACAATGACTTTCGGCTAGCCCGCAGGGGGCGCCTAAATGACTTTGGATCTGAATAATATTAGCTATCTGCGGTTCTACTATTGTTAGGGGGCGCAAACCTACATATTAGCCACGTGCGCTATCCACCTAGTTACGGCTCTGGTTACTGTACTAGGAACAAAAGACTTCCTTCGATGACACAGTTACGATAATGATGAGCTAGTCCGACGACTTGCGGTGATGGTAAATGGTAAAGACTGGTGCGGTATTTTTACCAGACAGACATCGATTGAAGTTTAGGAATCCAGTTAGGTAGGGAAGAAGGTTCAGTGGCCACAAGAACATCTAAGCAACGTAAAGTAAGAATCTGTGATGGATATAAAACAAACTGTCATTTTTTTAGGGTTATGTTGTAACAGGATTTTGTTATTGAACATATTTTTCAGAGTCATAAAATAGTTTTGTTTTGAAATGTATTGGGTGTAATTTGAAGAATTATGTTCTGAACAGAATCCAAGATCTTTAACTTCGGGGTTTTATTACTTGCACATAAATCTTCTGATTTAACGAGCTGAAGTTTCTAAAACAAAACATTTTCAATATAAACTTGAAAGTTGTCGGGGGTAACGTATCAAGATCTTGTGTATGAGCGATAACATTTTTCAGTTTTCACGAAAAGGGAAAATTTAACCACTTGAATTAGTAAAAATCAACCATGTTGAAGTACCCTCCTCTTCATATATTTCCACCATGTGGAAAATAAGAGGCAAACATCTGACAGAAAACAACAACTTTCCTGGCTAATACCACGACGAACATTGAAATACATCTGACAGATATTTGTGCAACGTTCTTCCAAGCAAATGCTTATTGTAATCATACAGCAGATTATACTTTATAAATATCTGTCAGATTCAATTGAATATTACGTTGAGAGAAAGGATGTTGACCGAAATTATGAACTTAGAAAAATTATTGGAGTATGGAGCCATTAAGTACCGGTATATGAAGGAGTTGGTGAGCTAATTTATGAAGAGTTGCTCAGTACTATTGGCAATCAACGCCATTCGTACGCGACTGTGAAAAATTGGATTGCAAGCTTCAAAAGAGGTTAATATTTCATTGAAGATGAAGAGCGATCAGGAAGGCCAGTTTCTGTGTTCGTCCCCGAAAATATCGATGCAGTTTATCACATGATATACTGAATATTTCATATCAATGCACAACGCATCTGTCATATACTTCACACCGAACCGGACATGAAAAAAATGTCTGCAAAATGGATCCCCAAATGTCAGAATGTTGACCAGAAACATTTATGCGTAGGAACTTCTCAATTCGTGTTGCTTCTATGGATAAAACTTTGGTACATTTGTACGAACCAGAAACAAAGAGGCGATCGATAGAACTCTGGTTCTCCAAGGCCTAAGAATTTTCGTGTTAAATAATCTGCTGGAAAAATCTTTGCTTTAGTTTTTTGAAATTGCCATGGAGTAATCATGGTTGGTTATAGAACAATAATTTGGAATTATTATTTGATGTTACTGACCAATCTACGGGAAAAATCAAGAAGAAAAGACGAGGGAAGTCGTCCAAATCGCATGTGGTCATGCAAACATTTCGTTATTTGGATTTCAATTCACCACTCGAACACCCCCCCCCCTTATTTACCAGATCTGGCTCCGTCCGATTATCATTTCTTTCCCTAGGTGAAAAATGTTTTTGAAAAGTCGTGAATTACCTTCCAACAAGTAGTTTGAAGAAGCTGTAGAGGCTTGTCTTGCAGAACATTTTTTGTTTTTCAAGAACTAGAGCAGTTGCAGGTTTGTTGTGACAAATGTATCAAATCATCAAGACGAAGGTATGTTGAATAACAAAATATTTTAACTTTTAAATTTTGTTTGCTTCTACAGTAGGCTGACAAATTTTCAGTACATCCTCGTACCTATATTGGTGTTAAATGCTGAGTAGAGGAAAAACTTGCTCACTATAAATTTTTGAATACCTATATTAACGACATAAAAGTCTTAGGAATAACTGTAACTCCGTTTTTCGGTAAAATGCTGGAAATTATTTGGAAAAATATGATTAAAAATGTACAAATGGAAATATTTTCGGATAACTTGAGACATATGAATAGTATTGAAAAGACATGGGACCTGAACACATATATACTTTCGAATGTTTGGTATACAGCAAAAATCTTACCTCGAAAAAAAAGGAAGGCCGAAAACTAGTACAGATAACAGGGAAATATATATAGCTAGGTCACTTGTATAAAATCTCTCGTAAACAGCTGTATAGGTAATAGTCGCGGAAAATGAGGTATTGAACTAATAAATATTGAAAACAAAGCAGCATATCTCCACATAAAAAGTCAGTTTGAACCGTGGACAACCGAAAAATCAAATATATCGATATAAAAATCGATGGTGAATGATATCTTCATTAGGAATACAAGAATAATCTTAAATCAATTCTTTAAAAATGCACATATTATAATAATAAAAACTGAAATAGATGAAACAACAAAACTAACCTCGAGCACTGTACAAAAGTATTATGGATTTTAAAAGCAGTAGGTACCTCACACATGGAGGATAATTTCCCAAACAAAAACTGGTCGAAAATTTGGATAAACTGTTTATATAAAAATATTAAGACACTGAATGATATTTATCCAGTAAACACAAACTTGCAACATCCAATAATTGTGAAAAATGCAATCGTACTGAAGATATAAAATCACAGTAAATAGGAATAAATTGTAAACCGAGATCACAAGGTAAACATCCGAATCCTTTGATGTAGAAATAAGTATGAAAAAATTAAGTAACAAATTAATGTATGTATTCTTATCTGTGATAATAAAATAGTTAAAAAAAATCATTCAAAGTCAGAGAATGCAAAATATTTTCTGTGCATAAATTTTATTGTTCCCAAGATATTCCTACAAGATTCACCTTTTAAAAATGAGCACGTATATAAATGAAATCTTTCAGCCTTTGTAAACTCTTCCAACCTACAAAAAATATTTTTATCCAACTACACTCATTGTAATTTCAACATATTTCTCAAGTAAACATTCCTCAAACAATGCTAACAACATTCTTCAATAAGGAACCGTCACTTGACCGTTAAAGATCGTTAAATTCATCAATATTCACAAAGCACCGCCGATCCTTTCAAGATTCCAAAAGTAATCTTTAAAACGCAGAGATGAACCACAAAACAACAGACAATGAAAGTACGTTGATTATTGAAATTTGAACTTTACTCGGGTAAACAAACAGCTCAATTGACGATGTAAACGCTACCGCACTTACGCAAATATAGTCGGCGAGCATGTGTTTATTGTTGTTAAGTTATAACCGCAAATAATGTAAGCAATGGAAAGGTGAATTACTCATGCAAGGATTTCGGATCAATACTTGAGCTGGCATCAGCTGGCCAGACTGTTTACAGACCGGTCATGAGTTGATCGGACTAGATGTTTGTGACTTTTTGTGACTTTTGTGACCAAACCCTGATTGCCAAGTTTTTTTGCCCCTCGACACATGTACAAATTTCTTTGAAATTATATTTATTCATTGTCAGATTGTGGTTGGTAAAATCACTCGAAAAACCATGTCCAGAAAATCAAACTTTCAATCGCTGATTTACCTGTTCAAAGTTCTTAATTTATTTGCATGATCATTCGCCACCGACTCTCCAGAGTTGCGCCGTTCGCTACACCATTAAAATGCATAGGTCAGCAAACGACGCACCTCAGGAGAGTCGCTGGCGAATGACTATGCATACGGCTGATGAAAATATTTTTCTTATTTCATCTGAAAGAGGCGTTCAACAAGAAGATCCTTTGGGCCCAGCACTTTTTTGTTTATGTATTGAGAAATTAACAAGATCCATTGACGCTGATTTTAATTGTTGGCATATTGATGAAGCGTTGCTCGGAGCCATGTTAGATCGTTGAAGCTATTGGTTATCTGCTCCAAAAAGTGTTGAATCAAATTGACCAAGTTCCTTTCGGTAGCTCCATGTTGTACAAGAGATGCCATCGACATAAGAGAATTGGTTTTCTGGTTTAGGCATTCTGCCAAAGATTCTTTAGTAAGAGGTGCACCAAGGAGAGTCCAATTGGTTCTGTCTATTATTTCAATGCCAAGAGCAAAATCGTATCTCTTCGAAATGCTTTCTGAAAGATCGTTCATTAAAAAAAGTTCGCACTTTTTGAGGCCAACTTCATTGGAAGATGATACAATTTTTTTGAATTCTTCTAGGACTATATCTGCATTGTATTACTGGACATGAGTACAACGATTGTCTTGTTTCCCCGATTCCATCAGAATCCATAGTGAGCGAAAAGGCATATGTACTCTTCTATGAGAAGGAGGGCACTTAATCACACCTTTTAGATTATATTCAGTTTTATTTTATAAATATTATTACGGTTATCATTTATTTTTATACATTTTATGTTTATTTGAATAAAAATTTCCTAAAATGTATGTTTGAATTTATTTTGTCTTTTGTTTTTACTCAGCCATTCTCAAGTGAAATGTTTACTTGATTATCTAAATGACCCTTCAGGCGCCTTTCAAATTAATTATGAAAGAATCATGAATTAAAATTTCAAAATTGAATATTAGCTGACTCTTAGACTATTTCATTGGTAAAAAAATATAACGCAGCTCTGCCGATCGATTTCAGACACATGATCCAAAACATTAAATAATGAGCATATGCATAATAATGTGATTAGGTCTGGGAATATTACGTTACGTAAACAGAGTGTCTGCTGCTTTGATGAATATGGTAACTACTCTACTAGATGGGGCAATTTGAGTTAAGATTATGGTGACTTATTCAAATCGTAGAAAAATATTTTGTCAATTGAATGAAGTGCAAAACCAAAAGTTGTGATAAAGTGTTCCGAAACACCGCGAGACCTTTTCGTTGATTATCATGTTTCATCAAGCGGAGGTAAATACAAACATACTTCATAGAAACTATCATCTGTTTCAAAGAATGTTATGCAATGTTCGTGTATTATATCCATAGAGAGAAAATATTGCGACACACACGAAGAAGAAGAAGAAAAAGAAGAAGAAGAAGAAGAAGAAGAAGAAGAAGAAGAAGGACCCTCTGAAATCTGAAAAAACGTAGTGAAGTCATTTAAATTCTTGAATTATTTTTGAGTGTGTCCGTTTCCATGACCATAAACAGTGTCACACATAAAGTTCGCCACATATAGAAGTTTTTTTTATTACCAAATATAATGAAAATTTGATTCCGCAGTTAGTTTGTGATTGAAAAATTAGTAAAAAACAGACTCTTTTGTTTTGTCATGTGCTTCTCATCGTAATTTTTTTCAAAAATCTTCAAACAACCGAGAGCTAAAATCTAATACTTTTTCCAGTGTATAATGCACAATTTTTTCTGTGACGGGAAAAACAACGATTTAATCAAATATCTGCTTTGACCTATGTGTGTATATATGTCCAGAAAAAAAAAATACTCACTTTTTGCCCGGTTCTCGGGGAAAAAAGTTATTTCATGAAAAGTTATATTTTATTACCTGTCATCAGAGATAAAATGTCAAAAAATTTCCCGTAACAGAAAAAAAATTATTATATTCATTAATCTGCTCTATAGCCCTCATTTATAAATCTGCTGTTGATAATAACACAAATATTGTGTCGTTTCAGCATATCATATTTCAATATTCTCATGATTTCATCAGCTATTCTGATAACTAAAACACCTTGCTTTCGTCTCGGAAATCCAAGAATTTGCATGTTCAAAAAAGTCGCTTTCGCCTACTCACTTTGAATACTAACAAATCAGCTTTTTTCTCGGTTCTCGTTTCCTTATGTCACAACTGCATTTGTTGTTAAATAACTAGTGCAGCAATTATAAATACAAACAGCAGTAATAATGATTTAATTTCGTAATGAACTGGTTCTACACACGACAGCAAAGCATTGTCTTAAAATCGAAAGGGGCGCGTTATAGTCCAGGAAATATAGATCACAGAAATTGGTTGGGATTCGATCCATGAGTCACTAGCTTCTAGTAGAGAAAAGTTTTAAAGTAGGTAGGTGCCAAAAGTCGGTTTACAGAAAACCAACGGATACCACACAATATCTACACTTCAATTCAAACCATATTGTTGAGTGAGAGATTATCTGATCGATAGAAGAGGTACAAGTCGGGAGAAAACAAAACACCAAAATAACAAAACAAATGACCTAGCATAGGTTATCCTCTGTGCCATTAGAAAGGTTTATGATCTTTTTCCACATCATCGAGTAGCACAAGGCTGCCCCGTCTCACAAGGCAATTCAGCCGACTGGGATGATCTTCGCATGTTTCTCTTTTGAATATTCAACACAATGCGTCGAGACAATTTCTGAGATTGGGGATGCGAGAATATATACCTAACACGTCAAGAAAAACATCATCTGATAAACCCCGGTTTAGAAGAAACTGCTCCAGCGCAGTCACCTTCTAGCAGGCAGCAACAAACTTCCCTTGCAGCTTATTTTCTTCCACAACCGAGGAAGAGCTAGCAACGAACGTTTAGGAAAGAGTTACTATCTTTGCCAACATGCAGCAAACTCTACGCTGAAATCAATGGGAAAACAACCCCATTGACATTCATATGTCGCTGATGACTCGGAAAGACGGGTGACACGTGACAGACTGACAGATGACATCTGAAAAGCTCTTAGATGTCGCTGATGTCTCTGAAATACGAGTGACACGTGACAGGCCGACAGATGCATCTGACAATCTCTTAGATGTCGCTGATGACTCGAAAAGACGACTGACACGTGATAGTCCGACAGATGACATCTGATAATCTCTTAGATGTCGCTGATGACTCGGAAAGACGAGTGACACGTTATGGGTCGACAGATGGCATCTGACAAGCTCTCAGATGTCGCTGATGACGACCAATGACACATGACAGACTGACAGATGATGATACATGACAGGTTCTGCTTCAGAACAAATAATTATACATGAGTATTTAAAATAACACAGAGTTTACTCAAAATTCTTACAAATCATTATTGTCTTCAAGTGAATCTTCTTGTCTGTGATTAATTTTTCTCGAAATTGTTTACCTTCTGGAACACTGCCGAAGACTCTTAAATTTGGCTTTCCATGTATCACACAATATATCATGACCCCAGTCGCTACGAGACCATCTAGGTGTATTTGAAATAACAGAGTTCACCTAAAATTCTTTCACGTCATTATTGTCTTCAAGTGAATCTTCTCGTCGGTGATTCCACGAACATTCAGACGCATTGTGCTGGGTCTTAACACCTAGTGGATCTGACGAAATTATGTCGATCGATCTCAAGGAATGTGCTCTCCAACTCCTTTATAATATGATGATAGGTATTTCCTTTCGACTGGAAAATTTCATGAGTACAACCAGTCTCCAAAAAGGGGAAAAAGACTCTATCTACCACTGTAGACCTATCGCACGGCTATCTGTTAGCTAAAAGATCATAGACAATACCATTAACATCAAGCTCATTGAATATCTAGAATGCTCAGGAATTATCAATGATCAACAATATGAATTCCGGCATCAGAGATCAACTGGTGACCTGCTTCCTTATGTCTCACATTTTTGGCAGCAATCTATTGAAAAATATGTTGAAACTCTGCCCGAGCAGCACATGTGCTCATTTGGTGCTCATGTGGAACGAATGCCCTAGTGAATACGCACCTTAAAGATTGTACAAGATTTTATGTCAAGCGACAAGTCAAATTAATTGTCCTTATAATTGTATTCACTTCTTAACGATTTTAATCAATTTCTTTATGGAAAATTATCGTCGTGAAAAAGTTGCTCATATCTACCGAAATCTAAACTTTTTGCTAACTGTATTAAAAGAATCGATCTAAAACTCTTGGGAAGAATGAACGTAGATGTTGCGTGGAAATGGCTCTAGCATTTCCTCAAACAAACAATAAATTTGGCTGGTAAGTGACTTCAGAATATATTAAAGATGACATCTGCGATTGTCGAGGGAATTTTCCCGAATACTGAATGAGAATAAATCGATTAAAATAGCTTGATTCCCCATGGTTTATGATCCATTTCTATGCCGATTTGTGTTTTAGGCTTTATGTTTGTAAACAACTTCCAACGAGGGTTGATTGATAAGGATTTATGTCTCGGAAAAATAGAGTTCAGACATTGAGAGGGTTATTGAGTACAAATAATATTTTTTTTTTATTCAACAAATACAGATAGAGAGAGGAGAAAGGGAGATGAGGGAGTCCCCAGTATGGATTACTGTAGACATCCTGAGAAAATATGAAAAATAAAGGCTGAGAGTGAAGTACTCATTTGTTCATTTATAGATGATTTGAAAAAATTACCAACGAGAAGTATAACAATAATCGCATAAGCGCTATTTATGAAAGAGTTTTAATAGGCCAGTCGCCATATACTTTTATCCTTGAATAAATGCCAAGTTGACGAAACATGGGGCAGTGGTGTGGTATTTATCCAAAAAATTCTCTTGACTTTTTTACACTTCACTGTATAACTTTTTTCCTTGTATCCTACGACCTAGATAATGTTACGTACTTTTGTAGTGTGATAAATTTCCTATAATTTGCATTAATTAACGTATTTTTGACCTTATACTAACCGAGATTCAGAGCTTCAAAAAGTGCAAATTTTCTCAAAATCCAATATGGGTGGTCATGTTCTACGGATTCGAAGCTTCAAAAAGTAATTCGATTTATCTTTCACTCAGGTGGGTGGCACCACCCCAGATTTGTTAATTTTTATGTTATTGCCAATCGAAATTCCTTATCCTTACATAAGAATACGTTTCATGCTGAAAGTCGTACATTTCTGAATGTACATTAGTACAAATAATAATTTTATATATGGTAAATTGTGTATCTGGGTACTTCCTTCTCTTGAAATTCAGGATCTGGAAAGTTTTTCTTGCAAATGGTGAAGCACAACGGCGCTGTTTCCTTGCAGCTGCAGGCTGCTGTGCTGCACCCTATTTGGCACTAGCAGAAAATAATATTAATGATGTTGTCGGGAGCTACATTTCGAGGGGTGATGATGGGGACGACTTCTCTTCTCATCAACGACCACCACCACACCGATGGCAGTATCTTATTTCCCAGCCATGTCTGCACCTGCAGATATGTGCGAAAAGCATGGTGGGTATATAGCTGCATCTGTGAACGGGGGTAGTCTTGCGAGATGAAATTTTGGTTTGGTCACAAATTTACTAAAAATTTGGTAGCGCAGAGTCAAGATATTATGTTGCCTAAATACTAATGTATGAGGAATTTCTCCCCTACCTCAGCAATGTAAGAGGCAGATACATCTTCCTCTTTGAAGACGGATGCTGATGCATGCAGAAAAGCGTGTTTTTTTTAACAACGTACAGATTTTCTTTTTGCCTCGACCGAAAGTGGCTGAAGTGGTGTCACACCCATTTATGGCGTGAAGGAATGAAATATGGTTTGGATCGAACTTTCAGGAGAAAGCTGAATGTAACAATGATGAGATAATGCATCTTCCACTTTTTTGGAAGTAATATTTTTATTGAAAGAGGAGGCTAGTGCTGTGAGTAATACGGGGAGTCAACATGTTCGCCAGTTATGGAGACTGTCATATTCAGCAGCGATGACACTCATACTCAGCAGCCTTCGATATTGATATTTGAACAATCATAACGTCATCATCTTCAATCAACTGTTTGAGGTTGAAGCCGTTTGCTGCCATCAGCGTAAAGATTAGGTTGGATTTGTTAGTGTCGTTGGATAAGAAGTTCTCCTGAGCCACAGCGACTATGGTTACGGACGAAAAAACATAATGGAGGTGTGCGGCAAAGCCCGGCGAGCTCTTTCGGCTTCGCAGCATTGATAGGAAATATCAGTTGGATACCCATCAAATGCCACTGTGACATTACCACCAAAATGTTTTTTCATGTAGTCTATTTAGGCCTAACAAACTGACCCGAACGTCGGAGTTGTCCTCTTACTCCGTACTACCTTATAATAAAAGATATTCTCAAACAATTACAGAAAAACCTCTGCTGCCAATGTTCACTTCTCCTTGTCATACAGCGTTGACTTTCCATATGTGTAATATAAAACCGAGTATGGGAAACTTTTATTATCATTTTGTAAGAAAATTGTATTCTTCATAAAAATTAGTGCATTGCAAAAAACTTGTATATGAGTTATCAATATTATCTATTTCCAAACAGTGTACAGAGGAGCATTAAAAATAGGAGTAAACTACCCTCATATTTGATATTATCAATAAAGTCAATCGAGAAAAGTTGTTCAGAACTGGAAACAATATCAAAATTTGAAATCGCAGCGACCTACGAAAAATAATTTTTTATATATTTTATGATTGAAGTGATAGTAAATTCGCGAATTTGTTTAACTTATTTAAGTATTTTGCAGTAATTAATTGATTTATTCAATAATTATCTGCTATCAAATCATACCTATAGTTATTTTGGACATACATAGAGTGTGAAATATCAAATCGGCACCAAAAAACGAGTTAAAATTCGAACCATTTTCAACAAACGTCAATATTTAAAATTTTATTAAAAAAGAAAATAGGAAAAAAATAATTTTGTTGCGTAGGTCGCTATGATTTCAAATTTGAATATTATTTTAAATTCTAAACAACTTTTCTCGTTAAACTTTTTTTAATATATAAAAAATGTTTACTCCTGATCAAAATTCCTATTTTTTGTGCTCCCCTGTACAATGTATGGGAATTTGAAATTTTGATACATCAAATATAAGTTTTTTGCAATACACCAATTTTTATGGAGAGTAAAATTTTCTGACAAGTGGATAATAAAAAAGTTTCCCATATGGTGCAAATTTTTTGAAACTCACTGTATAGCAATAACCAGCTTTCTTCAGTTTTTAGCCAATTCGTAAATTTTGCCCCTTATTGAAACCCTGTATCTCGGTAAGTATGTGTTCAAAAAATAAGTGCAAAATAATGATATTTATCGCTCTACAAAAATGTATGTAGAGAATTTTTTTTTTTGATAAATGAAGTGGAACACTAATATATCATACCGAACCACGTCTATGTCTATGGCGACTGCATTATAATGCAAGTTGTTCTGAGTTTTTCAGCAGACTCCAAATTAATTCGGAGCTTAAAAAAATATATAGATAATCAAAGAATAAATGAGGAGTGTGATAATTGTTTTCTGATGCAGGTTTTCTTGTTATTGTCTTTTTCTGTATACTGTTCAGCAGCTTGAACTTTCATCAAAATTTGAGTTCGAATGATACTGTACAAAAAAATTAAAAGAGCTCTTGATTACATCAACAATAGCCAAGGAAAAAGAAACTAAATATAATTACTTCTATTTTAAAATTAGTGACTTCGCTGACTTCGTTTCGAGTTGACTTGTAACGATATCACAATTACTCAGTTCATTATCAAATTGTCATCAAGAAGAAAGTAACAAACGATAAACGTTCCCGTTCCAAGTCACCCGCCCAATGGAAGTGGGACACCTTTGTATGTTAATTATTCAATGTCCTGAAAATTACAAACGTACGAAAAATTTCAGCCGCGTTCAGCCGTAAGCTGAGGACATTAGCAGTGGCGATAAACAGGAGTGATTCTAATTACCAAATTGATAATTACTCATCGTGGAAAGTGGCACACATTAGCGCTATCGAGCTTGACAGGAAACAGGAAATTCTTTGACGATATTACAGTGCCGGTCAACAAAATAGATAAATACGGTGGAATCGAGCTAGAAGTACCCAATGATATGAATCAGCGGTACGAAAAAATCGGCTAATAATTATTATTGTATCAAAACCCAAACAAAGTATCTGCTTTTGTCCAAACAGAAACTCCAAATTGTACAGTAAGTCAGGTTCAAAAATACGATAGATTATAGATATTCTTGAAGATTTACATATAAATAATGAATTACTCAACAATAATCATAGGTGAATTTGAACAGATCTTATATACCCCTTCATAGACGTCCAATATAATAATAATATTGTTTCAATAACTTTATCATTCACAAATTCATTCTCTATGATTGTATTACTTGAACCCATTTTGCAGATTATGCACCTATGGGGTTCTGTAAAACCGGCAACTTTGGTTTGCGGGTACAATGCGCTAAGTTCTCAAAAAAAAATTCTCGTTCTTTCAGCATTCCTTGGGTTGAGGTTCTATAGAACTGCAGAGAGACTTTATATTGATTAACAACCTGAAAATTTATTCTTCCTCAACTCGTTACTCTCATTTTTGAGCTACCCAAATTGTTATGAAGTTAGACTGAAAAATATATTTTTTTGTCAATTTCAACACCCTGCAACTCGATTGATACTCATCTTAGGGTATATGTTCATTTGAACTTGTGGCCTTAAAATAAAGTGAGAATTCTGCCATCGAAGTTTGTCCCCTTTATTCTGGGATATTCTGTATATCTGATCTTCTGTTTATGGAAGAATATATTAATTTTAAAGGACATTTTTTTTTTCAGGTAAGTAGCGATTTTATCAAATTGTGAAATTAAATCGAGTTGATGGTAAGTCCATAATAGTATGTGATAAAGTGACGAACGAAAGATTACAAAAACATCTTTCGGAAAAGCAAATTTCATGGTAAACTAAAACAATTACTCCAATCAATCCTAAAAGTTTCCCATAAAGTGACTTTTTCGGCTTATAACCCTTACTCTTCCTTTTCAAAAAAGCCTCTAGTTCATTGAACTTGGTGATAACTCGTTTCTGGTGTATACTCATCATCTTTTTTAACACTTTTTTTTACAAAATTCCTTCTTTCATTTCGTTTTGTTTTGTCATCTTCTACTTCCCACTTAATTTATCGCTCCAATTTCGAAAACACTCTGCATAAGTACCATGGGAATTATTGAGCCTCAATTATCTCAGGCATTCCTGTTGCCAAGTTTCAATATCAGCTCATACTTTTCAGTATTTCCTGTAGGTTTAATTTGTCCACTTCATGTCAATAGTTTACAGGAAAATGCAGATTCGAACAATGCCTTTCTATAAATCGCCATTATATGATAATAAAATAGTGATTTTTTATATTATTTGACATGTAAGACAGAACATTAATATTCTAAATAAGATCAAAAGCTATTAGATGATTATGAGTTGAATAATTTTCGTTTCATTTCACATCTGAAACAATGTCATAAATTTCCAAAAAAAGGCGTTTGTAGCACAGTATCTCATATGGTGGGCGAGGTCTATTTAGAACGATCCGTTGAAAGAGTTTTTGCCAGAATGTCAATGAGATGTGAAAACAGTATCCTCTTACAAGAATACGTACAGGAATATTTTCACATTATGCCTACATTCTGAATAATTTAGAAGATCTCAATTTATCATTACTTCAATTCATTTAACGACATGAAATTTTCAATAGTGGACGGCAGGCGATGTCCCCAAATAGTCCAAATAAAAAGCTCCAATAGCTTCCCCATAACAAAGCTTCACTATAAATAACCTGGCAGTCTTATTCTGTAACATGTGTAACAGTAAAGAAAAGAAGTATATGACGTCAATAATGATGTCGCAGAAAGTCAACGAAAAAACGTCTTAAAATAGTGTCTACTCATCCAATATGTGGGTAATTGCATTTATATTAGAAAAAATGTTATATAAACACTCGATAAAACGCAATAACTAGTCACACAAGATCTATAATTTAATAACTTATTTAGGTTTTTGAAGAATAATAATTGACAGGTGGAAGTTTCGTATTATTTTATAATTGTATTATATGCATCTTTTATAATAAACGTTTAACCCAAAAACCACGTATTGTTCAAAAAACATGCCGAGAACCAAAAGAGCTATCAGATAAAAAAAAACTGAATTGAAATACAGTTAATCTAGTTGTTTCGAAACGTTTAATTGGAATATCCTTAGTGACGTATAATAAACATCAAACATTTTTATTGTAATTTTGACTGTATCCATTTTTTGATACTGAGTTTGATAAATGTATTAATAACTATGGACTAATTGAACGAATACGAAGAAAATGTTATAGCCGAAGACATATAGGAAGATGCAAAATTACTTAATGTGTCTTTACCTATGACCGCTGCAGAAAATTGGCAAAAACACACGACTCACAGCCTCAGTAAATAGCTCCTTACGCACGGTAATCAAATCGTACAGTTTTCGTAAACAAAACGCATAGTTTCATATATCGGGGGAACGGCCCAAATGTTTTGGAAGAAATTTTGTATGTAGATAGGGTTTTGCTTTTTAGGTTTATCTAAACGGGAGTCTTTCTTGGAAAAACACGATTTTACTGATAATAAAAATAATAATGATAATTTTTGGATCTCGAAAACGGCTTCAATGATTTGGATCAAATTTTGTACTTAGATAAGGTATTGCTACTTAAGTTCATCTATATAGGCGCTTTTCATGGAAAAATGTGATTTCACTCATTATATTAATAATAATAATATGAATTTTTGGATCTCCGAAACGGTTTTAATGATTTGGATCAAATTTTGTATTTAGATAAAGTTTTGCGTTTTAAGTTCATCTATATTGGCGTATTTTTTAGAAACAGGCGATTTCACAAATAATAACAATAATAATAATGCGAATATTTGGATCTCGAAAACGGCTTCAACTTTTTGGATCTTTATTATTCAGATTAGGTATTGCTACTTAAGTTCATCTAAGGAAAGCGAAAAACATCATAGTTGTAGTTCGACAAGCGTGGCGACTACAACAACAACCACAAATAACAACAACAAACAACAACAACAGAAGCAACTCCTTCATCAACAATTTATCCCTCTGTCATTTCTTTGAACTGTGTGAATTTTTGTTATTATATTTACTTGTTGAAAAATAAAATATAATGAAAATATACAGGCTTTTAATGCCCCCCCCTCTGTTAACTTTTGAACGGTTCGACGTAGAAACATGAAAAAAAAAAATGTTTCGAGAATTTCACTAATATTACTTTTTGAAATAAAAAAATTGGTGATTGCCCGAGAGGGGGGGCGAGGGGACATATCAACTCAAAATTTGTAAATGGCATCGGGGTCAAAAGTCGCATTGTTGAAAAGGAAATTCAGTTCTCTTACAACCATCTAAATTTTTTTGAATTACGTTGATATTTTTTTTGCAATTCAAAATCGATATATCAGATATAAATGCGGATCTGTATACTACTCATACATCGATAAATTTGAACGGTTTGATGTAGAACAATGGAAGACAGATGGCGCTGGAGGCACATTAACTCAAAAATTTCATAAGTCATAAAAATCGAAATTGGGAAAAAATTATGAACAAAATAAAAAAATATTTGGATTGTTTGAAAAAAGAATTGAATTTTCTTTTCAACGATGTGACACTTGACCCTCATGCTATTTGAAAATGTTAGTTGATGGGCCCCCTTGCGCCCCCTGTCGAGCAATCACCATATTTTTCATTTCAAAAAGTAAAAGTAGTGAAACCCTCGAAATGGTTTTTTTTTTCAAGTGTCTACGTCAAACCGTTCAAAAGTTAACAGGGGGGGGGGACTATTAAAAGCCGCACTGTGTATTAAAAAAATACCTGTACCTATTTATGTGCAACTTCATTTAATTTTTAGGGGGGTAAAGTAACTTTTCATCCCTAGCGAGGAAAAGTGCCACTTTCAACCCAAAACTTGGAAGAAAAAGTCAATTGTCAAGGGAAATGTTAGAAAAGAATAATTGCAATGACTCGAATCATTTCGAACCCCAATCATAGTGCAATCTGCGGATGAGTTGTCTCAATTAATTTAGAAATCTCGCATCATTCAAATAACATCCATCAATATCAATTAATGCTCTTTCGATCAACTCTAGTTTTAATCTCACCGACCGTTCATATCATTATACTTTCTATTCGGTTAATTAGTACTGCCGTTTTTTTTTTCTCGACTAATTCCTAAACGATTAACTTGTAGATAATCTCCAGTTCGAGCGAAAGATAAGAACATACAGGTTCACCTTCCTTATTCATCGAATCATACACATCAGGGTACAGTATTTTCAAATGACCAATTACTTTCCTTATTCGTCCCAACCCAAGAAGCTCTCTCTTTGTAAGGTAATTACTTATACGAGATATCAAGATCAAGAAGTTTTCGAATTAATCATCTGGATCTAGATAGGGAAACTTTGTGTTTCTATGAATTCAGTCGTACAGGTCTCCGTCTTGTTTTAGAGGGTCGTTAAAACATTTCTTTCGTCTAGAAATTCAGTAGAGATATTTTATTATTCATTCACTTATTATCAAGGTGGATTCATGCCAAGCATAAATCTAAACTTGAATGAATTTAAAACTAAAATTAAGAATATAAAACAATGTAATGAAATGGAGGTGTTCACGCAAAAAAATTAAGCAATTAAAATTAACATTAAAACTAAGAAAGATGGCCAACTTTCAACTAATAACTTAATTTCTTCCATACATTACAAACGGCGCATGCGTAGTCTCTTTACTCACAGCTGATTGCTTTCAAAGAGGAAAGAGGTTGTTTATGTTCGCAATTTCAGCATAGGTTAGACGCCATATTTTCTATATCTCTTATTCCTCACAAAACCAAATGTACTCAGTACTAAACCATACTCGCTTCTCAACAAACCACGATAATATGAGGTTAGGGTTCACCCAAAGAATACCCTAAGACGTTTAAAAAATTGACAGTTGGAACGATATGCGCATGTCTAGTACTTTCTTAATTTCGTTAAATTGATGCTGTATCAACACCGTCATATTCTTAATTTAAAATTAATTTAAATCTTAAATTAATTTTAGTTTAAGTGATGTTGCATGAATCCACCTTTAGTCTTAAATGGATTTAAAAATATGTTTTACACAAGACTGGAATTATGTGAATGGCATACTATCTGTTCAAGCATATTGCTACATTATAGAAAAAAAAAATGGGTTTATACATTCGATTTGTTCGATTGGAATATTTACCTTTTTTGATATCAGCTGCATTCAGTGGACGACCATTATCAAATCATATATTTTTGTGGTGACTACCCTGAGGAAATTTTTGATACTGACACTTATTCATAAGGTGCAATTTTCCATAGAAAAGTTGTAAACAAATCTGACTAATCCTGTAGGATTATGTCAGGACCGTTTCAATGAAATTTCGTATATTTTGATCCTATTACTATGTATTCTGGAATGTACGATTCTAGGCGTTCTCGATGCTTTCATCGAATTATAAATTGACCGGCATAAAGTACGCGTCATATGGAAAATTTGTTCATTAATAAATTTTGACAATTATGGATACTTACGTGCAATCGCTTCTGCATCAAAAGAACTCCCTAAAGATGTTATACAGTGCTGTTCGTTTTTTCGTGTTTGGCGGGAAATTAAAATTTAAAAATTATTTTTCAAAACACCCTTGTTTTAGAAAATATCGAAAAATGTTATTCGGAAAAGTTGCTTAATAATAAATGAAACAAAGAAATTCGACTGAGTCGAATTCCCCATCTCTCCACACTATCCCACAAAGTGGAAAATTTGAGGCAAATATCTGTCAGAAAACAACTACTTTCCCCTACGAACATTGAATTACATCTGACATCCATTTGCGCAATTTTCTTCCAAGAGGACACACTTGCGAGTGCTAATTGGTTTACCCTGTATAAATTCGGTTCCTACTTTTGATACTCTTATATAATTTTACTCAATGAAATATCATTGTAAGTTCAGTATGTAGCATTTCCGATCTAGAGAAATATTGAATTTTTTTTACTATCTTGTTGAACATATCATAATGATTTTTTCCAGATTTTGTTTGTTATTATATCATTGTACATACAGTTTCCACGTCCAGACGTTATACTACGTCCATTCGGACAATTGAAACGCACTACTCAGTATCTACAGTTAATGCCAACGTTTTGGCGAGGAATCTCGCCGTCTTCAGGACTGCAGTGCATGACAATTTGTCATTCTAATGTTTATGTTAGTCCTCAAGAAGGTGCGATTCCTCGCCGGAAAGTTGACATTCAAACTGTAGATACTGAGTAGTGCGTTTCAATTATCCAAATGCTTGTTAAACTCCGATAACAATATATAAAACAAAACACACTGAGGTGCTCGTATAGAGGCACCAAAGTATAAATTTATCTGCTCAGGCAGTGAATATAAACTATTATTGCATAAAAAAATGCAGTACGCGCACTGAATCCGCTCGACTCGGATCGGCACGAAACGGGTCGGATCGGCACGACGCCGACGGTTACCCACGCCCTGATTCGACTAGCAACTAGTTATCTCGGCCGTAGTCGAGTCGAGTCGAGTCGAGTCGAGTCGAGTCGAGTCGAACGGTCTCTGCCGTTCCGATCTGAATGAGTGCGCGGAGGTATATTGAAATAGGAACAATGCAAAACATTCGACAATGCCGTGCCGTGCCGATCCGAGTCGAGCGGATTCAGTGCGCGTACTGCTTCAGGCTCAAAAATACTCTTCTGAAAAATGGCCAAAAATATTGAGGTCATCCTATAATGTATTTGTTTCAAACTAAGTACCTACTTAGCTCAATTTTTAATTTCTTCTCTCATTCCTAATGATGTCCATCCATTCACTAACAAAATATTTTCCATATGATTAAAACTCTTCGTTCATCTCTTTATACTAAACCTCCTCGTCTGATACTGTCTCCTGTCTCCTTGATTAATTGACGTCAAACAATATGACACCCATTACGTACTTTCCCTGAACACACTTAATTAGATTTTTCTTTGCCTCAAAGTACATCAATATAATCCCACCCCAATTACACCCCCCATTGTAGTAAAACTCGTCCGAACACAACAAACTCATCCCGGGTGTCCTTCATCACGCTGACCCAATTCCAGGAAGCAACTTGTTGATATCAGCCGGTGCGCCGAGATTTCTCCACATCTCCATTACTCCATTTTTCATTTTCCATGGTAACGAATGGTTCGGGAGCCCGAACAACATACAAACTCGAATCGGGGCATTGGTCTCGTTTTGAGCCCTCGTAGAGGATAGGTGGAATGTCTCAATTTATCTATATGGAGGCAAATGTCAAGGATTCGTCCTGAAAGGGATGTAGTTTTGTCTGATGGAGATTTCGGGTCATGCGCAAGAGTTGTACAGAGCCGAACATGGTGATTTTAGAGTATGAGTCACATTATTTCATTATGAGTACATTTATTTCAGAATTTTATTGTTTAATAATTTTGTTTTATATTTGTTTTATAATTTTTTCTACGTTCATGGAAAAAACAAAACTTTATTGAACTATATTTGGTGGAAAAACTGTCTCTTTATTGCACTCATCTGATAATGCATACTAATGCAGCTGTGATTTCAATATCTCATCAAAATAAACTGAACAAAGATATTCGTAGAATGCAACAAAACATAGAAAACTCTAAGAACAAGAAAAAAATAATATTAATGATCGAAAACAAATTTTCTCAGAGCAATTCCTCCAAAAACCATGCCTCCTCCATCTTCTATAGCCCTTTGAAGTGTTTCTTTTGAGAAATCGCGATATTTGCGACTTCCCAAGAGTCTTTTATATTTGGACGGCATGTCCCAAGACACCCTGAAAAAGAAAAAAAGAATAAAGACAAAAAATATAAGAAAGTTGAGTTAAGTAAAATATGACAAAGTTTTACGACATGTTAGAGAACCCCCAAAAAAATCTAGACGTGCCAGTGCCAAATACTCTATCGTGTGTCACAGGAAGTGTAAATGTCATAAAAAATTATTGTTAATTTGTGAAGCTGAATTACACCTACACTCAACAGAAACAAATATAGTAACCTTCATGGATAACTACCCTGACATCTATCGAAGCCCTCTAGTATAACAATTTCAGTTTCACTTCCAACCGATAGATGATTCCACAACAGATTTTATGAATATCCTAATTATATTTTCGAACTAAAATCATAATGTCTAATGTTTTGTACTTTGTCCCAATTCACACCAATGTCCCAAGCGATCCATTTCTACGGTACGCGTTTCCAGTTTTTCTGCCTGCTGCTTACTGTCCTTCCCTGCTTACCATAATCAGGGTGACGTTTACTTCTCCAATTTTCCCCAAAACCATCAATGATCGGTTTCCAGACGTTTCTGATCTCCACACTGAGTGAAGACTCCGATGACTTGGATATGTGTTTTGTGTAGTGGAAGTGTCAATACACTGCGACCTATAAGATCTATTATGCCAGTTAGGTTAGGTTAGGTTAGGTTAGGTTAGGTTAGGTTAGGTTGGGTTAGGTTAGGTTAGGTTAGGTTAGGTTAGGTCAACGACTAGAGTAAGTGAATTCGCTTTGAAGAGAATTTGAGATACCTGCAAGACAACCTCAGTTAGTCTAGTGACTACACGCAAGTTGAATTATAACCTGCAAAATCAGTCAGACATGTGAAAGCATTATCGACAAATTTGAAGTGTTTGAGACATACAGGGGGGAATGAGTAAGTGAAGCGCATTTTCAAATGAGTACCAGTCCATTCAATTTCACATTGTTACATCGGAAGGGTCTAAATGTGCATTCAATTCCGAAGTTGAATGGAATGTCACATTGGGCTAATTTCGAGTCACATTTTGCATCACATTTAGATGTCTCGAATTGACCACCGGGGCACCGAATAGACGTTAATGCGATAATAATGGAAGTCACTTGGCGATTCACTGGTGTGATCTCTAACATGAATGTGAAGCCCACTACCACCTCTGAGACCATTCTGTGTTCACTGGGTTCTATATGTAGTCATTAGAGCTATACTTTCCACTACTATATGGAGGGGTGTAAGGCTTAGGATGAGCTCCATAGCGGCCGTTGGACACGTTCTCATTGCCTCTGTTGTGCATACACAAGTTAGTCTTTGGACTTTCGATAAATATGACCTTGTGATAGTTAGCTTTGTTTTGCTTCCCCATACCACTCTCCGTGAGTGATGGTCGATCTAACTATAGGCTTGGATGTAGACAGCCTCTCTTAAATTCTTTCTGATTCAGTGTCCCTTCCTATGTCATACTCCCGCATTTTTCTTTTGAATTTGGTCCCCGGCACTGCGGCTAGATTAACATAAACGCTTCATGCAACCACAAATTTCATTGGGAGAATATGGGAGTATTATATAGGGACGAACACTGGATCGGAATGATATTTGAAGGGGATGATGACATCCAAGCTAACGCTGCCTTCAGACAGCCCGGCGGGGAGATCAAAAAGGTTTGAAACCGCTCATTGGTTTCGGCGAAAATCGAATAAGTAAATATCACCCTGATTTTAAGCAGCAGGTAGAGAAACTGGAAACGAATAATAAAAAAAAAAACTCATTAATAAGTAATCGAAACTATTTTGTGTAGAAAATATGCATGAAAGGATGGTTTATTGAAGAAATCAATATGGCATTATCAAAAACTATGGCATAATCCAAAAAAAAAATCAGATTTTCATGAAGAAAAAAAATTATTCTATATTTGAAAAATACATCTTACATTGAAGTTGAAATTTTTCTTGAAGAAACGACAGTTCATGTTTATTATTTCAAATTTGTCATCGTTATTCCCCATTAGACGCCATCTCTTAGTTCACTATGTGAATATTCCAAAAAACACCATATTTCAAATTGACCGACAAACTCATATCATATAGTGTTCAATTTTTGGATCTGTACCCATGCGTCATCGTTATTATACATATAAAATAAGTCCAGATTCAATTATTTTTTCCTTTGTTTCGAAGATAAATGTTAACGAATTTTGATCTTCTCTAGCGGCTGACAGAAAGTTATTTCACATTGAGAGTGTGATTTCTTTGTTCATAAATTGATAAGGCATGGATAAAGATCCAAATATCCAACTGTACCAAATTGAATGCTCCCTCTTTATTTACATATTCATCAAAATATATCTGCCAGTTCTGGAGATAACATGTGAGAGTTCATGGTGCAAAACCCTCTATAGAGATTCAGCATAGTTACATTAGTTTTATGTTCAACTTTTCAAATAATTCCAGCCTTTGCATCTCAACAACATGTTTATTCAATACATTAAACTTTCAGAAAAAACTTACAACGCTTTGACGACAGAAATCTTTTGTGTCGGTTTGACAATCGTATTCCAAAACATCCCAGCAAGTTCTTTCTGTAATTAGTGAACGGAAACATTAAACTCATCTGACAGCGCATTCACAGCGCAATTCATCAGATGACGAGAAAATTAATCAACTTACAAGTCAACTCCAGTGACAAAAGTAAACAGAATGAGTTTGCAGCAAACGACGACGCAAAAGTAACGTACTCGCTTCTTTCGAGAATTCCAGAAACTGCTCCAGAGCTGTCGCCTTCAAGAAATATGTTGAAGCTGGAAACATGTGTAAAGGTATGATCAAACCAAACAACAAAATGTTGCCCATTGTTGAAAACATCTTAACCGATGTTGGCAACATATTTGTTAAATTCAGCTCGCAATAATCAATTGGCAACCAGCAAAGGGCAATAAGCAATTGGCAGAGCATTATATGGCATCTCGCACACCAAAGTAATGAAATATCACTAGTTCAAAATGTCGTCTTCTGATGAGGACGAAGTTGTAATGTTGTAGCAGTATTCAAGGTGAAGAAATAGGAAACGAAGACGATATTGGATTCATCCATCATTTCAAGTGCTCAAGAATCATGGAGCAAGTATATGTCCCTAAGAATTAAAGGCTCATCCCATCAAGTTTCAGAACTGCTATCGGATGAGTCCAGATTCAACACTATTAGAGATGTTAGCACCTTATATTACCAAACAAGACACTAACTACAGAGATGCGATCATCCCACAGGAGAAACTAATACGCACGTCATCTCGCTACACAAGATTGCTCTATACAGGCGATAACGATATCACGTTGCGGCAGTGTACGACTTGCCTTATAAATGAATGTGATATACATATTGACAATATTATTGCTTATTGCTTGTTGCCCGTTGCTAGTTGCGTATTGCTCCGGTATGCGAGCTGCCTAAGGCCGGTCCTAAATTGGAAGCGGAATTTCTCTCGACCAGACGGTCTGAGCGTGTCTGGTCAGGTCTGAAGAAAACAAACACATGACGCACCGTCCTCCCTCCTACACTCTGAAGCCAGAGCTCGTTCCGTTGATAACAATCAAACAGGTTTGTTTTTTTACCAGTTGCATGAAAGCTTTGGTCGATGTGGTGCTTTTCAACATCATCTATCGAACTTGGTTTGGTTACTCCACTTCCGTATGTCTACTTCTATGTGAGACAGAATGTAATCAAACGTTTCGACGGTCATTTTATGATTTTTTTTTAATGTATCAGGGTGCCTAGGCATAGGTAGACAGGTTGTGTAAAATCCACTTTGACCGTGGTATCATTAAACTCCTGAGCCCATCTTTTGCGCGAGTTTAATAATAAATTCCTGTCCAATAACCGAAAATCAATTAGTTCCTCGTCCATTTTTCACATGCAATACACAACTTTCTTCGTCGAGAGTTGACACAGTACTGGTTCTTCCGCACCTGGCTGAAAACGAGCTGCAATGTAGGATCGCCTAGTCTGGACCGGTCTGATCTGGCCTGGTCTGGTCTGGTGGCCAGATCTACTCCGCTTCCAATGTAGGTCCGGCCTAACAATACAACTCGTAGCTGGATATATCTGATCGATAGTGTAGCGCGTCCAAACCAATACCAGTTGCGTTTCCATACTAAACGCAGTGTTGACTTTAAAAAAAATGGACCGGTCTACTACTGCTGGTGTTATTAGTGCTGCTTTCATCATAATGAGTTCTCATGCCCATAAACGAAAAAGAAGATGGTGGCAGCAACAGTTTTTCCAAAATGGGACAAGATATGGTGACAACTTAGTGGCGGAGTTACAGTTCAACAAACATAGCTGATTCGCTAATTTTCAGTTGCCCTTAAAATATTTAAAAAGAATACGAACTACTCTTCTAGCCATATCACAAATAATACAAACAATAACAATATAAAGCAGCAAAAATAACCTCACTACTCTTATTGTGGTTTCATGAGAGCGTAAAGAATGGCTTGCTATATGTTGAGAGAACATTACAATTTCTCCTCTTCTCGCTCAAGGAAGGGATATGTGAGCTGTTAATTCTTTTCTGCTGGGGTAAAATGATAGGCGCACAGTAGTGGGTCTCTCTTATTTATATGGTTATCATATCATTGCGTTCTTTGTTGCTCGCGTAGGTTTCTGTCTATACCCCAGATGAAAAGATTACGACACTGTATATATTTTCTCTAGATAAGACGATCCCACAGTGTCCAGCGTCCAGCGTTATATGTCAGAAGTATATATGCTAAAACAGTTGGGTTAATTACCAAATTGATGGCTAAGAGGACATATTATATTGTCTGTCCCCTGTCGAAAATGTGATATTATGACTATTAATTCAATCGAAGGGAAATCTTTATGATGCCCTAATATTGTAGGTACATCTACTTGGAACAGTTCACTGTTTCTTACTACTTTTTTGGACATTCAATATTTGTCCTCTTGAGCCATAGAAATGTTCTCCTCAAAAACTTGGTTTTCTATTTCGTGCCTAGAGCTTTTTCACTTCCTGTTAACTGATTATAATTTATAGGGCACAGTTCCGATCTGTTCCTAAATACTGTTCGCACGTAATACGGAGTGCAACCCATAAAGACATAATGAATCTTTTAGATTCATTCGAAAAAAAAAAAAACATTCATATCCATTCCAACGAAAGGCCATTCTTTCGGAATCACTGTCTCGAGAGGTGTTCCCTGAGGAATACAGCATGGAGAAATTCAGAAAGAACTGTGACGATGTTTTCTGAACGTTGAAAGATTTTCGTTTTTCCGAGAGACTCAAAAAAATAAAACACGGCTAATTCTTATTTTCAATTCAGTTGCCAGTTTTCTATCGATTCACTGCCAACTTATTTATTTATATTGACTACTAGACGCTAAATGTATTGAAAATTTCAGTTTCAGAAAATAACATTAGATAAAATCCCTCCAACTTTGATGTCCTGTCCCGTCAATTACCAAAGCAAGTTTTCGTTACCCTCGAATATATTTCCTATTCTGACAATACTAATAAATTCAAAACATAATGACATCTTCTTCATCATTGTAACTTCAATAAAACGTTCTATTAATCACTTTTGAAATTTTGCAATAAGATGCAATGTTCTGTGTCGCTCAGTCCCCAGTCCGTCCCTGTACCCAGTTATTGATCTACCCGCTAGAACGGCGGACCTTTCAGGCCCAGCATCGCCGTCGCTACTCTCAGTTCGCGACCTCATCTCCGGAGGAGAGCGCTCAACCACCACCTGTATCTCGAGTCTCGATTCCCCAAAGTGTGCCAGACAATCTGCCGAAAAAATGGGCAGTTGCCGCTTAGCCATCAGTGTGACGACCACCGCAGCCAGTACAGGGGGTCATGGGCCTTAATCGGACCCGGGAGGCTAAATGTGCGCCTACCACACCTACCCCAGCAGCCGGGGGTCGCACGGCGCCTTGGGGTGGACCATCTCCGCCGATCAGACGGTATTTGCTACGATTGTTAGCACAGTTTTTTTTAGAATAGGTGTTAGTGGAGGCTGTGCGTTTTTTTACTTTTGTTTCTTATTTGTTCATGCTGTTGGTTTGCTCGAGCTTTGCTTTGTGGTGATCGACCTGTATCCACCTGTATCTCGACCAGTATCTCATATCTCTCGTATCTCATATCTCATATCTCTCGTATCTCATATCTCGTATCCTGTATCTCGTATTATTATTTGTTCATGCTATTGTTTTGCTCGAGCTTTGCATTTTGGTGATTTCTTGAAAGTAAATAACACCACCGACTGTATCCACCTGTATTCACCTGTATCCATCTGTATCCACCTGTATCTCGACCTGGGTCTTGTATCTCGTATCCTGTATCTCGATCTGTATCACGACCCCAAAGTGTGCCAGACAGTCTCGAAGAAAAGTACAGTTGCCCCCTAGCCATCAGTGCGATGATTGTTATGCACAGTTATTCTAGAATAGGTGTAACTGGACGCTGTGTGCTTTTAAACTTCTGTTTCTTCACCCTATTGTTTTGCTCGAGCTCTGAATAATAATAATGGAAGTAAGTCACACCACAACCTGTATCCACCTGTATCTCGACCTTTATCTCGTATCTCTCTCGTATCTCGTATCCTGTATATCATGTGTATCTCGACAAAGTGTGCCAGACAGTCTGCCAGACAGTCTACCAAAAAAATGGGCAGTTACAGCTTAGCCATCAGTGTGGCGACCACCTCAGCCAGTACAGGGGGCCATGGGCCTTGATCCGTGGGGTTGAATATGCGCCTACCACACCTACCCCTTCAGCCGGGGTTCGCACGGCACCTTGGGGTGGATCATCTCCGCCGATAAGCCAGTATTTGCTACGATTGTTAGATTTTAGAATATGTGTTAGTGGAGGCTGTGTGCTTTTTTTACTTTTGTTTCGTATTTGTTCATGCTATTGTTTTGCTCAAGCTTTACTTTGTGGTGCTTTCTCAGGAGTAAGTCACACCACGACACCACCACCTGTATCTATACTTACTCGACCTCTATCTCGTATCTCCTATCCTGTATCTCGTATGTATCTCGTATGTATGCCAGAAAAATGGGCTGTTCCCGAATAGTCTGACGACCACCCCAGCCCAGGGTACTAAATGTGCGCTCAAAAAGAGCTAGGGGGGGCTGTGTGCTTATTTACTTCTGTTTCTTGTATTTTCATACTGAGTTATGGTTCTGCTCGAGCTTTGCTTTGTGGTGATTTCTTAGAACTCACAGCAACCTTGATTATTTTTATTGGATTTTCATTCATCTTCAAACCCTTTGTATTCTGACGAACAACATGAATATAAAACTACCTATTGTTGGATATAGTGGAGAACGGTGAGCAAAAATATCAGTTCTACAGGCTAATAGACTATAATTGAAGTTGTATGAAACCTTGTTATGACTATCAGAAAATTGTTATATTCGCTGCTACTCTAAAGTAAGAAATGAAATGGATGAAACTGCAATCAATTTTGGAGAAAATGCTCGGACAGATTGTTTTACTAAGTCTTTATTATTATTATTATTTTATTTTTATTTATTATTCATTTCGAAACCGTACAAAATCAATCCAGAATTTTGTTTGAGAAGAAAAAGTAATCTGATTTTGAACCCCAGTGCATCACAATCTATGCTAATATCAATTTAAATAATATGATAATAATCTGTACTCTGCTAGTAAGTGTTCTTCAACTCTCCTTAAAATATGTCTGCCATCTTGACCTATATCGATAATATCCAGAAATAGTTTTGGCAAATCCGACCTCTCAGCTGTGGGCATACACTTTAAAAATCCTCTTCTCCAGCAATACAGACGCGTTTCAAGTAGAAATGATGTCACGCTCTGATACTAAGCTACCAATTTCTTCCTGTTCCCGACCAACGATTTCAACTGTAAAGAATGATAAATTGGATCATCTTTGGAAATCGGAGTAGCATTATGAATAATGTATACCATGAATAATTCTGTTCACCGTATTTGGTACAGATACATTATGTATTGTATATTTACTAAATTGATATCATTTATATTACAATCGTGAATAACTTTTAAATATGTATTTTCCTTTATGTGCGGAGCCACCAATATGGATACAAAGACCGGACAGAATAATTTTTTTTGAAGGCTATCAAGTATTCAAATCTACGAAGTAATTGTGGAAATATTTCTTAGGTTAGATTATATGAGGTTGAAGCGATTGAATTATACCACTTGTATATTATACTTCATGTTAATTAGTAATTAGGTCAATATTTCACACATTTCAATTTCAAATATTATTTCTGAGTTCCTGTATAAATTTTAAATTTAATTCAGCTGAGATGTCGTATCTTACAAAAAAACGTGAGTTTCCAACTTATAACATTTTGCCAGTAAAGAAATTGCTGTCCAATTTAAAAAGCACCTACCATGAATGAATGAATGACTGAATGAATGAATGAATGAATGAATGAATGAATGAATGAATAAATGAATTAATTAATTAATGAATGAACGAATAAATAAATAAATAAATAAATAAATAAATAAATAAATGAATGAGGGAGTGAGTGAGTGAGTGAGTGAATGAATGAATGAACAAGTGGAAGAAATCTTTTTTTATGAGATGAAAATTAATAAGTTTTAAATATGAACGTGAGTTATAGTCCATAACTCACTAGTGAGTTCACTAGTGTGTTATTTGATAGTTTATTCGTCTAAAATGACATTAATAATGACAGTCATAACTATCATGTGTTGGATAAAAACCATAATATTACTTTGGCCATTCAAAACTATGATACCTACAATTTTAATAATCAAGTCAAAATGTTCTTGAGAATATGAGAAAAAATCCTAAAGAGGTTCTATACATAGCTATAAAGAATATAATTATATCTTGATTGATTTGACCGATACTTGATGAATATCAATAATTATTAGGAATTAAATAAAAAAAAATACAATTATATCTCGACTCTCTTTGTATTATTCATTATCGCGATTTTTTTAATTGAAGACAAATGCTGCTTTCAATATCAAATCATTAAACTGCATTTTCGAACCAAAATGTTGAAGATACGTTTTGCTTCAATATTTTGTTTGGATGAGTGCAATTTTGCAATGAAATAGCTAGTACATACCCACTTGACCAAGAATCTTCACACTGTGTGACAAAACAACTCTGCACTAGACAAAAGGATATACAAACAATTGAAGCTGTATTTGCATATATTTAAATAACGTCATTCAACAAAGCTTATCATCACTTGAATTGTAATGCAGCATGAATGCAGCAATTCTAAGAATAAAAATAAGGGACTAAAAAACATATTCAATGTTTCTACGAATGAATAAAAAAAAGAATGAAAACCGGTCTGTTCGAATTTTTCAAAATTGCAATGAACCGAAAAAATCAAAATCTTTCAATTTGATCATATTTGGAATGTGGATGAAAAACCAAAACCGAAAAAACTTCAATCAGATCACGGTGGAAACCAGAAGTCTTGTAAGTGAATTCAAATAAGAACATAGAAGAATCTAAAGCAAGAAATAAAGGAGAATAATTATTGAGAATCAAATAATGATATTCCTTTCGTTTTGAAAGTGATGAAAAAGTATATCTTCTGGATAATACAATAAAAAAAAAATAGAAATGGAGGTCAATCCTTTTTGTACTTTGCAGAAAGTTAGTTAACAAGAAACAGTGTTTGGTATATTTATAGGAATAGACTAAATATATTGGCGAGCTAAAAATATGAATTCTCAGGATTTATCAATCGAACCAGACGATACTAGAGAATCTGAGTTTTCTGCTGACGACAATTCCGAGAAACCTTGTGGAATGCTTGAGCCAATGTCACGAACTGATTATTCAGTGTAAAACCCGACCTAATCTTATCTCTTACACCGACAGAATATTCTTACCTCTAAGAAAAAAACAATTTCTAAAACTTTTGGTCTCATAACCTAATTTGATTTTATTATGAAAGCATGTGATTTAAATGAAATACTAGTATAATTCAGCATAATCAATTTTTGAGTTAATCAGAAAAATGATTAACATACACTTAATCGGTTATTTTTGTTGTTTCTGTCGTACATGAAGAATACTCTAATGTGTGATCTTTATTCATAAATTTCCGTAGGATCCAGGAGGTTTCTTTGATTTCTCACTTTTTTTGTCGCTTTATGTGTTAGCTCACTCTACATTGAAATCGCCAAAGTTTGTCAAGATTTCTTCACATTTTTTAGAAGTAACTGTGTTGTTCTCTCTGTGGTTGATCTCACCAAACTCACACGTGTACATCTATTTCATATGTTTTCTTGTTTCTCTTCTTTTCCCTTTCTCAAGGATTTTTCATTCTCTTCTTTTCATTTCCTCTTATGTTTGTGTTGCCCAAGATAGTGAAGAAACTATTCGTGTTGTTTTTCTTTCTGTCCTTGTTATTTACACCTCTTGTTGCTCAAAATATTCGCCTTCCTGGTTCTTTGCTTACAAGAATGTACGTTTGGAATAACATCCAATGATCAACTCATTTAGATCAACTCGCCGACTAAAATTCAATTTTACAGGAGCCTTTTTCTTCCTTAATATTATTTTCAGTTTTTTAGGTGAATACTTCGAAAACACCTGTGGAGTTGAGTTATTTCTTCTATACGAAATTAAGCTTCAAACCACTATCTCATACGATTTCGAAAGTGATAAATCCAAATTTAGTATAGATTTGAATATATATAGAGAAAATGACTTTTGTCTAATTTTCATTAAGACTTATTTGTTACGACCGGTTTTGACTTATTAAACCACAATCAAGTAAGCTGTAACGTAGTGTCACATAAGCTCTTCAATATACATACTAGGTATACAATAAATATTCCACTAGGTAGGTTAATCAAAACAATACCTAAAATACCAAAACATTGCTTGTACCTTAAATCGCCTAAGCAAAAGGGGGGCCGAAACAACGTTCACTGGGCCAGAACCGGTCATCGGTTTAGCATATAGCACTGCCAAGAATGCTACAACCGCCTGGGCAGACAATAAAAGACTTGAGTATTGGCTCAGTCTACCAGGACTAGCCCATTCCAAAGCATTTATTGCTTGTACAAGGAAAAAACAGGACTCTGACAAACTTCTAGAACTCAGTAGAGCACATCTCAGAGTTATAGTAGGTTTGCTCACTGGCCACTGCAAACTCAAACACCACATGCATAAAATCGGACTTGCACAGGATGCAGAGTGCCGTCTATGCATGGAGGATGATGAAACGGCTAAACACATCCTGTGTACATGCCCTGCAGCGGCCAGAACCAGATTTTCAATATTTGGCATTACAAAAGTAAGGCCAGAAGATCTGGTAAACTGTTCTCCCAATATGTTACTCAATTTCGTTAAGAGATTGGATATATTGGGAGAAATATAACCATAGGGTGAGCCACAATAGGCCATTGGCCGCAGTGGAGGGCCTGATATGGGCTCACTCACATTTAAACCTAACCTAAATCGTCTATTTCACTGTTATACTTCCCCAGACAATAGGGAGGCCGTAGACTTTAGAGTTTGGAGTTTCTACATAACAGAATGGTACTGAATGGACCCTGTTGAGTTCACAGAGTTCAGATCCCCATCTCTGCTTGGTCTGTGACCATGAAAAAGCAGTGATTTGAATTGCAGCAGCCCGTGCAGTCGATGGCTTGATGTCGTTTTCGAACGGGTTAATTCAAACTCTGTCACCAAGTTGGAGCTTGTTCGACAAAAAGTTACGGATAAGCCAATGCATAATATCAAAGACCTTGGCTCATCAAAAAATGGTAACTTTGCTTTCCTCAGGTCAAGAGGACTGAAGTCGGAGAGCGAGGGATTCATAATTGCCTGCCAGGATGGTGTCTTCAACACCCTCGTTTACCGTAGTCGCCTGATGGGTATAGAGGTCCCCAACACTAAATGCAGAGCGTGTCATGGGGCTCCTGAGACCATATTACCATAATATATTTTCTGTCCGCGTAGCAAGCTTATGCGGTCTCAGGCTATATCCACAGGCATAACGGCTGTGTTGTACTAATATCTACGACACTCGTACGAAATAGACGAGACACAGGTGTTGTCTTATGCTCCGGGGGATATTGAGTCCGTTGTGGACAATAAGTGTCGAATCTATTGGAACTACTCATTCTCCACCCTTAGGTAAATACAAGCAAATACGCCTGATGTAATCCTCCTCTATCATCATAGTAGCACGATTTTCGTCAGAGAATTTTCGGTTCCTGACGACACTAACATCGCCTGAAAAGAGGAGGAAAAACGGACTAAATATCGAGAGTTACTCTTTGAACTCCGCGAGCTCTACCCAAACCATTCTCTTAAAATGGTGGTTCTGATCATAGGGGTCCTTGGTGGAATAATGGACACACTGCTCTCTAATCCAAAAATCATAGCGGTTTGCAGAAATCTTAGCCGGAAAAATGCAGAAGGCCGTCACCCCTGGTTCACTCCGCCTGCTCAGAGCACATGACTCTGACTGCAATAAAATATACTAGCAGTACCTTTGGTTCTGTAAATTCTTCTACTTTCCGTTCTTTGCACCATTTGATAACGTCAGATATCTGTTTTTTATATTGTTCTCCAGATTTTCTTGGTAATAATTAGTCTACAGCCTCTTGAGCTGCCTTTTCGATTTGTTCCATCGCGATCAACTTCTTTGAGTCGGTGTGGCGTGTTTGACTAATATTTATCGAGTGGCTTTTGTTTTACTCAGTTACTTGTCATTAATATGTTTAAAACCCTGGTGTATCGACTGATTCGATTTTGTTTTGATTATTTTGGAGACTAAACAAATGAATCAGTGGTGTACTTCCGTAATTGGATCAAGAGATGCCGTCTTCATAGGATTCAGTCGTTGATAGTACTGAAGGTGACTTTTCATGTACCTAAATTTCAAGACTCCTATATTAAATGCATTATAGGTAATTCTAGTTAGTTGTATTTCAACGAAAATTGAATGAAGATTTTCTGAAATTGATATCGGTAACAATTAATACTAGCTGGGACAGTAGTTTCGTATATTTCACTTATTCTGTTGTTTTTCATTTCATAGTCGTACGCAATACTTGAAATTTCTATTTATGGGAACCTACCCTAAGAAGAAAATCGACGGTGGCGATACACGAAAGTATTGTGGAAAATTCGCAAACCATACCACCAATTCATTTATTTTCGCATTAATCAAGTTGGTCACGCGTTTTATTCCACAGTTTTGTAGGTATCAGTCGCTACACCTGGGTGTTTAGGCATCTTACTTGTCATAACGCACCTAGATTTTCAGTGACAGTGACAATGATGATCTGGATCATCATAGTACAATAATGAGGTCGTTGATATGGTAACAATCAACCCCTTCTATGACGTTTTAGAAATAAAGTACGTACCGTTTACTGGCATTTACTCTTTTTTTTTTGTTAATTTTTCTTTAACGTGTTGAATACCACTTTAGTCCCTAGGTGCATAATTACTATTGATGCAAGGGCGAAGTTCAGCTCAGGCTGTTTTTCAACTCACCCACATTCGTTTTCCTTTTCCAGCGTTTATCGTGATCAATGTTCAAATTTTCTCCTCTGATGTCGCCATTATTCGATCAACATGACAATCCAAATTATCGTCGCGTTGCATGGCAGACAAATTAATGGGTTAATGGTAATAGAGTCGGAACCGATTATTAAATAATATTTATCGTTCATGGAAAATTATATTTTGTACCGTGAAAGCTATCAGTTTTCAGTAGCATTAAATTATTAGTATATGGGCTACAATAATTTTGAACTCAATTAAATGGACGCATCCTAGTAGGGTCCAAAAATCCTCTCCACTTACCTGGCTTTGAGAAAGTGTGTGACGAAATGGGTCCCCATGAAGGTATGTGGAAAATTGTTTTTCTTTTTAAGTTCTGGTTCCCACGACAAGGAAAGTCCTGTATTGTTCAAAGAATGTCGATCCGGGGTAAAGTAGGTAGGAATTGGTATTCATTTGAATTTCTAAAGGCTGTATGCCACAGGGAACACCTCCCGAGGCAGCGAGTTCCAAAGCTTTGCCGTTCGGTGGAAGAACGAGCCCTGGGAAACAGATGTTCGGCATGTCTCCAAAGTGACGGCATATGGATGTGAGGACTGAGCTCGACGAGTCAGTCTCGATGGGACCGCTAACGGTGGAAAGATTGATGAAATTTCGGAAGAGCATGAAAATACTTGTCAAACAGAGACAGATCTCCAACCTTTTTACTATGTTCTAGAGAAGTAGGCGAGCTTGTGAGCGAAGTATCACCAACAAGACGAATGGCTCTCTTTTGGACAGAATCTAAAAGTTTCAATGTGTGTTTGAGTGCTGCACTACATATGCTGCCGTACTTTCAAAAATATTTCTGAAACCGTTGAAATTTGATTCAAATTCCTACGTGTTTTTCATTTAGTCTTCAATAAGGGGAATTCTGAAATTGAATTATTCGATGTTTTTCACTATTTTAGGGATTTTTTCGAACATAATTTCGCATTACGAGAAGAAGGGGATAGTCAGCCTTTATCACCGACTCTCATTTTTTTACTGTAATTTTCCACATTCAATACCGTCGGAATCCTTTCCAAATTTCTATGTCTAGCCTTCGGGGGCAGGAAGGTATTTTTTTTAATGATTAAATTGTCATCGGTTCTTAATACTTGAGCAAAATGTCACATCAATCGGAGTGCTTGAAAAAAGGATTGCAAATTCTGAACTGGAAAGAAAGACAGACTTATGGTAAAAGTAAGTTAAATAAAACATTGTAAAAATATTCTAGTGTCAATATTATACTAATGTTAAAACATGTTTAAAGTTGATAAAGTGATAAAAGTCATCTTGTCAAATGAGAACAGTGTGTATCAACACAGGATTCATTCTTTGGAAAGTACTGTTAAATATTCGTAACTGCTTGGTAATCCTAAAACAGCAAAACCAGCTTGCACCTTCTCAGAAAAAACATATCCAGCATTATTCCTAACTTTATGATGTTTCGTCTCGTCAAATATTAATTTATGGACTCGTCTGCCTTCTTAGAAGTGTTTACAAAATCTTTCAGAAGTAATAGCCCGTGCCATTTATCAATACTTCGTATGAATCTTCTGCAGAACCTCCCAAACGTCTTTCACCGTTTTGCATTCCATCACATCATCGAGACTGTCATTATTAATCGACTAATGAAGAATTAATTTTGCACTGTGATCGGTTTTCTTATTTGCTGAATGACGTTAAAATCGAAAAACTTAACTCGGAAAACTATCGTTATTGATCAATGCGAATAACTCATTTTGGATGTGAAAAACCTGTGGCATAAGATAGATACAGGTTTTGATAATTTGACAATTTAGAAAAGTTTTGATAATGATGATAATACCACATAAATAAGAGAGATGCACTACTGTGCGCCGACGAATTAACATCCCTTCCTCGAGCGAGTAGAGGAGAAATTGTAATGCTCTCTCCACTTATAGTAATCTATTCTTTACGCTCTCATGAAACCACTATACCCAAGATGAAAACTTTCCGATACTGTATATATCCTTTATTACTGGGCAAAATATTTCAAACTCTTCTAGAACTTTAACAGTAGGTACTGAATAAAATACGCAATAATAAATATATAACAATTAAAAAAAAAACATCGTATTCCAACCTCTTCCATAGAATTGTCGACTAGTATAATATATTTTTCAATCAGATTTCATATCGACGTTTTTCCTTGGAAGCTTGTCAAAATGGCGTTGTTCTTGCACCAGTGGCCAAAATACTTCTTTCTTCCTTGATGTCAACCAATTTTGTGATACTAGGGCTAACCCACCACCACCGCGAAAGCCTTTCACGTCCAAAGATGTCCAAGGGACATCTCATAGAACACGTCTTCTGGCTGTGACAAATAAACGTACCTGGGACGTCCATTGGATGTCACCTATATGGTCCTCTACGTCCAGAAGGTGTCGAAAAAAGACGTTTCTTGACCGACATGATGATACCTGGGATACCACTCTTAGCAATGTCCAATTAAGAAAACAGGTAGTCCTGTTAATTACCTCAAGACATATAGAGTTGCTCTCATTACTCTGACAGTTAGTATGTGCCCAGTTGATAACGATTGGAGATTCTGAACCGATTGAAACGTCGTGCTCATAGAAACATTCCAGACAATAGGGGTAATTCTGTAATCTATATGTAAATTTTTCATCTTTTCCAATATTTTCTTATTTTAAAATTAATTTGAAGTGAAAAATGAAACAGAAAAGTTGGGGACTTCCAAACCCTTGCAAACACTGCTTTATAGTATAGTATAACTCCCTCTCAAATGAAAAATAAAAACGGAGATGGCCCACAGACTAATTATTATGCAGTCATTCGGTAAAACAGCAATTCCATGACGGACGATAAATAGACCCGAGCGTGTTCCTACTGCACACATGCAATTTTATTATAGATATTTACGGCCAACTCTGATGCAGACGAATTAATAGATATGAATTAATAAGTCATATAGAAACGAGTAATGAATGATTTCATGCAAATTGATTTGCGAAATAAAAAGCCCGCCTCGCGAATTCAATCGATTAAGAACAATGACATATTGTGATGCTCGATTCCAAAAATAAAAATCATTAGTCCGGGCAAAGATATATTCGTCAGTAATGGAAATATTATTGAATAAATAGTGTACCTGTTAAATTCGAAATTTGTTTACCAGAATTATAATAGCAGAGACTAAAATAGGACAAGACACTTTCTCCATCTGCACAAGCAGTGGTTGCCCACAAGGGGGAGTGGCCTCGTCATATCTTGTCAAGTCTGTGCAGATGATATAGTCATAACCATGAGAAGCAAGTTCGAGAATATTCTCAGTGATATAGTTCAGAGAAGTCTAGACCACATTGAAGAATGGTGCCAAACGATGGAACTTCAACCCCACCAAGACTACTCTAGTTGCCTTCACAAGGAAAAGAAACATTAACCTCAAAGCCATCGAACTTGACGGAAAAGTTATTGAATGGAAATGAGAAGTCAAATATCTGGGACTAAGGCTAGAGATCAAACTCTGGAAAAAGCAAGAGGAGGCAGTAACCAACAAAGCAACGAAAGCACTAATGGTGTTCAGAAACTTTCCGAGAAAGAACTGGGAATGAAACGAATAAGATTTATTTTATCCGATCATTAAAGTACGGAAACAAAAGAACAATATTACTTTGATTACATTTTTTGATCCACCATTAAACTTCTATTTATAATCAACTTTCCGCTCAATCTTTAACAATTTTTTGTCCAATACCATTTGCCCAATTCGAACCACTTTCCCGGACTAACACTTCACCGAGATATTGCTGGAGAAGAAGGCGGTGGTTTTTCTTAAACAATAGCTGCACGTTCTCAAGAACGATGAAATAGGGATAGGTCGTCGCGGATATCCCTGCAAATTGCGTCTGAAACCTCTGTTCATCACCTTGTCCCACATTTTCTCAGATAATCAGGTGAAATGATCTTGAAATAGCACCCAACGAGGTATCTAGAATCGACGGAAAAAATCATAACCATTGTTTCATTCGCGACAACAGATTTATTGCACTTGAAGGTAATCATCGAGTGGATAATGAGATAACACATCACTAGCGCTGCTTCCACAAACATACAGAGTGTCAAAAAAATACCTGTTCCATTTATATGTTTCATTTGTAGCTATAATTGATTCATTCGCACCTTTCATTTCTGATGTATGAAAAAACCAATACCAATGAATTTCAATCTTCTTCAATACTACAATAGCCCGTTCTTTAGAAATTGAACTATAGATGGCGTTAGCCAAAAACAACAGAAACTTTATAACACTAAAATACCAACACAACACTTGGTCACTGAGAATACAACAAAATCCGACATGAGCTAATCAGGAGGTCGAGTACTAATGCGTTAAAATAAATTGAAAGGTAAAATCTGAGCCAGCAGTTTGGCCATTGGCCGAGTGATGGAAATACGTCGCTGAGGGGGGCCAACCGATTACTTTTTGCATTCCAAAAAAATATTTATTTTCTCTGAAACGTAGGTACCACTGATAACTTCATTTGAAAACCTTATTTTATTTTTCCCGTTCGGAATACACCAGTTGGGCCCTGTCTCCCGAGCCCCAATACGTTCGGAGTGCGCGCTATTGCCATTTACCCAGATAGTCCTTCCCCATGTCCGTAATGTGAGTGATTACTAGCTAGGAGAATCATGTACCCTGAGCAGATGGAATGGACCAAGAATTACGGCCCTCTGCATTCTTCTGGCTCAGATTTCTACCGCATCACGGCAATCCGACTTAATTTTCTGATAATAGAGCAGCGCATTCATCATTCCACCAAGTACCCCTATCAGAACCTCCATATAACAGAATGGCTTGGGTAGAGCTTGCGGAGTTCCAAGAGTAATTCTAGATATTCATTCGGCTTTTCCTCCTCTTGTCGAACGATGTTCGTTTGGCCAAAAGCTGCATGGCAAAAATCGTTTTACTTTCATGGTCAAGGAGGACTTCATCGTGCTTGTTGGCTTGTATTTGCCTGATCAAGTAGTTTCAATAAATTCGGCAATTCTTATTGTACAAAACGTCCTCAATATCCCGCCGGGCATAAGGCAACACCTTTGTCTCGTCTACAGTATTGGAAAGTTTTCATCTTAAGTAAGGTGGTTTCATGAGAGCGTAAAGAATAGCCTGCTATATGTTGAGAGACCATTACAATTTCTCCTCTACTCACACGTGCATTATGTGCGGTGTGTCGCATTGTCACGTGGTCCGTAAATGCGTCTGGTGAGGTAACAGGAGAAGCGCACAGTAGTGCGTTTCTCATGTTTATGTGGTATTATCATATCATTGCGTTTCTTGTTGCTGGCGTAGATTTCTGTCTATACCCCAGATAAAAAGTTTCCGATACTGTATACCTACTATAGGAATGTCATAGATGGTAGTGTAACACTCGTAGTGCTGCGTTATGCCTGTGGATATATGCTGAGGCCTCATAATTCCGACAAGCAAACAGCAAATACACCATCTCTCGGCTACAGTGGACCAGAGTGTTGAAGATATCATCCTGGTAGGAGCACTTCAGTCTCCGCAGATTTAATGTGAGCTTTTTGCTGAACGCAGGCTCCAAATTGGTGACAGAGTTGGGGTAACCTCGTTCAAAGTCGTAAACGAGACCGAGTTCATCGGCTGCATAAAAAAATTCTCCGATACCTTCTTTCTCATGGTCGTAGCAGAGAAGGGGACCTGAACTCCTGACTACTTTACAGGCTCCATCCAGTACCATTCTGTTATGAGGACACTCCAAACTTAAAAGTCTGCGGCCTCCTTGTTGTCTGGGGAAGTATAACCGTGAAACGGTCGATTTGCGAGTTTTTACATCGAATATTCGCAGATCCTCTCGAGTCTATTTCACTACTCCAAGGGAGTAGAGTAACATTGGAATGGCAAGCACATTAGTTGCAGCAACTTTGTTTTCCACTTCAGTTCTGATGACCACATCTGTCGGAGTTTATGCTGATACTTGCCGCGAAGAGATTTTTGATATCATCATTATTATCGTTAACACCTCAGAGCTCTTGGAGATGAACTATAACAATTGTAATGACAAAATTCGAATATTCCAGAAAAAAATAAGGTTCAGGGCCCTTTTGAGATGAATAGGTGTAGAGTTACGATCCCAGAATTGCATGGCAATCATCGCGTATTAATCTGCGATTCTATCAAATTTTCTTGTTTTTTATTTTCATTTAACCAATACTCAACTTTATAAAGAAACGATCTCTTCTAAATTAGTTAAAAAGTATGTTCGAATAAAATTGTAAGTTTCTGAAAATCCTTCCGAAAAGTAATCCTTGAATCTTCAAGGAATTCATGTAATAGCACGGTACTTTGCAAAAATACTGTAGATCGCAGATGATTCCACAACAGATTTTATGAATATCCCATTCATATTTTCGAACAGAAATCAAAATCATTATCCTATTTTGATTTTTGTTCGAAAATATGAATAGGATATTATAAAGACAAACTTTAGTCATTTTCAGAGAAACAAGAAGTCCTGCAATACCAGGAGCACGCTTATTGCCATAATCCTATACAATAGGAATAATTGGGTCGAAAATCCATCAGAAAACAACTACTTTCCTGGCTAATACCACGACGAACGTTGAATTACATCTGATGAATTTCCGTGCAGAGTCCTACAAGGATGTCTCCGCAATTGCTAGTTGCATGGAAATGTTCATTGAAACATTTGGACCACCTAAAGATCAATTTCTGGGTTCTTGCTCTCATCAGTATAGGGTAGGTCTCTGCAGACAATAACTAATGTCTGCAACAAACGATTCAACAAAATCTCCATGTAAAGGCAGAAGCTGAGACACCGCCCGCAGCCTAGCGTTCACTAAACCACGGGTGCCATCTGAACTCCAGCCCCTCAACCAAAGCAATACTCAGAACCTGCGTGATTAATCTAACCACTAATACAAATTAAAGAAATCTGCATTGCATTGTCAAGAGCTTATTGTGAAAAATGCAATGCAGATTTCTTTAATTAGTCATTTTCATCCCTGATGTATAATTGCTTCTGAAGAGTCTGCTTTCTAATTCTGTCAATCTCCCTGATGAGTTTGGCAAAGCGAAACAGATTTTCGTGAACCAAAATTTATTGGACATTGAATGCGAGAGAAGCCAATTTTGCTTCAATGAAATGAACGATTTCTGTGAGTGACATTTTTTAATAACATTCTCCCTATCTAATTTGTTTAATGAATTTTCGATGAAAACTAGAGATAACTAAGAAAATTACCTATCTGAATGAAAATGCGAATTATCATTTTCAGATTTTTTCTTTTCAGTTAGAGTCTTTGACAATATCTATCAGATGTAGTTCAATGTCCAGCGTGGCTTTAGCCGGGGAAGTAGTTGTTTTCTGTTAGTTGTTACAAAAAAATCATATTTTTCGTTTTTCAATTTTCATGGATGATGTTCCCCTTTTATACATAATTATACTTTGAATCAAAATTTTAGCAGTGGTGCTCTTTGGACTGAGGTACAACGAATCCAATTATAGTATTAATTCATATGACTAAATAAAACAATTATGTATCGACAGACAAATCAATAAATAAATTTAGCAGGCCGGAACGTCTGACAACATTTCAAACACCATGTTTTGCGTTGGCATCTGGTCTATAACGAAGATGCAAATGATTTCCAACACTCTGCAAACTGTCTCAGTGTTCGAAATGGAAATTGAAAGAGAATATTAAACAACTCCATGTAAATCGCTGGGTAGGGAGTTTGTGAATTGGGTCGGTTGCTAACAGCATATTGTAATGAGACTGGGAATAACGAAGCTCAAGAGCTTGCTTTGAGTCTGAGTAAACTGGCCGAATTGAGTTTGGAATCTGTCGGTTTGGGAAAGATCATAGAATATGGTCAATTAGGAATGGGTCCAATGTAAAAATCTGAAAATGGCAATAACGGTTGCGCAAAGTTCAATACACTCCATACTGACATTTTCGTCCCTTTGCATATTAGAAAAAGGGCTGACTTAATTTTGTCGCTTGCGACATACATAGACACCCGGAAAACAGGCATCAAGGAGAACATTATCAGTTTGTTCCTCGTTTGAGAATAAAAGGTCAAACCCGCTCATTTCGCCTCGTCCGATTTCATTTCATGAATAGACACTTGACGGAAGACTATTAACTAATAACGGGAAAATGGATTATACAATCCAATCTTCCGCAAAAACCCGGACGATTGGATTATATAATCAATTTTTCAGTATTAGTTAATGGTCTTCCATCAGGTAGTGTCGTCCAGTCTGCATGAAATTATTTAACTTTATATTGAAGTCAAAACAATAGTTAGATTACTTTCCTTGGAATCTAGAGATGGCTCTGGATATACAGTGCGGCTTCTAGTAGTCCCCCTCCTGTTAACTTTTGAACGGTCCGACGTAGAAACATGAATAAAAAACAGTTTCTAGGGTTTCACCCTATCAACTCAAATTTTTTAAATGGCATGGGAGTCAAGTAGCACATAGTTGAAAGAAGAATTCAATTCTCTTTACAACCATCTGAATATTTTTGAATTTTGTTTATAATTTTTTCCCAATTTCGATTTTTATTCCTTTCGAAATTTTAAAGTTAATGTGCCCCCAGCGCCATCTGTCGAGTAATTGCAATGTTTCTTCTCTCAAAAAGTAGTATTGGTAACACTCTTCAAAAAATGTTTCATTGTAAAAAAATGAAAATACACAATTTTTTATGATGATTAAAGTGATCGTAAAGTTGCTGACTTGTATTATTTAATTTATACCACTGATTAATTGATTTATTCAATAATTTCATTTCATAAAATCATACTGATAGTTATTAAGAACGTACATACAGAATGATATATCATATTTGCACCAAAAAACTGGTAACGATTCAAACAATTGTCAACAAACGTCGATATTCTAGTACGAATTATAAATTGTACCAAATTTCGAACAACTTTTCTTAATAAACTTCTTCGATAATATCAATCATAAAGGTAGATTACTCATGATCAAAATTCCTATATTTTGTTCTCCCCTGTACATCGTTTGGAAATTCAGAATTTCGTTAACTCAAATACTTTTATGAGAAAAAAAATTTTCTGGCAAATGCACTAAATCAAACTTTCAATCAATACATATTAAAAAAGTTTCGCATATAGCGCAAACTTTTTGAAACTCACTGTATATATAACTTCACCGGTCACTGTATGTTTTTCAACAGTTGTTTCTCATAAATACAGATGTAGACCGATTTGTGGACTATACACCCAAAATCAAACAGAATGGAGAGCTTCAATTTAGATGCACATCATTCTTCGAATTAGGTATAGGCCATCCATTTTAGAAGAAATGGAGAAAAAATTACGAAAAAAAGAAAACTTTTACAAAAGTATATTGGCTATCAATAAAACTGTATAAATTTGTCACCTCGTACAAGACCCGCAACATTTAAAAAAATACTATAAAAAATTATTCATTTGTAGAGAAAAAATGCAAAAGATTCGTCAAATGATAAAAAAAAATATCACCCTTTATTGTGCCACAAATATACGACCATTCCCAAGTTTGGCATAAGAAGTAATACATCTTTTCGAGATTTTTTGCCGGAGATTATCAAATAAATGAAATGAAGGATAATTTGCTGTACACAGTTAGATTTTTGAATCTTTACCCATGCGTTATCAATTCATGATCAAAGAAATCACACACTCTCAATGTAAAATCACTTTGTGTCAACCGATATGAGATGATTAAAATTCGTTAATATTTATCTTCAAAGCAAAGGAAAAAATAATTAAATCTCGACTTATTTATATATATGCTTGGAAATGCTCGCAAAACTGGGGAAAGATAAGGGATGATAATATATTTTCTTTGTTTTTACCAACGACTCGTTTGCATTTTTTCTACAAAATAACAGAATTGCTTCTGATTCATATTGATATAGTTTTTATCGAACACTAAAATATAACTTTTGTGGAAGTTTTCTTTTGTAATTTTTTTCCCATTTTGAAACCTAAAATAATTGGCCTATTATCGCCAAAGAACTGGTGATTTCACTTTTAGCGCATGCAAATAGGCTCGTTACTTTCAACCATATGTATAAGAGAAGTGAAGCAAAGTGTCGTTTTTGCGAATAATATCGTCTGTAATAAAGCCTTTGCAGCGTGAGAATGAGACAAACAGCACTACAACGTTTTTGTTCAACTATTTTTCTAATAATCACCTTCAACTCAGTCGACATGATTTAACGTATTCGAAGAATAGTGAATTTCTAATTATACATGGATGCTGAGTCATTTTTTTTTGTCTTGAACTTGACATCCTGTAGAACTAGTTCTGTTCGCATAGTCATTATCTCACTTCTTGTATAATAAATAATTATTAAAGTTCCCTAATTCACGGGCATTACCATAAAATGGATATATCTACTGGCGTAATGAGACAAAGAGTTATAGACACGCAACGTTTTATGGGAAACGTTAAAATTTCAGGACTTGTTGCCAAATGGAACTTGTTGTGACCCATACGAGATGATGAAAGACAACAATGCACGACTCTCGATTTTAATATTATTATTATTCCGTATTCGGTAGGATGAACGAATCCATCCTTTGTGTCTCAATGCTGCTTCTGACGCAAGAGTTGCTTCCTTGCCTAATAAGAGTCAAGAGAGCCTGTCTTGAGATTTATGTTGTATAGCAATATAGCTATTAACGTAACGAGATTATTATGCGATATATTATAATAATTGAGGATGTTGCCTGTGCAACTTCCGAGATTTATTTAAATTACATAATAATTAAGTTACCCTCAAAGCTTCATCGAATCATTGACAACAATGATCAGACCAAGCTATAGAAGTTTTTTTACCCACAAAATAAAAGACTCAAATGGCCTATGCTAATTTTTATAGGATAGTTCGTTAATGAAAATCCCGGTTTTCGCCCCAGCAAAATCGCTTTGTGGAATTTATTTTACAAGAAATAGTGAAAAAAATTAAAATTTTTTTTGGTGTTTTGCAAATATTCCCAAACTATTGAAGGAAATGTTTTACAGTCAATAGAACTTTTGTAGAGAATTATTGAACCTACAAATTGGTTTTTTGGACGACCAGATCCGAGCATTTCCGTCTAATTTTTGGTTAATGAGTTTGGTATTATTAGAGTATCGAGAAAAATAGATTAAATCAAATTTCTATCGTTTATGCTGGAAGATCCATCAACTTCGCAATAAAACAACTATGACGAATTTCATGAGCTACTATCAAAGAGCAGTAATTTCCAACTCGAATAAACTTTACCGTGCCCTTATGTCCCGGCCTGACCTTTCTGAAGGATAATATTGAAATTTCAGCAATCTCCAACAAACAGAATTAACCTTTTCTAGTTCCCGAGCATGGGTATAGTTATTCCCACTGCTGTAGAAAAATTGTTTTTCCGTTAACCAGATATCGTCCCCCTATACAAACGGCAGCCGAAACTTGGGCGAGTCAAGGATTAACGAGGTCTAACATTTTAACGTGCGATTCCTAATAGCGCTTTCTCGGGCCATCTGAAAAGTGTTTCTGCAGTCGCTTGGCTTTTAACCACCGATCGGTATCCAGAATGACTGAAAAACGGCAATTCTAAACATTCGGCTACCTGACCCTTGTTTGTTTATGCTTTTATATACAGTGCGGCTTTTAATAGCCTGTTAACTTTCGATTCTTTCGACGTACAATCATGAATAAAAAACAGTTTGGAGTGTTTTACCGATACTACTATTTGAAATAAAAAATATGGTGGTTGCTCGAAAGGGGGTACATCAACACAAAAAATTTAAATGGCATGGGGGGTCAAGTGTCACATCGTTGAAAAGTTAATTCCGTTTTCTTCACAAACATCTATTTTTTTGAATTCGGTAATTTTTTTTGCAATTCAAATTCGAAATATCAAATATAAATGCAGATCTGAATACTACTCATACCTCGACAAATTTGAACGGTTTGATGTGGACCAATGAAACCAAAAAAATTTTGAATGGTATCGCCGGTACTACTTTTTGGGACGAGAAACACTGTAATTACTCGACAGATGGAGCTGGGGGCATAAACTTGAAAAATTCAAAAGTTATAAAAATCGAAATTAGGGAAAAAATACATGGTTGTAAAGAGAATGAAATTCCCTATTCAACTATCTGACACTGGACCCCCCCATACCATTTTAATTTTTGAGTTGATGTGCCTCCTTGCGCCCCCTTTCGAGAAATCACCATATTTTTCATTTCAAACAGCAGTATCGGTAAAACCCTCAAAACCATTTTGTATTTATGTTTGTACGTCGAACGATTCAGAAGTTAACAGGGGGGGGGGCTATTAAAAGCCGCACTGTATTTTTAAATTGGGGGCAAACCAGACCAACTAAACCTAATTATTGCAAAATCTGTAGCCAATCTCTGTTTTGTAAACGATGTATATTGAGAGGAGAAGAGACCTAAGACTAAAAACCTATTATTCCTGTTCCTGGCAGTATATCACTTTGTAGTTCATTTTTCTTAGATGATCTTGAAATATATCAAATCTATGAAAAATATTTTGATTTTTGGCAACACTTCATTTTCAGAAGAACACTTCAGTTGAAAATTTCTTTTTTTGGAAACCAAGTGTTACTGTTATTGTACATATGATATTGAAAAAAATTGTTCGATTATGAACAGATGGATGAGGCTCCTCAAGATCCAAAAATAATTGATCAAACACTAAGTTCTTTAGATAATAGGTTTGATATGTTATCTGATTACGACAACGTTTTTTGTAATATCTAGAAATTTAATGACGAGGATCTTTTAAACAGCTGTCATACCCTACAAAAAAGGCCGACAGATGAGGAAAAGAAGGAAGATGACGTGGAAACAAATGATTTATTCAACGAGATAAAAGCCCTACGGTTATATTCCCTACTTGAAGCAAAAAATTCCCTCAATAGTCTACAACTCTACCGAATATTAGCATTTCTTAAGAATCCTCCTCATTCTACCCGTATCTGTTGCTTCTGGTGAGAGATGCTTCTCAAAATTAAAAATAATTGGAAATTATTTGAGGTCTACCATGTTTCAAGAAAGATTATATGGTTTGGCAGTCTTGGATAGGGAGCAAGAGATCCTCGATAAAATTGATTTTAACAATATTATAAATGAATTTGCTGTAGCCAAATCTAGTAAAAGTACTGATTCAATTTTTGGAGTGGATCTGATAATATTTTTTACTCTGTTTAATTTGTTCATTGTTTAATTTGTGTTTTTGCCTCTGTAATTTATATAAGAATAAAGTCTTAGTTTTGAAATATCTGTTATTTCCTTACAAAATAAGATTGAAATGCGTTTTTACTCACACGTTTAAATAGCTATGAAAGTATTATAGCAAACAGGGCCATTTGAAAAACGTATAACAGCTAGCAATTTCCTATACCCTAAAGTGCTATACAGTATCGGATAATTTTCATCTGCGGTATGGGGTTTTATGAGAGCGTAAATAAAACCTTGCTATATGTTGAGAGAGCATTACAATTTCTCCTCTACTCGCTCGAGGAAGGGATATCGACGTGAGTTGTTAATTCGTCGGGCGAGGTAACAGGAGAGGGGCGCAGTAGTGCGTCTCTCTTATTTATGTGGTATTATCATATCATTGCGTTCCTTGCTGCTCGCGTAGATTTCTGTCAATACCACAGATGAAAAGTTTCCGATACTATATACTAAGGGAAATTTTTTAATTCATCGATGATCCATCGAAGAGCATTGCATCCGTCCTCCTTATTTAACTGATCTTTAAATATTTCGTGAGTGGAATTTGGTGTGACATCTTAATAATTAGTATTTTTACTAATTTGGAATTTGAAAACTGAAACTCAGTTGATACGAGCAGAAACGATACAGCATCTTGAGTAAAATCCTATATGCAAAAATCCCCCAAAAATATTTCAAATTGATTTACTGATATTTCGTTCGTTTTTCCTTCTTAATTAAATCAATTAATCAAATCCGAACAAAACCTCTCGATGAAATTGAAGCCCCAATTCCCGACATTGAACACATGTATGTTTTCCACAGATTGAATTACCCACGATTCCAAATCGATATTTATGACTTATTGTATAGGTGGTTTTGTGTGCTAGGATGCCGGATCCTAGTGCACCTTTTACATTTTTCGCATTTTGCGACCATAACGAGACACATTAGTTAAATACATAGCTACATAAAAAGAAAGCTAAGAAAATTTCCTATAAGAGGATATTATTGTTTGCCGGCCTAACAGTTCGCTTGTAGGTGTTATAGGTGGTTTGGTGTGCTAGGATGCCGGATCCTAGCGCATCTTTTACATTTTTCGCATTTTGCGACCATAACGAGACACATTCGTTAAATACATAGCTATATAAAAAGAAAACTAAGAAAATTTCCTATAAGAGCATATTATTGTTTGCTGGCCTTACAATTCACTTGTAGGTGTTATAGGTGGATTGGTGTGCTAGGATGCCGGATCCTAGTGCACCTTTTACATTTTTCGCATTTTGTGACCATAACGAGACACATTCGTTAAATACTTAAGTATATAGAAATAAAGCTAAGAAAATTTCCTATAAGAGGATATTATTGTTTGCTGGCCTAACAGTTCGCTTGTATGTGTTATAGGTGGTTTGGTGTGCTAGGATGCCGGATCCTAGCGCACCTTTTACATTTTTCGCATTTTGCGACCATAACGAGACACATTCGTTAAATACTTAGGTATATAGAAAAAAAGCTACGAAAATTTTCTATAGGAGGATATTATTGTTTGCGGGCCTAACAGTTCGCTTGTAGGTGTTATAGGTGGTTTTGTGTGCTAGGATGCCGGATTCGTGCGATACTATTTTTGTTGCACATTTATCTTTGTTTTATGGTACACCGTGTATCCGAACATATTCAAATCATACATTTTCGGAATCAGCATAAAATTTTCAACTATTTCGCACTTCGAAGCTTCCTCTGGTAACTTCTGATGTCGTTCATGAATTGTGATGATAATATAAATAAAAACATGCACAGGGTGTCATTTGGAAAAAAAAGTTTCGGGTCACTTCCGGTTGGACCGGAACTGGCGAATATTTTAGTAGAGGCTTCAAATTATGTGTATTCAAGTACTATAGCGACACACCAAATTTCAAATCTGTATCCTCAAAACTACAGAAAAATTGGGGTCCGTACCTCACCTCCTGGTCACCCGGTATATATAATAACAGATAAGTTTGAAAGCAGCTCCTTAGCTGAATGCCACTCTATCATTATTCAATTGTATTCTCAATTTTATATCTCGTGTTTTTGTAGGTATGTTATTTACGAATGAAGCCAAATAGAAAAATATATTATTATTATCATAATCTTCCATCGAACAATACCAAATCTGCATTCTACTTGTATTTCTTCCGCATCTGAACAGACCACAACGTCACTACCTGTGAATCCATTAATTACCGCTCGATACTTAGTTGGCATGCTGAACGAGTGCATTTCATTCCATCCAATACTTCCGTGACTTTCGACTCTAATGCATGGTTTACCTGTAGCTATTAAAACAATTACATACATTGAATGCACGTGAACTTCCACCACATGCCATATTTTATTCAAAAAGTTATTGGCCGAAACACGTGCTGAAAAAATTGTTACTTAGAGTGCACTCAGAATGGGTCGATAATTTGACAAGACCATTATTCGATTAAATATTCAAAGCATGTTCATTTGTCATGCTCACATAAATCAAATCTGTTTCTAGCGATCAATAATCCTTCATTCATTTAGAGCAGAAACTGCTCCAGAGCTGTCTTCTTCAAACAGGCAGCATGCCATCTTTCAATGGTACACAAAGCTGGGCCCTCAGAATATGAGAATATGTTGAAGCTAGAAGAAGCTTGCAAGGAGACAATAAAATCCTCCAAAGAGGCTTACAACGTCAAAATATGAAAAGAACTTACGGGTCGCACTGTTTTGGTCCTGTTCCAAAGCTGTAGAGAGAAATTTCACATCCAACTCATTTCCTCTCCTAATCAAGGAATATGGAAGTCATAAATGAACTAATTGAGAAAACGAATATAACTCCCTTTACAGTAATATGCCTGAGCTTTCCTTTCGGCAACGAACTATAAGACGCGTTTTGCATCAAGAAAGCTAGTGTCATGTATTTCCTCTAGGAAGGCCGATATCACAGTGGCAGGCTAGTATCCATACTGCCAAGGGTGTCTCTCAAATACTTTGTTTTCTGTTTCTTGTCAATTAATATTTCACTTTCTGTCAACTGATTATGATCAATAAGGCAGAGAACCGTCCTCTCTTGGGACACTGTTCCCAAATATGGAGTACCCTGAACACAGACCCAAAAATAGCCATGACACTTCGCTTAGAAGCTGCTCACTTATCTGTATCACCGCAGTAAACTTGGCGATTTGTCTCTGTTTTAGAGATATTTCATTCATGCTTTTCTAAAATACCATCAATTGTTCCACCGTTACAGATGCCATTGAGACTGAGTTACAAGAATAGTTTATTTATTCAGGGCCAAGTAGCTCAGTGGTTGAGACTGAAGCGTTCAAAACCATTGACTTCTAGTCAGCTAGGTTCGATCCTTAGCAATTTCAGATTTTTATCTGATGGCCCGAAAAAGTGCTAGGAATCGCATGTTAACAGGTAAGACCTCGTTAATCCTTGGCTCGCACAAGTTTCGACTTTTGAGGGCTACCGTTCGTAAGGGGTCGACAGCTCCTTAACGGAAAAACAACAATTTAACAACAACAACAATTAATCCCAATATCATAACAGTTGGCTTCGAACGTAGGATTTTTGGCTATTTAGCTGAGTTCCAAAGAATTTCTGAGTGGACACTAGTAATCATTGGATGAATGCCGTTTCCAAGAAGTTTTTGTGTGGACCCCAAAAAAGTTGTGATAATTGGTGTATTATTGGAGACAGGTGATCCCAAAGATTTTTTGTGATAATCGAAGCACATTGGTAACTGTTGGATTTAGAATTAATGGAGATGCTGGATCAGTTATGGCGAATACAGAATTCAGCCAGATGAAAGTGAGGATAGGATAGGCTGACTTCGTAAGGAAAATTAGTCAAACTGAATACCATAACGCTGAAATGAAAGCAGAAATTTGAAGAACACCAAAAAAATGAGATGGAGAACGAAGGTGCGAAAATAACAGCAGAATATGAAGAACGAAAGAGCAAAAAGAAACAAGTCAAGGAGAAATGCTCGTTACAGTTGTATAAATGGCCAGACCAAAAAATTCTGCAAGCACAGAACGAGAAGAACCAAAAGCACTTTTCGACGATAGGGTTGGGGATAAACAAGAGAAACAGGACCGGTTTTTGAAAATTTCTCATGTATCGACAAGCGAAAGATTATAAGAACAGGACAGGTTGCAGGAGATTTAGCAATACCAGGAAACCAACAGAGCTGATGGAGCACTAGAAGAACAGAGCTCCTGAAGAGCAGATGGATACGATGAATGAAAAAAATCTACAAGAATATTCCTGACTGCTAGAAACTTTAAAGCATCTAAAAACCAAGAGTTTCATGATTTCTCACAAGAAAAGTCGAAAATCTGTAGTCGTCAGGAAAATTACTTGGAGGAAGACCAAAATTTCTTAGAAAATTCAGAATAGAAGCCAGAAATGGAGATGGATGGAACACTTTTGACTTCGGTAAATAACGAAAATAATAGACCTGAGAATGGAAGTTAATGAAATTAGTCTGGACAAAGCATAGAGGTCAGTTCGAATGCGGTGCAGTTGTAATGTTGTAAATTTATTGAATAATGAGGAAATATCTAAAGCTAAAGAACAGCAAATCTGCCTTATATAAATTCACTACAAAAATTGTTTCGCTATGTACGTTTTCAATAATTGTGCAATTTTCAATGTAGTCTTGAATTATTTGTCATTTTTGGCTTTCTACAAATATTTATACGAATGAATTTATTTATCTATTATATAGTTCATTCATCGAGCCCATAGTAAAAATCAGGTCGGGATGTAACCAACATGAAACATACGGTGACAAGCCTGAGCTATTTATTTATATTTGATAGACAGCTAGACCAAAACAAAGTTTGCGAAATAAATACGCTGACATCTTATTTAGTTCGAATCTGTTATAGAAAGATATATCCAGAATCAAAACAAACACGATTTCAGCGATAGATCGCAGCTTTTCACCTCGCATGTTGCAGAAAAACGATCACATTATTTAATAGTCGAGGTAAATTAGTAATAAGAATGCCAACTATGAGAAATCATTTTTATTATATAAAAAATTTGGGTACAGACTCTCAATAGCCATCCAAATATGGATTAAAAAGTTCCCTTCTCTCAAGAGCGTGCTTCATCCTCGTTAGCTCAAGAAATCACCCTCTAATGTGACCTTCAATGACAATTCAGTTTTTAGATTTTTCTATCGAACACTGTTACCCAGACACGAAAAATGTATATGACTCAAATTATTTCCTATGAAATTCTACATCTTTTATGTCCTACACATTTTTTCCCCTTTATCGAGCAATATCTCAGAAATAATAATTATACTATTTTATTGTTCATCCGACATATAATATACATACATGATAATATACATAAAAAAAATACATATGAGATCTGATGAATATACTGGAGTTTTATCCCAACACCAAACCATTTTGACACCTTGACACGTATTTCAATCACCAAGTGATCATCTTCAAGAGGAAGATTAAAATGTCTTTTCCTGGATACTTCCTGGAACATCTCTTAAAAATCAACAAAGACAAAAAAAAGCAATTTAGGGGTTTGAGAAGGACAACATCTTGGATACCGTCTCGAGTGACAACTGGTATATTGAACATTTCCTGAAATTTTATTTGAGAATTGACAAATAAATAATGACAGATAGTACTAACCATTATAAAATGTATTAGAGCAATGTATTATTAAAAGGGGTCGTTAATCAACGATTTTGAGTGCGTTAATAGTTATTTATGCAAAAAGTAAGTGTTTATTGCACTCGACGTGAAATTGTCCGACGAGGCCGTTAGGCCGAGCTGAACAACACGTTGACAACAATTTTTGCACGAGTTGCATACAACATTTTTTCTACGTTCATGCAAAAAGCAAAAAATTATTTATTAAGGAACGGCACTAGGTGTTGAAAAATGAAAAGCGCAACTTGAATAATTGATTATTACTATCCGTTTGCATTGAAACATATCACTTTCATCTATTTTCTATTATTAATACTCATTCAAAAACTTTCAATTCTGTAATTGTCAGAAATAATTTTTGACTGACGTTTCTATAACCACAGTTGCATTATAAAAATCAAAATCATAGTAGCCGTGAACGCGTATGTTATCACCAGGTGTGGTCATAGTACAGACAGTTTGCTCTATGCAGGTAAACGGTTTAGAACAACGCGGATCAGTTTTGATTATAGAGTTTTTCTCGGGAAGGCATTGTTTGTTTAGCTCTGGCTGCTAACATTAATACAAAATAATATAAAATATGTAACTGTTTAAAACGTATTGCCAATCTCACAGAATATCTGCTAAATATGTTTGATGGGTTTGACCATTTATGTTTGTTATGATGACAGCACGTTGAAGTTGAATGACAGATGAGTGCAATAAAAACTTTATTGCACTAGTGCAAGAAAGAACTTCTTTTTCAAGTAAATATAGTTCAATAAAGTTTTGCTTTTTGCATGAATGTAGAAAAATACATCATAATGAACGGTCGGTGGAAAACGTTGTTTATTCACCAGATTAGATGTTCTGTAACAGAGTAACGGTAACCATCGTGATTTTAACGAATTTGTCTTCACTAGCATTAACCAACTTCAAACGTAATTTCTGAGATTAGAGCTCTATGAAGGAAAGGCATGTACTGCATGGGCATAAAAGATATTGAACTTTGTAACAAATAATTTGAGTCCTATTATTCATAGTCCTCGTCAGGGTAAGAGTTTTCGAGAAAAATCAAAAAACTAGCAGGTCACATTAGAAGGTGGTTTCTTAACATAAAGGGGATGAAGTATAGTTCGTTAAACATCGATAGTCTATCTATAGTGTTTCTACTATCGAAACTATCGATAGTTGCATATCACTTTGGTTGGTACATATAACAGCCACTACTCTTGATGTTCTGTATTTTTTCTTTTGATTGGAAAAGTAACTCAATACAGCCTTATAAATATATAAGGTCTGGGACATGTCATAAATCTAAATCATTCAGTCATTCAGTCATTTGTCATTGTCGTTTAATGAGGTTTCTCTCATGGTTGCCAACCTCGATTTTTCTGTATGAAAACTAGGAAACTGATTTGACTCTTGATACATTTGTTAGTAAGCAATGGAATTGTATAAGCCAGTTAGTTGATGAAAAGTTGCCTGCTTAAGAAATGAATGAGATATTCCCATAAGAAAGTAATATGTTCAATGAGTAAAACAATTTAAATAATTCATTTCTGATTTTCTGAGTTTTAATATGAATAAAAAATCTAGCATATGGACCGTTTCCAAAGGGTTAGTGAAGGAAAATTCATGGAGTATTTTAAGGATTATTAAATAGATTTATTGAATTTCTAATGTTGAATGAAACATGTTTATATAACGTGAGCTGGAAGGAGTCTTTTTTTGTTTTCGCTTATTTCTCGAACGTATTTAAATAACAGTGTGGACATGATATAATTTACTACTCATTCAATGTGTTTATTTAGCCTTCAGCACAATATATTTCATATAATTATAAGTAGAAATTCTCTTAATAAAATGAATAACTCAACCTCAATTCCACTTTAAATTAAATATGGGCCACAGCCTGGTAAACCTTCCTTGGTGTTCTGTAGCACAGAACACAAGAAATTGACACATTAAGTCAAATAATCGATAGGCTATCGATGGTATCGGATGAACCGTCCTCATGAGAGGCGGGAACTTTTTTGATCTATGTTCACATGTCTGTAAGGAGTTTTAACTAACATTTTCAAAACTTTAAATTATTTCTCTTGTAAACCCTAATTTACTTCGACTATAACCTTACGATGCATTCGCATCAAACAACACGCACAAATGTGCGGAATAGCTTTCCGTCACAACATTCTTCGTTCGAAATAACCCGAGCTTTGAGATAATAATACGGAAATATAATCCACGAGCTTGTCTAAGAATAGTCCCCAAACAACGGAGCAATTCCCGATACGATCTTTAGAGTTGACTCAGAGGGATTCCGGCAACTTTTGTGTTTGTGGTTATTTTCTCAAACAACAAAGAGTGTGCCTTGCTCTCGTGGACAAAAATAGAATATAACTATATATAGATATTCTAAAACTTTTTGAGGGAGTATTCAAATCTGCTTTATCGTAAATATACAGGGTGTCCCTGGACTTCCTCTTTTCCTTTCGGGAATGTGAAGATGGGGTCAAAATATTACTAGTACTTCACATAACTTTTTTTCCTAAAATCCTTCGTTGCCAAGTTACGTGCCCTCGAAGTTACAAAATAAATTTTTTTTTTTTTTTCATTACTTTTCAAGTGGACCGTGGGCGTGGACCATCGGGGGCAATCCGTTCCTGACTTGTAGCAAAACATCTGACTCCTGCATGAAAGCTCATCGAAGGAATTCACTTGAAAATTTATCAAAGAAAAACATTTTTAATTTTGTAACTTCGAGGGCCCGTATAACTTGGTAAAGAAGGATTTTAGGAAAAAAAATGTATATGAAGTATTAGTAATATTTTGATCCCATCTATACATTCCCGAGAGAAAAAGAGGAAGTCCAGGGACACCCTTTATAACACATATTTCTGGAATATTTTCTCCTGTAACTTTGAATTGCAATTTCCCATAAAAAGGGTAATTTTCCCAAAATACTCGAAAAACACAATAATCCAACTTATTCGTACTGTGAATACCCAAGCTCAGTATTAACAATTAATTCTACTACTAAAAAAAGTTGAAGCTAGAGCTAAGTTGTTGTAGGTATGCATTGAAATTACTTTTTCAAACTACAGACATTGATAATTTATTAAAGCAATTATTGACAAAAGGGTATTTTCAGGAAAATGTCAGTTAATCCAAGATATCAGGTAACATGGGAACCTTACAAGCTTCCAGAATTTAGGTAATTACCTAGTTTGTTTAGAATCAGTTCGCAATACTAACTTCAGATTTAGTCCCATTTTTAGCTTTGATATCTTCCCATAGAATACAATCCGATTTTCTTTATATGTAATGATGATTCATTCGTACATTCAGATAGGTATTCTGTGAGATGATTTTTATTTCTAGAAAATATTAGTGTTTCGTTTCGCACCAGACTTACTTAAGATTGAACTTCCTACTGGTAAATCGTTTAATCAATACCTCTAACTTTAGCTTTGATAGCCCCTAATCTCACATGAAACCTTCTCAATTTCAATCAAAACCTCGTATGCTATTTAATTTTCCAGTGGTGGCGCTCCTGTCTAGGAGACCGAATAACTGCTGTCGCTCCTCCCATTTGATTTTTGAAGGCATCAGTTAGTATTAATTTGACTCCGATTCCTTAGATGCGTCTTTTTATTCGGTCACATAGTCCTACGCTACCCTTAGTTTTATTTTGTGATTTTTGTTCTTAAGGTAAGTCATTTGTTGAATATGTCCTGTTTTTTATATATTGGTTTTTGTTTTGTTTGGGTAAGGAGCAGACATAGCATTTGTGAATGTTGCAAGAGGTAGAAGCCGACAATATGTACAACATGCAATGAAAGAGTGTCATATGACACAGTAATAAAAAATATATGAGTCGCATCGGAGCGCCATGGCAAATAATACTAAAACGTTCTCTACTCGCATGGGCTATGCCTTTGGATCACTCTACGAGTGTTTATGAGGCATTCAAGATTTTATTGTACACAAACTTTTGTCGAAGTAAAAACACATTTAATTTTTTTGGCGTATTTTGGTATCGTCATTGTTTGAGTTTCCAAGTTCGTTTTCGTTTCTGAAATTAAAAATGAAAACAAATAGCGCAGCAAAATGAAGTATATATTTTTTTCATCAAAATTCATACACAAAAAATTTGTTCTGAAAATTTATAAATTCAAAATAGCTGCTTCAAGATGCCGGACTAGTTTTGTGTAAGGAAGTGGGGGTTTTCGGGATCGGAGATTATGGATTTTTCCGTTCAAATTGCTAAATTAAAGATAGTGGGTCTAAGATGGGGACGATTCTTGTGATTATAGTTACTTATATTATTTTTGAATTTGGTACGTAGGGGTTTTCGAGGTCGAAGGCTGACTATCTTGTTGAAATTCATAAATGCAAGATGGCGGAAGAGTTATGGTCCGATTTTCTTCAAAATTGGTATGTGGGAGTATTTCAGGTTGAAAATCATGAATTATTTGTTAGCTCAAAACAAACCTTATAATAATCATGCTTTATCAGAAATCCATACATTAATTCGTACTAACTGAAAAGCACAACACAAAATAATACAAAAAAACTGTTTAAATACAAGTTTTTATTCAAATGCGTTTAAAAGTGAAAAAATAGTTCTCTAGATGTGTAATGTAGGTTATTCTGTAAGTTACCTATTCAAAAGCTTGCCGCTTTCGTTGCGAACCGAAAACTTTGCGCGATGAGGCTTTGCATTTGTACTCACATAATATCCTTCATTACAGTGAAACCAATCTAGCAGTAATTTTTTAACGATTTTAACAAAAATAACAATTTCTGTTATTGCTTTTCTTCGGAGCATATTTAATCAACAAATCCAATAACTTTTATGAGAATAGGAGAGTAAATCGACCGATGGTGTCGCTACTATCGCTAGGAAAATGGCAACTGTGATATTTATAGGTTAAGTTGTACACAAACAAAAAACAGCGGATTAACACGTGCTAGCACTTGCTCGAGAGATTCAATTATTTCCTGACAGGGGTCGTGACCTAATGCTAAACTCTCCAATGTCACTCGAAAATCTTGTTGAAAGTTGCCTGTGATAAAATGAAAGAGAATTCAAAAGCCACAAAGTGGCACGGGAATAAAAAGTCGTAAAAAACGTTTTAACAAAGAAGGTGCGCTTTGTTGCGAGTTGCGAGTTCACAAATGACTTATTCATAAGTACATTCATGACCGGATAACTTATCTGCTATTTTTACTGTTTTAAGACGTTAATGGCTCTAGTAATATTAAAAATTTATGATCATCTACCTCCCACAAAAAAGTGATCTACATATGCATTAAAATATCTAGAAACCTACGCGAATAACTTGAATTTCCAATAGTCAGAGAAACGAGTTTCAGTGTTGACAAATATAGAATAATGAATTAATAATTATGATGTAAAATATAATTATGAATGATTTGTATTACTATGCAATCAGAGCAAATATTTTTCAAAATCGAGATACAAGTCGAATTGAAGTAATCGTTTCTACGCGAGTAGGCATTAAAAAGCGAAGATTCAACAATAATTCCAAAAGTTTTCATTTGGTCAACTGAATGGTAGGTACATCGAGTTTGCAACCTTTTCTGAAGTCCGCAACATTGTCAAAATGGAACTTATTTTAAATTTTGCTGCGTATACTCGGTGAAAAAATTCCAAAAGTTCTGCAAACTAATTTAAAGAAACTTTTTTGTCGAAAAGAAAATATTTAGGGAGATATTGAATTTTAAAGTTTTCAAGACTTTTTTTGGTAATCACTGATAAGAGGTCTACAGCCTGCGCAAACGCGCTGAAACACTGCCAGAGGGCAGACACGCTGTGGCCTGGAGAATCAAACCAGTGCCTCTCAAACAAAGGTAACTGAAAGCGATTTCATGAAATTTCATAAAACATTTCGACCATTTTTAAATGCTTCAAAAACGAGAATTTTTGCTATTTATTGATACATTATGTTCCATACAACAACCCGTTTTTTTATTGCCCCAATTTTGGAAACACTCTGTATATTATTTCATTTCACTAATCAAGTTTGCAACCAATTTGAGTATACGTGACATTTTTTTTTAAATTAAATACCAATCTTTTTCTTTGATATACCACAAAAAAAGATTCCAAAAGTTCTGCAACCTTGACAGATACATCTGAAAAATGTTCCGAACGTTGTACAGATTTGCAAACTTTTACGTTGACCGGGACATGTTTATTATATTTTTTTTCTAATTCGTGGTCATTTTTTTGATCAATGTGGTCTCGGAATAATTACAAAAATTTGAAACTTTGTTGCAAATTTTGAAAACATCTATTCTGATGCATTAACGAATTTGCAACATTTCTTGACCAATCTAAAAAAAAAAAGTTCGGGATCATGTGAAGGCATCAGAATAGATATTTTCAAAATTTGCAAAAAAGTTTGAAAACGTTTATTTTGATAAAAAAATACGACGAATTAAAAAAAATATATGTTCCGGTTAACGTAAAAGGTTGCAAATCTGTACAACTGTTAGGAATTTTTTTTTCCAATGTTTCTGTCAAATTTGGAATTTTTTATTAAGGTATATCAAAGAAAAACATTAGTTTTTGATGAAAAAAAAAAAAATATTAGTGGCATGTTGGTGTAGAATGGATGACATTTTAGTATATTTTCTAGGGTATCATCCCATCTCGAGTATTCCCATTTGGAGTATTTTAAAATTCAAGTTAAAACTGTGCCATCTCGAACAATAGGTGAATTTCTACCTGTTTCTTAGGTTCATTTCGAGTATCGTCTTGAATAAGTTCTGAAATTGAAAAGGTGGGTTGATTAAACGGCATATTTTTCAAATTTCATTCCATTATAACTTTTTTATTGATCGACGAATTTCACCGTAATTCACATATGTCGCGAATCCAGTGGTGTAGTCAGATTTTTTCTAAAAAAATCGCTAGTAATGTTTTTAGATTTTTTAACTTGAAAAATAAAATAAGTTGGCCCTGGATATGAAGATTTATTCATGAAATTTGGTGTCCTGATGGAATGTCTACCTAACGAAAAAAAAAAACATTCCAATCGGTTGAAAAATGTAAGTTTTAGAAGGGTGCTTCCATCTTAAATGGGTCACACTGTATATCTAGTGTTATTGAAAATAAACATATAATTGATATTTAAAAATTTAAGATTATCACACTCTCAGAGTTAATCGGAATGGAATAAAAAAAATTAATAAACTAAATTAAAGAATAAAATAGTAAAAAAATAATAGAATAAAATAAAAAGAAATCAATATTAAAATGATTATTAATTTTAAACCAGATTTAAAATGGCCTATATTGTTTCCTCATAGTATTCCTGCCAGTCGTAGTACGCTTTTGTTATTAGAAGATTTTATACTTCTCTTCTGAAATTCTTGAAATTTTTTATAGATTTTATATGTTCGGGAAAATGATTAAATATTTTCTCACTCTCATATATAAGAGAATTCTTTGCTAGTGATGTTTTTGGTATAGGTAGACTTTGTTTGTTTTTATTTTTCCTGTTGCGTTTGCCATGGATGGATCATGGATCAAACATACAGTGGCATGGAGATGCAGGGTAAAGTTAAATTATTTGATGAAGAAAAAGAGGCTTGCAATGGTCTCTTGCTTTGGCCTTACACATATATCTAATGGCTCTTTTTTTCTAATTCAGAATGAACCCAGGAACCAGGTAGAAATTTACCTATACTAAGATGAGAATGCTCGAGATGGGATGTAACCATTTTCTAGCCCCCTAACCACACTGATAAAAAGGATATTTTGCATCAATGCATAATTGCATTGATTCAAGTCGATTGTATTCTTGAATAGGTCCAACCAAACATTAGTTTGATTTTTTGACAGAATCCTCTTGACCACTTGAATGAAACTGTTTTGAGACATATGAACACTTTCTTCACTGAATAATGGGAGTTGTTTGGTGCAAGAATATTTCAACTTTGATAATGAACACTATTGTGAATACTTTCTTTGTTCGATGGTGTGAGTTGGTTGAGACAAGAATATTTCAACTTCAATAACGAACAATATTCTTCTTCATAATGCAATACATTTTTGATTCAAGATTATCTGCATTTGGAGGCTCACTACAAATGTGTACTTGGTTATAAAAATATGCCATGGAAGCCATGTTCATATGGTACAGTTCAACAAACAGAGAACAACTGCGAACAATTGAGGTATAATGGTTATATATGAGAATAGTTTTGTAATATTTTGATTTCAGAAACTATATAATCAACGTAAGTACCTCTTCGGTGACGCATAGAAATGCGATCGAATATAGAAACGACAGCGTCATTCGGCATTATCACACACCTGTTGAAAACAAAAATATCTTCAACCTACCCCCACAACTAGTCCATAAATGACCTAAATTCAAATCGTGCAGAAATAATTGGACTGCCATATTGCACTTCTGTAGCAGCACATTTGCACATAACCACTGTGTCAAATACAAAACTAACAACTTAAATTATGATTCAAACACAACCCCCAAACCAAACGCGGGCAAAAGCAAACAGGATAGAGGTCCCAGTCGGCAGTCGCAGTGCGCGCTTTCGCGTGGGTTCGCGTCGTTCCGGTAGCGAGGTTTCGCCAAAAAATCATGTTCTTGAGTCAAAAGGAGCATTTTTCACAAGCAGGAGTTCTCTAGGGTAAAGAGTTGGAATGTATTAATGCAAACAAATTCATTTCAAGAGAATTTATGTAAAGAAGCAAACAGTTCAATAAGTTTGAAATAAGAGTATATTCATCAATTAGAAATAATTATTTTTTTCTGAAGATGATTCTGTTCAAGAGGATATATATATATATATATATATATATATATTTGATTGACATCTTTTTCATCATTGCAGCTTGGACCATGCACCTCCTTTGTCGAAAGTATGCGACGGTCTCAATATTCTGAACCGAGAAGAGTCTAATTACGAAATTTCCATTCCTTCACTTTCTTTCATTTTTTATAAATTTCCTGCGATGTTTTGTGCAAAGGAAATCGTTTTGTCGTTCATAGCCCACGCAGCGTCTCGCTTTACAAGAAGAATTGACACATTCAGGGCAAACAATGAACTTTCCGCCCACGACGTCTGCAGCTTCGAATGAAAAGCTTGGAAAGCTCCCACGTCAGGTACCCGTCCTTGCTATTATATGGCTTCCCATGATCTGCTTAATAATACTTAAGGGTAAACGAGCACGTGTTGAAATTAAATTGAAGATTTGGAGCTTACGGTTGCGCAAGAATTATTTTCTACTATGCTAAGGAAATTAGGGAATAGATATTTCCGTAATCAGTTATGAAAATATCGATATTGTTCGATGAGTGTAATATTTGCCAAAACGAGCGAACGGAGTGAGTGAGTTTTGCAAATTACGCGAGTCGAACAAATAAATCTTTTCATAACGTATTTCGTTCAAAATTGTATCTAATGATATCATTTCATGAATATAATACAATGGTTTTCTCCTGATATGGGACAGTGGCATTGGCACTTGTCAGAATGAATATTTAATAAGCAATATCAAACGTGTCAGACTTATGTCAAAAATGAGTAGTTGTTCCGACGAAATAGCGTCTGATACAGAATAATCGGCAAATAAAGCATAAAATGAATTATTTATACCACAAAAATCTAAAGTTAGAATGACACAGCAAATCCTAATATTTTTAAAAATAAAATTATTAGTTTCTGATTCTATTTCATTACACAACTAGTTGGTTAATGGTTATTTAACGAACAAGTGTATTAATAAGGGCGATTATCATGCATTAATTTTCGAGATTGCACTGATAAAAAGGATGTCTTCAATCAACTATATATATCCTCTTGAACAGAATCATCTTCTGAAAAGAATAATTATTTCTAATTGATGAATATACTCTTATTTCAAACTTATTGAACTGTTTGCTTCTATACATAAATTATCTTGAAATGAATTTGTTTGCATTAATACATTCCAACTCTTTGCCATAGAAAACCCCTACTTGTGAAAAATGCTCCTTTTGACTCAAGAACATGATTTCTTGGCGAAACCCAGCTACCGGAACGACGCGAACCCACGCGAAAGCGCGCACTGCGACTGCCGACTGGGACCTCTATCCTGTTTACTTTTGCCCGCGTTTGGTTTGGGGGTTGTGTTTGAATCATAATTTAAGTTGTTAGTTTTGTATTTGACACAGTGGTTATGTGCAAAAGTGTTGCTACAGAAGTGCAATATGGAGGTTCAATTATTTCTGCACGATTTGGATTCAGGTCAGTTATGGACCAGTTGTGGAGGTAGGTTGAAGATATTTTTGTTTTCAACAGGTGTGTGATAATGGCGAATGACGCTGTCGTTTCTATATTCGATCGCATTTCTATGCGTCACCAAAGAGGTACCTACGTTATTTATATAGTTTCTGAAATTAAAATATTACAAAACTATTCTCATATATAACCATTATACCTCAATTGTTCGCAGTTGTTCTCTGTTTGTTGAACTGTACCATATGAACATGGCTTCCATGGCATATTTTTATAACCAAGTGCACATTTGTACTGAGCCTCCAAATGCAGATAATCTTGAATCGAAAATGTATTGCATTATGGAGAAGAATATTGTTCGTTATTGAAGTTAAAATATTCTTGCCTCAACCAACTCACACCATCGAACAAAGAAAGTATTCACAATAGTGTTCATTATCAAAGTTGAAATAATTTTGCACCAAACAACTCTCATTATTCAGTGAAGAAAGTGTTCATATGTCTCAATACAGTTTCCTTTCAAGTGGTCAAGAGGATTCTGTCAAAAAATCAAATTAATATTTGGTTGGACCTATTCAAGAATACAATCGACTTGAATCAATGCAATTATGCATTGATGCAAAATAACCTTTTTATCAGTGTGTTAATCGCCATTTTAATTCACGAGTTCGTTACAAAACTTTTTCGTTGACCGTAATTTTCAAAAAAAAGCATTTTACCAGCCAGCTGCGTGACTACCCATTAACGTTACTGACAACTGGTATATTGAATGTTTTCTGAATATTTTTTTACACAACTTTTTCGTCGACCGTACTTTTCAAAAATAAAAATATCTTAATTTTAATTTTCGGTTTTATTATTATAAATATTGATATTATAAATTGTACAACCATTGAAACTTAATGAATTTTAAGAAAATACAACAATGAAATAAATAATGACAAATAGTACTGAAAATTTTATTTCCGTTATATATTCAATGATCTTTCGTCAAGCATCGACGAATACTTCAACGTGCAAATTCAAGTTTTTTTCATTAAAATTCCTTTTTTGTTTCAGAGTCCAGCCAGTCACCATCAGAAAGAAGTTTTATCTTCCAAACCAAGTCAACATTTAGTTAAAGTATCTTCCCGAAATGTACCATTGACTTCGAAGGCATCGCTCACTTATTTAAAGGTATGAATATAGAAAATAAATGAATGACGCAATTCCGCTACAGTAGATCTCTAGGGTCAGGTTGAATGGCAATCTGCTGAATTGACTTGAATCTTATATGTGACCAATCATTACCAAGCGATACACAATTGTTATCCACAAATCTGAATATCGTCAAATTATTTCTAAAGTTCCTCAAGGATCTCATCTGGGGCCAAACTTATTTGATATTTATATCGATGATATATGCCAATGTTTTCGATTTTTCAATTTCGTTATCTGAATATATAAGTACCATCATTTCTAAGGCTGTAGCCTACTTGCGTCCCGCGGTCAGAAAGCTGACCCTTCAGCTGCCCGTTTGCGTCCCGGGTGTGCCCGTTTGCGTCCCGTGGTCAGAAAGTTGACCCTTTGCACCAAGAAAAAGGTTTTTTTGCAGATAATAAATCAATTAAACATAACACAGTTATTTCAGAAATAAGTATTAACATACATCAAAATATTCATTACCTGCTGATTTTTGGACATTAAAACGTATTACTTGGCCTGCAAAATAAAAAATTTATATTCAGCATATTTCTTATTTATCAATTTTAAAAAATTTCATTTTTCGATAATTATTCGTTGAATATAAATAAAAGTTTGTTACATTTGAGTCAGTTTGGGATAAAAATATGACATCATTTGGACAAAATTAATGACTCTGTAAGCGACGGGAACTTTATAGTCACCAACATAATAATTTCCAGAAAACGTAGATATGAAAACCCACCCTATAAGCATTTTATTAAATTCACAAGTGACCGATGTATGGTGTGTGGTCATCTATTTTGAAATAGTGAAAGCTGATCTACATCCAGCTAAACTGCAGTCGGTTCTAGTCAGTTTGAAGGAGAATGGGACCATAAACTACGCCCACAAAATTAGCACGAGATGGGACAAAAGGTAATTTTATTACTTTTGCTCAATTATGTTCTGTTAGAATATAGCATTTTGAGAATGCTTTACCCACGTTTCAGAACTTGCGATACGTGTCTTGTGAATCTAAAGGGGCAATCAAGGGACAGTCCTAAACTTTTGGAAATATCCTTAAGAGATAGCTAACTCTGTTTGCAGTTATACTGACACTGAGTAGTTTGCGTTTACGGGACGATGTTCTTCCAAAAAGCACAACTACTCACTTAGAAGAATTCACAGTCAAGCAATATCTGGTTGATCATTTCATCAGGGAACTCAAGTCATTATTAAGTTTTTTCTGTGTTTCGTAAAAAGTATCTTTATCGCATTCTATGTAGATTTGAGTGTCATCGGCGTAACACATAACAGAAGTATGTTGCAGGCAATCTGGGAATTGTGGCGTACCTATACAACACGAATAATAAAGGGCCCCATACGGATCCTTTCGGAACACCGTTGTAGACCTTGGTGAGATTCAACGCAGAGTTTTCGAATGTGACACATTGTGATCGGTTCTGTGAATAATTTTTCATCAACTTATTCGATGCGAATCAAAGGTAATTCAGGAGAGATATAGGAAGAACATGATTGATGAGGTCAAACGCTTTTGAGTAATCGAGTAGAACTAGAATAGTATATTGAAGTATAAGTGGATAAATAGGTCTTTCAAACACGCACAATTTTTCCGGCAGAGCCGTAGTGTTCGAAATGGAGTAATTGTTTGAAAGACCAGTTGTCCACGCATACTTTATGTTATTTTTTTCAATTGATGCACATTGAAATCATAAATACTGGTTTCATTATTACAAATAATGGAAATAAGAACTTATAATTAGACCGTCAGCTAGTGACAGATTTAGGTGCCCCATTTTCGCATACAAGCCTCGAATAGGGTTGAAAAGTACATCGATTTCGAGTAAAATGAAGATATTTTTACGAGTGGCTCCTAGGGATAACATATCGAAAATCGATGTTTTTTTTTGTTTCCCTCGTGTTTCCTAACTACGGTACAAAACTGCAGAGGGTGATTCGTTAGGACGTTTTAAGAAAAAAGAATCCTTGAAAATATGTCCAGAATTGCTTCTTTTCTGAGATACGGGGAGTTGAATTTTTTTTTCACGTCCTGTATCTCAGAAACGAAGCAACTGCGGACAGATGTTCATTGGAATTTTTTTTCTTAAAACGGCCTAACGAATTACCCTCTGTAGTTTCGTTCCGTAGTTAGGAACACGAGGGAAGCAAATAAACACTGTACTGAAAAATCGAATTCTCGGTATGTTATCCCCAGGAGCCACTCGTAAAAATATCTTCATTTTACTCGAAATCGATGTACTTTTCAACCCTATTCGAGGCTTGTACGCGAAAATGGGGCACCTAAATTTAATGTCTGAATAAAAGTTTGTAATATTTCATTTGACGTTCAATCAATAATAACATTGTCATTCAGACTTCGCACTGTTCTCGAGTTGTTGATATATGGTAACTTAAAAAAACGCGTTTTTTTGAAAGTTCGGTTTGCACACGCTGTGGCGTGCTTTAAATAGGTAATAAGGGGCACCAATTGAAAAAATCAGAAATTGTTATCATCTGTTCGAAATCCAGATTGAAAAATGAAAAATGTGACTTATTTGTAATATCTAACAGAAAACAACTACTTCCCCGGCACAAGCCACGCTGGACATTGAACTACATCTGATAGATATTGTGAAAAGACTCTAACTGAAAAGGAAAGAAAAAATCTGAAAGTGAAAATTTGCATTTTCATTCAGATAGCTGACTTTTTTAATTATTTCTAGTTTTCCTTGAACAAATCATTAAATGTTCCCCTTTTCAACATGAATACCTCCCAAGAGGTTATCTTGAACGATGGAAAATAGCGACTAAAGTTTGTCTTTCAGTCGCAGATGATTCCACAAAAGATTTTATGAATTTCATATTCATATTTTCGAACTAAAACCAGATTGACTAGTTGGTGAAATATTGTATTCATCTAGATAATTCCTCATTTGTTTGTGTTTTGTATTTTTGAGGTACCATCTGTTTTGATTTGAGTTCCATATTTTATAAAACACGTTAATTTTTTGAGGTCAAGCATTAATGTGTAGAAGTAACGGATACGTCCTATCTCTAATATGAAGAATATTTTCTATTCAGACGAGAAAGTGTATTCGCCCATGATAAAATTTTCGATCGGTCCATAAAATTAACATACCAAATGCCGTATAAATTGAAAGAGTCTGACACTAATGAACGAAAATTAAAATTTTAGAATATTAACGTAAACTTGATAGTTTTCAAGGCCACACCTGCTTCAACTCAATTTCATCATAAAATCAAAAACATGCGTATTTGTTTATTCAGGCCTTGTCGACGGCGCACTGCATGTAATCAACACTCATACAGAGTGTGTCACTAGAATGAAAAACCTTCGAAAATCATAAATTTATATATTGTATAGGTATCTTCAAAGGAGCAATAGGTAATTGTATATATTTTAAATATTGGAAACGTTTTCAATGATTTGGATCAAATTTTGTATGCAGTTCAGGTTTTGCTTAGTAAGTTCATCTGAATACTGTCTTTCCTATTCTATACAAAAAATGATGCCATGTTGTAAATTTTTGTGGAACTTGCATTGTAGCTCTTGGATGTTAGCCTACTCTTTGTGAGATAGCGCTATCCGAACAAGCAAGTGAATGCGTCACAAAAAATCGTCCCAGAGTGCCACAGCAAAAAATATTAATAACAGTCCCCTACCCAAAAAGGTACACTCTTCTGAGGTATTATTATTTTCATTATTATTTTTTTATTTTTCATCTCTAGGGCGCGCTGGTCACATTTATCCAGATAGCCAGTCCCTACGACCGTGGGGTAAGCAACTACTGGGTCCGAGAATCATGTCCCCTGAGCAGACGGAGTGAACCAAGGATGACAGCCTTCTGCATTCGTCCAGCTAGGATTTCTGCTGCATTACGGCAAGCCGGTATGATTTTTAGATTGGAGTTCAAAGAGTAACTCTCGATATTTTGTCCGTTTTTCCTCCTCTTTTCGGACAGTGTTCGTTTCACCAGGAGCAGAAAACTCTACGGCGAATATCGTCCTACTTTGATGGTCGAGGAGGACTACATCAGGCTCATTTGCTTGTATTTGCCTGAGGGTGGGGAATGAGTAGTTCCAATAGATTCGGTACCTCTCATTCTCCACAGCGGACTCAATATTCCCCGTAGCTTAAGGCAACAACGGTGTCTCGTCTATACCGTACGAGTGTTATAGATAATAGTACAACACTCGTAGAGTCGCGTTATGCCTGTGGATATAGACTGACACCGCATAAGCTTGACACGCGGAATGCAAATGCGTTATGGTCTCAGGAGCCCCACGACACGCTCTCCATCTAGTGTCCAGGACCTCTATACCCATCACGCGACTACGGTATAGACCAGGGTGTGGAAGAAACCAGACACCATCCTGGCAGGCCATTATGAATCCCTCGGGCTCCGACTTCAGCTCACTTGACCATGCATCCCATGCAGACCCTTATCCTTATGCAGCCACAGGAGCATTCCTGTCTCCGCTGCTTTTTATTTTTATTGTTATTTTTATTAATATTATTGTTATCAATATATTATTGTCTTGCTAGACTCACTGTATATATTTTTCAAGACTGACACTTGACTTCAATTTTTTCTCTCTACTTTTTATGTTTCTGTATTAGTCAAGAATTCCGTGGCTGACTATGTTTGACTAATTTCATTGAATATGCAGATTTTCTAACTTCTCGAAATAATTCATTCATTGTGAGTTATTTATTTCAATTTCATAATTTTTTGCTGTGAAATCACTGTTCCCTGGATGACTTCAATAAAAGTCATCGATAACATAGTAACTCTTACAAAATAACAAAACAAACTAATATGTTGAGTTGCCCCTCATATGAACACATACACGCCTATAACGTAACAAAATCTGACATTACCTATAAAAAGCAATATCTCATCGGTGAACACGAATTCGCCATGTCCTATCCTATTCTATTATGTAGTGCTGTGCTTGTTTATTGTGATTAAACCCTCATTCCGCTTCATTCATGGTTTTTTACGTAGTATTTCTATTGTGGTCACTGAATTTCTCTCTGGTGCTATCTATTTGCGAAATGCTGAATTGACCCGGTTGGTAAAACGTGCCAATATCTTATAAATTTGCTAGATGATGGTACATTGCCGCCAAATTCCCACTTCCATAGTTTCTCGTCAACAACGTTGTGTGAAGTCTTGCTTTAGGTTCTGAACGATTTCAATTGATCTTTTTGTTGACATGAAATAATACAGAAAAGTGTATTTTATCGGTTTGTTGGTTTCTGCAAAAAAATCACGAATATTTGGAAAGAAATGAATTTTAATATATTCAACAAGTACTCCTCCAATATGTTCCTAATGTATTTGCCAAATTTGAGTTTTTAAAGTGTAACCGATTCTCCGAAATCGTGAAAGTATGAAACTGCCACCTTAACTTTTCAATCGTAAATCTGTAACGGCCTAGCGGCCTAGCTCGAGACAGTATGCGAGGAATACTGGGTTCAAATCTGCAAGAGCAACTTCTTTTTTTATTTATGTGAATAATTTTATAGTATTTTGGCTAGACTCAAGAACCTCAGTGTTATGTACGAATTGTTATATTTAGCTTTTTCATGACTCAAGCGACCAAATCCACTAAAAGTGCTCATTCCAGCTGAAAATCCTAGACATACAAGAAACATAGTATCGAAGAAAATATTATTATCTTAAGATTGTTCGAAATAAAGTATGGAACTGAGTGCATTCATGTTTTTTTTTTTTCATATGTAGGTTAGATTGCAATATATTCATATGTAATGATTGTGTTATTTTTATTTAAATAATCTCCTGAAAATCACGATGTTACAAAAATGTGGAGCTAGGTCGCCCAGGTATTTTGAAATTATGATACATGTATTTTCAGTTCTGAAAGAGTGAAAGAGTGAACTACGAAATACAAGCAAAATCGGAAGTAGTGGTTGGAGATATTCCAGATGTTCAGATTTGTGTGGTTACGTTTCTGAATTCCCTAAGAATGTATGCTTTATCTTTAACATATTCTCATAAGTAGTTAGTATTCTTAGATAATATCTTTGTGCCTCGTGTTTCAGTTCCTTTGATCAACATAACTTTGTTTTGAATTGGAGTTCAAATGTCAATCATGCCCAAGTAAGAATTCCCTAACCGATCAGGCAATGATATATGTATAGGGTGTCCTATTTAAAAAATTAAACTTCTAAGTCGCTGCTCCTTTTTGAGACACTCTGTATAAATGAAACCCTACAACTTTGATATTTTGGTATTGGTTGGTATGGATGGTGACTGATGCGCTGCGACCTAGTTAGATCTATTGTGCCCCATCTTCTTATGCTATCTCAAGGTGTTCTCGCTTACAGCATCCCCTCAAGCCTCAGTTCCTTCAGGAATTTTAGGATTTTGAGGGGGTCCATTTGTGGTATTTCTTCCACAGTCAGCTGGTGTGATCCCAGTATATTTAATCTTTTGTGGTGTACAGCATAACACTCCATCAATATGTGGTGAGGTGTTTCAGGATGTTCCCCACAGAATCTGCAGGTGTTGTCCTCCTCTAAGCCTAGCTTCCTTAGGTGTTCTTTGAGTCTGCAATGCCCCGTTAGAAATCCTGTGATTGTCTTTAGACTAGTTTTGCTGAGGTTAATCAGTGTTTTCAATCTTGCTCAGTTGAAATTGCCGAGGAGATCTTTGGCCTGCCTTAGCCCTGAAAGTCTTTGCCAGTATGTTGCTCTCATTGCTTCTTCAGTTTTATTGAGTTCTTCTTGGAAGTAAGATTTTCCAAGTCCGCAGAATGGTTCTGGCCCGATCAGTGGCGTTGATGCTCCTTTTCGTGCCAGGGTGTCTGCTTGTTCATTTCCCTCTACTCCGACGTGCCCAGGCATCCAGAGGAGGATCACCTTGTTGTTCCTGCCTAGATCATTGAGTTTTTCTAGGCATTCCCAGACCATCTTCGAGTTCATGTTATATGAGCCCAACGCTTTGATGGCTGCTTGACTATCGGAGAGGATTGCAATTTCCTTGTTCCGGTAGTTCCTATCGAGGTTGAACCCTACAACTTATGTATTCAACATTTTTTTGTAATATATAAAACAAAGAAGGTACAGTGGGAGCAACGTACATTTGGTTCTCACCGTATAATTCAAAATATAATATAACTATTACTTTGTTGCAGTCTGTACACAATACCAGAGACTTCTCATCTGACTATGGGTCCCATTCACACCAAACAAGTAGTTCATCTAGTAGACTTTTGAGCACCTCCTGTCATAACGGAATCACCAGGACCTCTCTGATCCACACAGACGTAAGTTGGATATTGTTATCATCATTATGCCGTATTATTTGAATAGCTTGCTTCAATAACTATTCGCTTCAATCTCCACTACGTTATTTACAAAAAATAAATAGATTCTACCCAGAACAAGTTCACCGATTCAAACGCACTATGTCGTTGTGCAGGTGTTCCTTCGTCGGAGCGGACCCAATGAAAAACCCTGTAATGAACATCAACCGACTTCTTGAAGATAACATAATTCAGTAAATTTGTATTCGACACGATCCCATGTTCTTTTGAGTGCTGAATCCGAATCTGAAGTTTGCTAACAAAATTTCTTGACGGAACTTTAAAAAAACTGCAAAAAAGTGGTGAAAAAAAAAATCTATTTTTTTGTAGTTTTTCGCTTTTAACTCGAAAATTATCAGTTTTTCATGAAAAACTTTTTGATTAAGAATGGAAGTATATAAAATTTTCTACAAATTCCACTATTCAGGTTTTTTTCCGAAAAACAGTTCGGGCTCAAACGCCAAACAAAAATTGGCGTATTTCTGCTGAGTCTGCAAACACCATTTTTTCACTCCAAAACTCTTATTGACTATTTAATGACATTTTTAGTGAATTTCTCAAGGAATTATATTGTAATAAAACTAAAAGTACTCTTGTTCGTCATTGGAGCAGTTTCAATCAAAGGACTCATCTGAGGTTATGTCGATGACTGCTAGTGACAGTGCGATGAGAAAGGAGTGTTTGGGAGTCTCAAACAACGCAAAACGGTTCTGGGCCATTTAGGGCGTTACTTGCTCTTTCTCGAGCTAGTGTCTCGGCCTCTCCATTGCCTCTATAACCCGTGTGTGCTGGTACCCAGGCTAGGGTCAGTCTGGTCTGACTGCCGAGCTCTTTCAGGGTTTCTATGCAGCTCCAAACAAGTATTGAGGTAACTTGCATTGAGTTGACTGCTTTTACTGCAGCTTGGCTATCTGAGTATATTATAGTGTTTTTTTCTGAACACTCATGCCTTATCAGCTCTTGTGCACAATGGTGTATTGCGACAATTTCCATTACTTGACATTAACTTTAATTTGAGTTTACACTTAAGCGCAATACTCGAGTCCTTCACTCTGAATCAGCTAGTCTCAGAACCGACGTGTTTTTCTTCTTCATGTGGTTCCCTACTTGACTTGACTATTACAAATATTCACTCGGACAAATGTCATACACAAGTATTTCCAACTCATTTCTCTGATCACGCTCTAGTTAAAACTATTTTCGACTTCAACCCCTCACCTTCAGTGTCAAGGAACAAAATTACATATCGTCCTTTGAAAGAAATAAATTTAGCAAATTTTGAAAACGACTTTTCTATGTTCCAGTGGAATCTAATATTTGAAAATGAAATTATTGACGATAAAATCTCTTTACTCCCTGATTACATGTTACAACTCTTGGATATACACGCTCCTATGAAAACAATTTTTTTTTTAAAGAGGCAATATGCGCCATGGATTACTGATAATGTAAAACTCATGCAAAAATTACACGACAAAGCACTAGTGAGATCCAGAACTCTGAAAACAGCTGAAAGCTGGTCATATTATAAGCAACTCCGCAATTATACCAACTTCGCTATAAAAAAAGAAAAAAAAAGCTTTCTTGAGATATAAGTTCAGTAGTTGTAGTATAGCAGAAAAATGGACTGAATTGAAGAAATTGAATGTGTCAAAACAGCGAAATACTAATATTCCCGCAGAGTTACGAAATGTTGAAACTTTAAATACGTTTTTTACCAGCTTCAGTGACAAGCAGCTGCCACCAAATGAAAATATTATTAATTTCTACAATAATAATCTGAAAAATAATATAAATTCATCTTTCAATTTTGAAACCACGACGGAAGACGTGGTAGCTCAAATTCTATCGAATATCAAATCAAAGGCTTTAGGTACAGATAACTTAAACATAGATATTATAATCCTGTTCTGTCCATTCATCGTACCTTTCATAACTCATATTATAAACGAATGTATTTCAGCATCATACTTTCCTGATGCATGGAAATTTGCAAATGTTATAGCTCTTCCTAAAATGAGTCATCCGAAGGAAATGAGTCACTTGAGATCGATTAGTCTGCTACCAACCCTCTCTAAAGTTCTTGAAAAGATAATGGAAATCCAAATTAGAGAACACATGTCAAAGTTTAATCTCCTTCCTCTGAAACAATCAGGATTTCGTCAGGGATATAGTTGTGCAACTGCTCTTTCGGACATTGTTGATGATCTGATAAGAGCAGAGATCGAAACGAAATGAGCATACTGATACTACTTGACTATACAAAAGCCTTTGATATGATTAATCATAGAATTCTACTTTCAATATCTCATTATTTAGGATTTTCATTCAGTTCTACGCGATTTTTAGGATCCTTCCTTACCAACCGATGCCAGCAAGTCCAAGTTGATGATGAACGGTCCTCAACAATCAATGTTAAATCAGGTGTGCCGCAAGGAAGTATTTTGGGACCCTTACTCTATACTATGTATACATCAAATTTTCAAAACGTACTCACCTTCTGCAACTATCACTTTTACGCCGATGACACCCAAATATATACATCTTTTAAATACGATAATTTGGATTATGCTTTAAATTCAATCAATACCGACCTGGATAAATTATATAAAGCATCTTCAGATCATTTACTTCAAATAAATGCAAACAAATCATATGGAATTCTTTTCTGTAATTACTCAGTTCGACACACTATTCTAGAAAATTTAAATTTGAAAATAGGAGAAGATAATATTCCTTTTATTAATAATGCAAAAAGTCTTGGTCTTATTATTGACAATAAAATCAGATTCAAGGATCATGTTACGAAAAAATTACAAGTAGCTTATTCAACTCTCAAATTAATTTATGCGCAGAGAAATTGCTTGGATTTAGGTATCAAAAAGATGTTATGTGATCATCTCGTACTATCCCACTTCGATCACTGCGATAATGTTTATGGTCCCTGTTTAGATAATATTGATAAAAATCGTATACAAAAAGTTCAAAACTCCTGTCTGCGTTTGATCAGACAGCTCAGAGGGTTTCTCATAAACTTAAGGAATGTAAATGGCTCAACATGCAAAATCGTCGACAATTACATATGTCATGTTTATTTTTTTAAATTATAAAATATAAGACACCACCTTACTTACATAACAAATTGAAATATCGTACTGACGTTCATAATCTGAATATTCGACGGAAAAACTTACACAGTCTCACAGTACCAACCCACCGAAAAGAAATTTTCAAGAGATCTTTTTCCTAGAGCATCGCCACTAATCTCAATAATTTGATGAAACTAAGCTTCTTTGACGTCAACATGAGTCCACATGCATTCAAGATAAAATATAAACAGCACCTATTGAATAGCTGATTTTTTTCCTCTCTTTCTCTCTTTCTCTTCGCTTTCTGCTCTTTCGTCTTCTCTCTCTTCTTTTCTCCTAGCCATTTTCGTTCTATACTTTTCGTTCATATTCTCGTGGCACTGGTGGAAGAACAGAATCAAAGGCTCACCCCTTTGATATCTGAACCAAGAAGCCATTTGTTCATCAGATCTCATATGTATTTTTTATGTGTTCAACCCTGTATATATCATCATGTATGTATATTATACAATATGTATGAATCGGATGAGCAATAAAATATTATTATTATTATTATTATTTGGAATATCGTCGCTTATTTGCCCAGGCTCAATGAGATTTTCATTTTCCGCTTGGTTCCGTAAATGCCGGCTCCTGAACCTCCATCATTTTTTGGGAGGCCCCTCCTTCCACTCATTCCTCTCCGTTATACTTGTCTTGAAAGTTTTGTCAGAGCTATATCTCGGAAGTATGTCATCTGATGGCATTCTTGCAACCGGGTCGTTTTTCAACTATTCGTATAGGTTGTTGTAGTCTCTCCCGTGCATATTGCTTATGGGTGTTTGTCCTGACCTGGCTTCGCCTTGTATGAATATGTGTAAGGGAGGCAGGTTGAGCAAGACCTCTAAGGCGACAGTTGGGGTGGTTCTCATGTCCCCGGTGGCACTCAGACATGCTGGTCTTTGCAGTCCTCCGAGCCGTCGAACCATTCCTACCTGCTTGGTATTTGGCCACCATACCACCGAACCATACGTTATCATGGGTCGTCATTGAGGGTTCACTGCCAGCTGTACACCACCTGTCGAATATATCTAGGGCTGACTGTATAAGCTCCGAAACTCTCCTTCCGAATTTGCCTTTTACAATAATCGCGAGGTCGTAGGCCTATCCTAGGCAATAAGAGCCTCTGGAAGATAGCCCAAAGTAGGGGCGATGGCACCTCTCCCTGTGGACATCCCCTGTTTGCTCTAGGTGTTAGTGTCTAGCCGATTGCTAATGTAATGACCATGTTTTTGAAGTTAGCGTTTATCCACTGGCACAGTAGGAAAGGAACCCCTTTTTTACTAGAGAGTTTGCTATAGACTCGGTGGATGCACCCTTAATGTCTATAAATGTTGTCATGGCTATATCTTCATTGATATCCCACCTGATACTACTTGGTCTCGATATTTCATTAGCAAGCCTCCATTTCAAAGTTGTTCACCTGTTTGGATGGAAAGTGTGCTTCTGTGAGCATCCTTATACTTTCCTCGAATGTTGTAGTATAGGCATTGTCATTGTCTACCTGATGAAAAAAAATCATTTCAATCTGTTGGAAAATGTAGGTTTTATAAGAGTGCTGCGGTCTTAAGTGGGTCACACCGTATAATATATATTTAATATCCTATTTTCTTTACGTGTTCATCAGTAGTACAGTAGTCAGTAATTCAGTTTCACTTCAGAATTAGCAGAGTATAGTTGTTTTGTTCTTTATGTCGTGGTTGTGATTTTGTGTGACTTTGTGAGTTTGAAGGGCAGTCCCTCAGTCATAGCACCAGGCGGCAAATTACCTTAAGCCGGCACTGCACAGAAGTGCGTCACATAACCTAGAGTTCCGGCTCTATTGAGAGAGAGGCTGGAAAGTAAATATCCGCAATAGAAATTTTCTTCTACGCGTAAAGACTTCCAAACATCCGAATGTGACTATCATTCACCCTTGTCGCAACATCCCACCTCTGATAATATTTTCTCCTCAAACACCCGGATCGAATGAAGTCGTGCTCCAGTTACAGTTCGTTAAGAATTTCTCCAGGGGGTTGTGTCGCATTTTGTGGACAGATTACTCTCGCGAAAAAGGGTACAAGCAGTAACTTGCAAGATAAATTAGTAAATAAACGAGTCTCCTCACTTTAAGCGGTGTTGACAATGTTAGAACTTGCAACATTAATCGTCACTAGAGCAGTAGAAGAGGAGTCAGTGACGTATCGGAGATATATTTTGGAAGGGATTATTCGGAAAAAGTGATCGAAATATTGTAGGGACTGGAGTGGGGGTACGAAAAGTGAGTGGTGTTTGTGGGGAACCTGGTTTTTAGCAATTTCTGACAAAAGCAGACCTATAGAAAAATCTTTTGCATGAAAATTGTAGGTAATTGAAAAGTCTTCAACTTTTATTTGAAACTTTATTTGCATAACTTCAAAAATATTGAAAAAAACGTCAAAAACTTACTTTTTGGTTTTTACTTTTATTTTCCACGAAAAATATTTGTTTTAGGTGAAATTTTGTGAAAATGTTCATTTTTATTTCCCAAAAAAGCTCTACTTTTTAAAGAAAGATTATTTTCTTTCGATTTTTTGCAAATTTGATTTAAAAAAAAAAACGGCATTATTTTCAAAAAAAAAAATTGAATAGCAAAAGTTTTAAAGATACAAATTTCAAAGATACAAGTTTCAAGTTTCGTTGAAACCTCTAATTTCAAATGGTGTAATAAAATCATAGATACTGTTGCTATGGAAAAAAATTGTCAAAAACACCGAATAACACTTTTTTTAAGATCGACGTTAAAGACAGCTGAAAATGTGTATAAAAGAAATATATTTGGAATGCTTGTCTAAGAGACGGAATAGAAGTGGATCTTCATCCATCTGTTAACCGGATGAGACATAATAGACGAATACGTCTATAATGGCTTGCCTATCAAAATGTGGTCCATACTATATACAATGCACCATATGGAAATCTTTTTTTTTATCGATTTGTTAAAAAAATGTATTTGTCATTAAAATTGGTGCATCGCAGAATATTTGCGTATGAGTTTTCAAAATTTCAAATTTCCAAACAGAGTACAGGAATGAACAAAAAATGGGAATTTTGATCAGTTGTAAAACTACCCCTTACTTTGGACATTATCAAAAAGTTCATTCAAAGAAGTTGTATAGAATTGAAATAGTTATTTACCTAACAAGTGCGGAAAGTAGTACTTTTCCGCACGCGACGGCAGTGTGCGGGCAAGCCGTTAAGGGCGGAAAAGACATTTTCCGTAAGAGTTGGGTACAATATTTTTCCTACGAGTGTTTTTGTCCATCTGATTTACGAAAAAACAAGGTTTTTAATATATACGTATTTATAATAATGCTACAAAATGACTAATAAGACAGAATAGTTACATACATCATTTAGTTAGTCCTAAATATCTTAATTTTCAACAATACAAAAATCGTGCGGAAAAGTAAAAATCGTACGAAAAGTAAAAATCGTGCGGAAAAGTAATTTTTCCGCATAATTTTAAATCGTACGGAAAAGTACAACTTTACTCTTGATCAACATTGTATACTACAAAATTATAAGATGATGGAATACCCAAATAAATATAATCAAGTTATATCATCGTCTACAGCCTACAAACAAACCTAAAAGCCCATTCCTTATATAATAAAATTTTACCCCAAAGCTGACGAGGTTTCATCGCAACTGTAATCAAAAATTCATGTAAAAGTCTACGGAATGAATGAAATTTGTGTCGTCGCATCACGACGACAATTTAATCAACGTTCTCGGCAAAATATCCCTGGCCCTATCGCTGGCAGAACCTAAATGGAAATAAACGTTACAAACCATTATAGTAAGGGAGTCAATGGTGTTCCCTGAAAATTCTGAAACGAAGCGATGAAAGGACCCCGCACATTTACTACGTAAAAGGGCTTTCAGCTAATTTTGCTCAAATTTTTATATATTGTAGATTTTGGCATCCTCATTAAATAGTCCAATTTACATATCGATCGATTTTTGCTAATTTGGGTATTATGCATCGATTTGATATTTGTGCTCTAATTAGAAATTGAAATGTCATATAAATAAACTTATTGCATCTAAGTTGTTGCTCATAAATTCCCCTATTCGGATAAAAATTAATATCTCACAAAGGGTGTTGCATTGCAGCATGGCCAAACAATGTTCATAGAAATAGATAAAAATCAATACGGTAACCGTTTCAATTTTCACTCAATCCGTTAAAACTGGAAAACAAACGGATATAATTTGCCGATTTTTCCAGAAAGTATTGGTTTTGATCAACTACATGGAGATTCATATAATTGCCTGTCCAACAGTATAGTTTTCTATGTACAGGGTGACAATTTAAATGCTTTCAAATGGTTTATTTCATGAATAAAATTATATTATCATTACGAATTGTCCATAACTGTTACAAGGATATGAAATTTAAACTAAAATGACTCATGGAACAATCCTTCTTATCACCCCCCTTATTTCCAGCCACCCCATCACACCCCTGATTTACAGCCAACCTCATTCAAATACTCTAGAAATCTCTACTTGTGATACCTCATTAAATAGCTGGTAACAATTGATCTATTTCCACTTCTCATCAATCAAGTAATTACACATTATTTTTGTGAACACCTCTGCTTATAGGAATGAAATTAAAAAAGCGTCCTATTTTATTTACCTGAATAAGTATTTTCAAAGTTCAAGTACCTACAGAAATTGTATTAGATAAATCAACTTAAAAAACCTGAAAAATATTGTTTTTTACATTTTATATACAATTATTAACATCTTTAGTTTCAAAAATTAAATATTAATAATTTTTTTAAAGATAAGCTTTTATTTAAATGCGCTAAAAAGCATATAATAATTTCTTAAGATGTGTACCTAATATAGGTTATTCTATGAGTTATAGATTCAAAAGCTTGGCGCTTCCGTATATCAACTGACAGAATAACCTATATTACACATCCAAATAAATTATTTTTGGCTTTTTAGCGCATTTAAATAAAAGCTTGCCTTTAAAAAGTTTTTTATTTTAATATTTTATTTTTCAAACTATTGATGCTAATAATTGTATATGGAATATAAAAACCAATGTTTTGAAGCTTTTGTAAGTTCATTTATCTAATATATTTTCTGTAACTAACAAGTTAGAATTTGAAAACACCTATTCAGGAAAAATTTTCATTTCATTCCCATACGCAGAGGTTTTCACAGAAATAATGTCTAAGTACTTGTTTGATGAGGAGGGGAAAGAGATCAATTTTTAGCATTCAATGAGGTATCACAAGAAGAGTTTTCTATGGAAAGTATTTGAATGAGAGTGGCTGTAAGACAAGGGGTTGATGGGGTGGGTAGAAATAAGGGGGGTGTTTGGTAGGATTGTTCCATGCTTCATTTCAGTTTAACTTTCATATCTTAGTAACAGTTATGGATAATTCGTAATGATTATATAATTTTATTCATGAGATGTAGCATTTGAAAGCATTTAAATTGTTGAACAGACCATCACATGAATCCTAATGTATAGTTGATCAAGACCCATACTTTAAAAAAAAATTGGCAATTTCTAGCCATTTGTTTTCTAATTTTAACGGATTGAGTGAAAATCAAAACGATTGTGGTATTGATTTTTATCTCTTCCCATGAACATTGTCTTGCCATGCTGTAATGCAACACCCTTTGTGAGATATTATTTTTTATTCGAATGGAGGGACTCATGAGCTACAACTGAGATACAATAAGTTCATTTCTAAGACAGTTCAATTTTGAATTACGGTGGTTTTATTTGCTTCGGTAATATTTAGGAGTGGGGCGTATTTTTTCAGTCCGAGGACTCATATATCCCAATGCGTCAGGGTTAGAACCTTCACCTTAGCTCTTCCTCTTCAAACATTCCAATTACAGTTGAGGACATCGGTAATCAGATAGTAAACTTGTCTGTGAACTAGTCTGTTTAGGGTTGGTGCTTCTCTGCTCTTCATGACGTTATATGTACATTTATTCCAGTGAAATGTTTCCATGTTAAATGACAATGACAAAAGAACATTCAAATAATCCATATTCTATTTCACGTTCACGTTCAAGGACGTGGAAGAAATCCCATATGCTGAACATTCTCCAGTTTTGAATCTTCTGTTGAAAATATCGAAACCTTTACCTAGTGTCTTCACTTCAAATATCCATTAGGTCCCGTACTATATATAAATATGATCAAGATCTTTCATCTGCCATGTACTGAATAAAATTTCGTGAGGTCTTTGATGGAACTTTTGGTATTTCCACAGCGTCGGACTTCACTAACTTAAAATGTACTTACAATATTTTTTGTTGAAATTGCTGTAAATTAATTGCAGAGGCAAAAAGCTTTTGCGGCGATTCAGTTCAAATCCGATTATTCTCAAAATAGAACTACAAATCGTAAATAGATATTTACATTCGATACTAGTTGAGCTATTAAATTTATGGACCAGAAATGTTTCATGGTTTTCGAGTGGGTTGAGTGTGTTGCTAAATTGCTAATTGTTGCCATAAAAAAATGAAAAATTGTTCGAGTAGGCTATTAAGAAATGGAATCAGCTACAAACAGAGAATTGTAACATTGTAATACATTTTCGAATTTAGCACTCGATCAGTCCTATAATAATAACACTACGATTTTAATCAAGCATGCATGAATAAAACATATAATAATAATAATTTTATTCCTAGTTACTACAATTTTCAATCTATAATGATATACATGTTATTTCTGATTTTTATCTGAAAATATGAAAAAGATGTTCATAAAACCAGTTGTGGAAGAGTGAAATAGATTTTCGTCGACAAAAACTTATTGGAGGATAGCGCAAGAGATGCTTTTCTCGAATCAATGAATGAAACGATTAATATTATTTCTATTCACCATGAGGGATTTTTCAATTTGAATTTTTGAGTTTTTCGCTTTTTTCAGAAACATACATTTATTATCATAAATTGTTATTTGATATTTCCTGCATTTCAATTGCCCATTGTAACAATTAAAGATACAGCAATAGGCCAGTAGAAATAGACATAACAATCAATTCATAATAATTCCAAAGGTATTCAAACTTCAATACAAGTCGAGTCAAGTCAAGTTCAAATTGTGTATGAATCAGCAATTTCAAATCTTGAAATTTCGGTAAAAAATGAGATTCAAGTAATTATTTTTACTGAATATAATTTTTGAGATCCGAATTGACACTGAAAACCCAAAAAATTAAAAAATGCGTGTTCCATATTTTGCTGTATACTCGTTGAAAAAAATTCAAAAGTTCTTCAAACTTGGAGTAGTATTAAATATAACCAATGTTTTTCTTTAATATACCATATACTATAATAAAAAATTCCAAAAGTTCTGCAAACTTGACATATACATCGGAAAAATATTCCTAACAGTTGAACAGATTTACAACCTTTTACGTTGACCGAAAGATATATATATATTTTTTTTATTCTTTGTCATTTTTTTTATCAAGGTGGTGTCGAAATAATTCCAAAATTTTGAAACATCGTTGCATATTGTTCAAAATTTGCACCAAAATTTCGGATCGTGTCCAGGGTTGCAGATTTGTGAATGCATCAGAATAGATGTTTTTAAAATTTGCAATGTTTTAAAACTTTTGAAATAATTTCTAAACCGCCTTGATCAAAAAATTAACACGAATTTAAAAAAAATATAGGTTTTGGTCAACGTATAAGGTTGCAAATCTGCAAACTGTTCTGAATATTTTTCCGATGCATCTTTCAAGTTTGCAGAACTTTTGGAATTTTTTCTTGTGTTATATCAACGAAAAACATTAGTTTTTGATTTAAACAAATGTTCCGTGCACTTAAATTGTTTGCAAACTCAATTCATGATATTCAATAATATATTTAACACTACTCCAAGTTTGCAGAACTTTTGGGATTTTTTCGAAGTATACAGCAAAATTCAAGTTAATTGCAATTTTGACAATGTTTTGACCATTTTGCAAACTGAGATTCAGTGCTTTCTCGGTGTACCATTCACTTGACCAAAGTTTGAAAACTTTTGGGATTATTGTTCAATTTTCGATTTTCAATTTCTATCTCTACTGGCCTACAAGACAACGAAAGCTTTTTGTGTCAAGAAAATTGTTTATGTCACAATATCATTGATATAATATAGCCTTCAAACTGGAGTGTTCTAATTATCTAACGTAAATAGCAGAAACTAGTTCAAATGCAAATGTTTATCTAGAGCAATTTGATTTCTTACATAAATGCGCGAAAGGAAAAGTAGCATTTTCTCTGGATCTCACTTTTATCATTCCTGCTCTGAAATTGCACTTTTCTCCGCTTATGCCGCCATTAAAAAGAAATCTAGTCTGCAAATTAGCGTTTGCCAAATACCTCTGTGATCGCATATCATTTTCCCAGATCGATTTGAAATTCACAGATAATACTTATCGTCGGCTTTCTCGATAATTTCTGCTTTTTCTGAATTCGATTTGAATAACTATCTTATATTGAACAACCCCATCAGAGAGATATGCACTCTATAATGATAATACTAATAATTAAAGTGGCAAATATTAAAATACTTATAATTTCGAAAATATAATAGATACAATAAAAAGTAATGAAAAAGGTAGAGAGCCTTTGGCAAGAGCATATCCCTGAAAATTCCAGAATCCAGAAAATACTTGTCAAATCTAATAATGATAATAATAATATAAATCAGGCTAATGACCTCAGAAGCCGATGCCTTAAACAAAGAAAAAAAAATATAATAAATCTATCGACAGAAAATAATAACACCTTGATATATTTAGGAAATTTTTTTAACCTGTCAAAAAGTTTGCTGAAGACCATTCTTCGCAAAGAACAAAAAAAAATTACTGGACAAACAACAGATTTGCTTACTATGTTAAAATTATTCGACTGATTTAATATTGTACATTTTACATTATTTCACATCTTTTTTTGAAAATGTTTTGTATGGAACACGCAACAGATTTTGATTGGAGGAAGGGTGGGAGGTCATCATATAACCTAGCAATTGTATAGGTAAAAGATAATTTGAACTGCTTGATGTGTCTAACAATATGAATCACTTTACGTCTTATATTTACGTGATGCACATCAGTTCTGAATTGGGTTTTATTATATAATTATATACGGGTTTATTGAGAGACGACTACTCTATGGAATAATGCCCTGTATTGAATGGTTGAAAATGGGCGCACCTTTTCAACCATTTTGCTTTTCCAAGGATTTGGGTTCCCTTTTCTAAAATTCCAAATGAAAAACTCAGACATGAGTTTTCAACCTTCTGAGTTCTATGTTACTCACCGGCAGTCAAAAGTTGTGCTATCCCACATCACAGTGGGTAAAAGTTGACAGAATCAGAGATGCTCACCAGTAGCAATTTAGTTTTTAAGTTTAAAGAATATCTGTTGGATAATAATAATTTCATTTTTCCATAATCCTTTTGTATCAAGAGTGAAATATACCTTTTAAATTTGTAGTCGATATCTATTATAATTCGAAAATATTTCACTTGATTCTTCACAGGAAGATGTATATACAAATATCCAAATCGCCAAATTTTGACGTAGAACTCTGTCTTCGAAATTTGATGAAGGATCACTTGTTAATATTTATGTTTGTTCGGTATTTCCACTAAGTGGTTTTAGATCCTCATTTACGATATTAACAGTATGCTGCATCGAGTATTTGAATGAATAATATAATTGGATATCATCGGCGTACCTACATATGACAATTAAACGTGTTCTAGCCTACAGTCAGTTCAGTTGTATATACTTTGTACAAAATAGGCCCCAGTATTGACACCTGTGATACACCCGATCGTAATTTATTGAAATATGATAAATCATCATCAACTTTTACCGTTTGCGACCTATTCGAGAAATACGATGCTAAGAATGCTTAGTAATCCACTATAGAAAAATAAATATGGAAAAGAGAAGTTGGTATGATTTATAGCATCAAATGCCTTATGTAACCGATCAAAATTACAGCGGGTAATTTCGTCATTATCCCAATATCATCAATAGGACCGGTGCATAGCTATAATTCGACCTAAAACCCGGGCAGGATATTACTATCAGAAAGATAAGCACGAAGCAGATCTGATGAGCTGTAGCTTTTCTAAAATTTCAAAAAGGTATAGCATCAGGAAAATTTACCTCAGGTTTGTATTCCTTTGACTGGTATTCATCCCACTTCTGATAATCAACTATGTCATCAATTCCGCCTAATATTCGTCAACAATTCTAAATTCGGTTGTTGATTGTTTCCACATAATATGCTAAATTTGATATTAGACTATAGAACCCGCACTATAATGATAATCAAATACACTGTGTCTGGCAGTATAAAGCATTTAATGTCCTAAGAGCACTGCTTTTTATTATCTAAACTATCGTTAACCTAGGTACCTAAATGCGAACTAGATCATTTCCTAATCGAATACGTTTGATGAGATAAATCCTATACATTGCTTTTCAATAAGCCATAAACAATGTTTTTCTGACCGAAAGGAATTAGAACGCTCTGATAAAGAATTTGTAAGAGCATTATTTATGTGAAAGGGTCATACACGAGCAGTGAGTGCATTATTAGTCTGTGCACATAGTGGCACTTCCTTCTCCAACGTGAAAAGAGAATTAATGCGAAATTATACAGGTGGTTCAAGCTTCTGAGACATTGTTGAATCTGTCTACTGCATTGTAACGAATTCTTGTAATACCGCATTACTATGGTGAATATATTGGGATATTAATAGAGAACGATTATAACAACATATTTTTGAAAAAATCAAAAAAGGCCTGATAATGAATGCATGAATAAATGAAAGAAAATAATATATAAAATCCAAGTTCTATGGTGTCATCGATAAGAATAATTACGAGTATATTATTCGAAAATGAGAGCTCGGTTTAATTTGAATTATTGGCTATTATGTTTTTAAACCTGTTTATCAAATAAATTGAAATAGAAGATTTTTATAGATCGAATATTGAATAAATGTTTTTTCAAAAACGTATGTTAGTGGGAAGATGAACAAGTTCACTTACTTGACTGACCTTATAATAAAAATTCAAAATTTGAAATAATCCGTTTCCTTTCATTCAGCGATATGAGTTCTTCCACATGAGCAGTAAAATGGTTCCTTTTATTCAATTTATTTATTCGAAAAATATAGGGGTTGTGAATCAATGAAAAAACTTTTTGTTATATTTACCTTGAATATATTAACTTCAGGATACAAAACTCTTTTCGTAGAGCCAGTTTTTCAAAATAGTTTTATCTGTTAGATAGTGGTTATCCAGAAGATTATTTATTTAGCAAGGTTTATCAAATTAAATCTATCCGACGGATTTCGGTTCAAATTTTATCCTCAACTCAGTCTCAGCGCCACCCGCGGTGAAACCAATAAGCAATCCCCGTAGCAAAGTCACCAGGAAGTGGGCTGGAGCAGTACGACTTTAATGTTGTCCGACCTACCCTGTCACTGACGAGCGGCAAAAACCGCGAAACGTGTCTGCAGGTGGTCTTCCCCAGCCAAATCAAGGATAATTTGCTGTATGATCATAATAAGCAATTGCAACTGAGTCTTCTTGGTAGAACGTTGCACAAATATCTGTCAGATGCAATCCAATGTCCGTCGTGGTATTAGCCAGTGAAGTAGTTGTTTTTTGTCTCTGCCTCATATTTTCCACATGGTGGAAATATTTGGAGAGAAGGGTACTTCGACATTGTCGATTTTACTATTTTATTTATAATAATAATAATATCGTCTTTATTATTTCATAAAGTGGAAACTTAACAAAATTAGTATATTTAAGCTATCAAGCGAAATGAAGGGCGAAGTTCATCGTCTGTAATGCCATGCATCACAAAAAAATGTTCTTATTTGATACTCTCCGGCAAAAATTCTCGAACTGATTCAAATCAGTTACAGAAAATAAAACAACGAAAAGTATAACATGGAAAGGCAAAGTTAATGTCTGGAAGCAAAGTGAAAATTAATTTACTGGACCTGTGAGTACATCATGTACATGTCTAATATTTTCATTGCTGTTGCCACAAGAGTAGCATGAAAAACATCGTGTATATCCTTATATACAACTGAATATTCTTCAATGGCCACGTTCTACGAAACACCTTAAAATGAAATACTTTGTAATACATTTTTTTTGCGAAACTCATACTATAAAATAGTGTTGTGCTGAAATTGATCCCTGAAACTGAAACACACCGTTTTCACTGCAAGATTCCTTAGATCAGATTCGTCCAGAACCTACTTCAACTATAAATAGATATGGCCCTAAATTGGGCCCCTGAAGCACTTCTTTTCAATGTAAGAGACTATGATATAAAGTGAACTGTCTGGGATATTTTAACGGGGTATTATAAGTCTGTAGATTCATAAAATTGATTTGTGATTGATTCTGTGGAATTTATATACAACAATGACATGGCTTATGTTATATCCATCATGAGTTATAGACTGCCATCTGCCACTTTGACCATAATACAATACAACTGCGATTGGTATTGTCGGTGTAGATGGTAAAAGGAAGCACTTCTATCACTTCCGACTCCTGTGGATGTAGAGAACAATATATTCCTGATTTATCCATGTAAAAACAAGTCAATGTTGGAAGTGATGCTTTCGTATTAATTCATAATGCCCCAATATGGGGGATAAAAAGTATAAGAATTATTCCGAATCACGGACCTAGATCGAACTGTTCCACTGCAATAGCAGTTATTTCTTTTTATTTGAATCTTCTACAGTCTGTTGACACAAGAAAATCCCACTGGAACTTTTTTAAGACCTCAGTCGCGCTTTTGACTGCGCTCAAAACGGAAATTTATTGGAGAAATTGAATTATATTGGTATAAGAGTATTCAGAATGAATGGTCCGTATCATATATTTCTAATCACACCCAGATAGTCAGCATACAATATTTGAACGATAATTGCAACAATACCTTTTATTCTGGAGTAATTAGATAACAGGTGTTCCCCAAGGATCAGTTTTGGGACCAATCCTCTTTATATTGATGAGTTGATGTATGTTGTGTCAGAATCACCCACTTGTCTGAGAGCTGGTGGTTCTTCCCTGTTATGTTAATCAACAGATTTGACTTAATTTCATTAGGTATAATATCCACTCTAATCTTAATAGCTTGTAGTAGCGATTCATTCTGCTCAGAATAGAAAAATTGCATACATAAACATAATAATGTCCTATGATGAGGTGGAAAAAATGAGGCTATACATTTTTTATGTCTATTTCTAAATAGTAGGCTGCGAACGAACAAAAAATTAACCGTATGAACACGAAATAGAATGTTCACTCGAGTCATTTTCTTCTTCTTCAACTTGAGTGATTATTCATCCGAGTGAACCTTCTGATTCAACATTCGACCGGTTATTTCCAGTCACTATCGTTATTAGATTATTCTTATTATTCTATAAGTCTCACCTGATTCTTTAGCCATTTTCCACACCTGTTTCACTATCAATTATGTTTCTAACTAATTCAATTATCAGTTGAAAAATTTCAAAGCAGTTCACCTCAGACATTTCTTGGAATACATTGAGTTTATCATTAGCGTGGGCTATGCCATCATAAATATATCATTACTGTATGTCGTGTGGGATAATCTAACATCTAGTGACACTAAAAAGCTGGTGAATGCAGTCGAAAAGATTGACTGTTGCACTTTGGAGAGAAATTTAACACATTCATCATCAAGAAATCAGAATATTGGATGGCATGAATGTCAATAATTCTGATATTCTGATACGTACTTGAGAAAATCGGAACAGGTTATAATTGTTAGAATTTTCCCAAAAAACCTTCCAAGAAGTCACCTTGAACGATGGAAAATAGCGACTCAAGTTTGTTTTTCAGCAGTAAATGATTCCTCGTTTAATTTTATGAATCTCTTGTTCATATTTCAAACAAAAGATTCACCGATAAATATCGATAATATTATTACTATTTTTCTTCAAAACTTTGATTGCATCGCGCGTCAAAATAGTCAGCCACTGATTCGCCAATTTTTTTGTTAATATTATTATTATATTTGATACTTGGAATTATGACTGCAGAGTATAATTGGATGACATGCAAAAAGCAAAACTTTATTGAACTATATTTAGTGGAAAAAGAAATTCTTAATTGCACTAGTGCAATAAAGTTTTCATTGCACTCATCTGTCATTCAACTTCAACGTGCTGTCATCAAGAGAAACATAAATGTTTAAACCCACTACATATTTAGCAGATATTCTGTGAGATTGGCAAAACGTTTTAAACAGTTACTTTGATATATGATACTTGGATATTTGATACTTGGAATTATGACTGCAGAGTATAATTGGATGACATGTAAAAAGCAAAACTTTATTGAACTATATTTAGTGGAAAAAGAAGTTCTTTATTGCACTAGTGCAATAAAGTTTCCATTGCACTCATCTGTCATTCAACTTCAACGTGCTGTCATGAAGAGAAACATAAATGTTTAAACCCACTACATATTTAGCAGATATTCTGTGAGATTGACAAAACGTTTTAAACAGTTACTTTGATATATGATACTTGGATATTTGATACTTGGAATTATGACTGCAGAGTATAATTGGATGACATGCAAAAAGCAAAACTTTATTGAACTATATTTAGTGGAAAAAGAAGTTCTTTATTGCACTAGTGCAATAAAGTTTCCATTGCACTCATCTGTCATTCAACTTCAACGTGCTGTCATGAAGAGAAACATAAATGTTTAAACCCACTACATATTTAGCAGATATTCTGTGAGATTGGCAAAACGTTTTAAACAGTTACTTTGATATATGATACTTGGATATTTGATACTTGGAATTATGACTGCAGAGTATAATTGGATGACATGCAAAAAGCAAAACTTTATTGAACCATATTTAGTGGAAAAAGAAGTTCTTTATTGCACTAGTGCAATAAAGTTTCCATTGCACTCATCTGTCATTCAACTTCAACGTGCTGTCATGAAGAGAAACATAAATGTTTAAACCCACTACATATTTAGCAGATATTCTGTGAGATTGGCAAAACGTTTTAAACAGTTACTTTGATATATGATACTTGGATATTTGATACTTGGAATTATGACTGCAGAGTATAATTGGATGACATGCAAAAAGCAAAACTTTATTGAACTATATTTAGTGGAAAAAGAAGTTCTTTATTGCACTAGTGCAATAAAGTTTCCATTGCACTCATCTGTCATTCAACTTCAACGTGCTGTCATGAAGAGAAACATAAATGTTTAAACCCACTACATATTTAGCAGATATTCTGTGAGACTGGCGAAACGTTTTAAACAGTTACTTATTTTATATTATTTTGTATTAATGTTAGCAGCCAGATTCAAACCTCGTGATAACATACGCACTCACGGCTACTATGATTTTGATTTTCATAATGCAACCTGTGGTTATAGAAACGTCAGTCAAAAATTATTTCTGACAATTATAGAATTGAAAGTTTTAAAATGAGTATTAATAATGAAAAATAGATAATAGTGATCTGTTTCAATGCAAATCGATAGTAATGATCAATTAGTTAAGTTGCGCTTTTCATTTTCCAACACCTAATAAATCATTTTTTGGTTTTCGTATGAACGTAGAAAAAATGTTGTATGCAACTCGTGCAAAAATTGTTTATTGCATCAACATCGAGTGCAATAAATAACTATTATCATATGGATGAAATTGATCATATTTCTTCAAAATGCATTGGAAATGTCCTACCAAAACTTATTTTTTCTTACTTAAAAAAAAAAGAAAACAATAATAAAAAAGAAGGGAAAACGGACTAAATATCCAGATTCAGACTTTGAACTCCGCAGGCACCCAAACCACTCTGTTATGGTTCTGATAACAGGGATTTGGTGGAATGATAAAAAAAACAATAATAGCATATTTAATGAGGGGCAGGATAGCTATCCTTATTATTTACCGTGGCGCCCCGGGGCGATGTACCGATTTTTGGTGGAGCATTTATTTTTCAGCTGTAGGAAAACCCGGAAAAGCTACAGCACCACTCCTATAAGAAGGCATACATTCTGATACATTCAAAGGACAAGAATAGTTGTGTCAGACGCCAGACAACATATTGTTTCTTTCCAACCCAAGTATCACACCCATATTGGGACAATATTGGTACAATATTGTGAAAATATTGGCAAAATATTCAAATAATAATATTGGCGAGAAAAAAAATGTGAACATTCGGCGATATTGGTTCAATATTTAAAAAATAATATTGGTCTAATATTCTCGAAGCATTATTGACCTCAAAATGTTAGGCAATATCAGTACAATATATATTCGTAAAATATTGGCAAAATATTAAAACGTAATATTGGCGAGGTAAAATTATAATTATTTCGGGATATTGGCACAATATTACTTGGACATTATACAAAGATTATTAGTGAAATATTGAGGAAGCAATACTGGCCCCAAAATATTTAGGGATATTGGTACAATATCATTTGTATATATTGGTGAAATATTCAAAGTGAATATGTTGCCTTGGAAACATTGATGAAATATTTCAAGTGTCCAATAATTTAAAAATTCTACAATTTCTACAATTTAACACTGAGTAGATTGACTTGTAAACGCATTGTGAGAAGCCTTATTTAATATATGTTACTATGATTCATCTATTTTTCCATATGTGGGGCCACCTAGCGGATTCTTACCCAAGTTTGATCATGATTCATTTCAATATTGTTTATTGAATATTCGGCCAATATTCAAATTTCAATCCTAGTGATAAATGTATTCTGTAATACTGTATCAATATTGTCTTTCAAATATTGGCGTAAGGTTTTCGTAACAATCTCAGTCAATATAGGATCAATATAATTTTTAGAATATGGATTAAATAATATTCCACCAATGTGCTATCAAACTTGGATATACAATATTGTTTTTAATCTCTAAAATCGATATGAGAGTAATATTTAAATCGCAATATTGGAGCTAGATGCTGGAAACAATATGTAGGCAATATCGCTCTATAGATATTGGTGAGATTTATTGAACCAATATTGACCCAATATTTCATGAAACAATATACATTCAGAACAGGTTGAACCAATATTCCACCAATATTATTAATGAAATATTGTTTTTCCAATATGCACCAATATTGGTTCAATATCATTTTTACATTCACAATATACCTATCCATATTGGCGCAATATGAAAACAAGATTCAGCCAACATGAAGTGCTACCTGGGAATAGGTGCCACGGGAACTGAGTGCATTCGAATATTTTCCGTCTTACCCGTCACAGTCTACCCAACGATTATTTTGTTTATGATCGCTTCTAGTCGACTCCTACAAGGAATTACATTAAACATGGCCATATTCATTAAAAGTTTGATAACCAGTCGGGTTTAGTAGTCCAAATCAAAGCAGGCAGTGTGAATAATAACAACTTACGACGAACAATGGATTTTAACATTAGTGTCGGTTATGTATTCGATTCGTTCAAGTCCCTAGGCAATATATTCGGATATTTCGATAAATTAATATTGAAAAAAATATGGGTGAGTCGTCTTCAACTCAAAATCAATCGGGCATTCACTTGAAAATGCGAGGGTGAATGATTACCATAAAAAACACTTATAAAGTCCGTGGCACATAATTCGAAGCCAATCAATATAAATGACGTCACTTCAAGGCAGTTTGATCAAATTATTTGACCGTGAGCCGCGGGCTTGACACATTGACGCTTATCCAGTGAAAATCCTATTTGGATATTGTGGATTTCCAATAAATGCCTGAAAACGAATTTCATGGCTGCTCCCTCAGCGTCCCTATCCTGTTTTGGTCGGTCTACCACGTTTCATTCAAATGGAAAAGATTCGAACTATTGTCAAGGGTTTTCCAAAATTTCAAAAATAATACCAATTCTTCTCTTGTATTGCCTCTTCTCATACTTAATTTTATTTTCATACTATTGAAAGCATAACAGCTTTTTCCAGATCAGAATGGAGATGAAAAACAGGTCCCTTCAATAATTGATCCCAGCATTTCCTTTTTTTATCTGATATCTCCCAGGGTAATGTATGGTTAACAGGTAGAGTAAAAATCTGCAAAATAAAATGTAGTGTACCACCAGGATATACTTTCGGGCCCATAATCTTTTTGGTTAAATATTTTGATTTGTTTTCGAGCAATACTTAGAACAGGGCGAAAATCTTGTTTGTGATGGAACCATTTTTGCCAAAAAAAGTCATTACTGTCTCTTAGTCTTCATGGTTTTCTCTTATAGGTATTCATTTTACAAAAAGCGTTGATTATTTTCAAGATAAAAGCAGCTGCTTCAAATCCTTAAAATAATGACCATATCGAATACGTGATATCATCAGTCTATGCTGAATGCATAATCAGTTCGTTTCCAAATATATGACCAAAACTTCCTTCAAAACAAAAAACAACTGATCCTTTGATCTAGCCTCTCTGACATACGCAATAAGTTTCTACAACAAAACTATAAGATCCCATCCGATGATCTCCATAAGCTTCATCGGAGCGCTGATAACTTTTCTTCTCTTCTTGTATTTTATTTTCAGTAATACCAAACCCAGCATATCTTCAACAATTCACCTATTCAAAGACAAACTAAAGCGATCTGCACCAATACGTCTTTATCAGATATTATTCAGAGCTCACTTCATTCAGGTTTCCAAAACACACGAAACGTCATCAGCTTCTCCGAGCAAGGCATCCCAGGACCTACACCTTAAATAGTAGATTCCAAACCACTTTAGCTCCGTGAAGGCTGTGGGGATCCAACCCGGGACGCCTGGGTGAGAACAAAAGCTCTTGACACCTCGACCACTTCGCTATATGCTCTGAGGAGCCCGTTTTTCAAAGTTTTCTTGTAGCTTTCCACGAGGTGTTAATTTACCTAAACTGTGTATGGCCAATGTCAATGAGGATGGATGGCAGTGAGAGTGATTCCATGGCAGTTTTATTCCTCAGTATTTGTTGAAAATATTTAACATAAAATCATCGGGACATTTGACATCTACGTCAATAATTCCTAGCAAATAAAGCACTGTCAGCTGACGTCACAAACAAAGAATCTGGGTTTGAAAACAAATTTTTTTTTGCGGCTATTTGTGATTTTTTTGAACTTTACTAAATTTAGTGATATTTTGAAATACCTACTCCTGTTTCAGATGAGAAATAGTATAATTTTACTAATATAACTTCGCTGTTAGTTTTGCGATCTTTGACAATAAATATCTACTAGTAATACAAAACTTTCCGTCTTTCACAACATCCTCCAATGTTGACTTCAGTGTTAACTCAAATTTCCCAGCATTTTTTTTTTATTTTATGTATTTTGGGTAGGTACATGGTCCAGATGTTCGGATCGATCTGACTAGTATGTCTCTGTACTCCAGCAGTTTCTACCTATCTCTGCCTTGTTTGTATAGAAGGAAATTTGGAAATTTCACATGCTGGTCTGGATCGAATCGGTTATAACAACCCATAACAGCACAAGTCTTTATGATTTATGTCCTCAAATCTGAAAGAGAAAACTGTATGATACCTATCATCGTACCAACGTATTTTTGAATTGGAAAATCCATGTTAATAACACCTCTAATGCACTCAATTCAGACTATAAATGAATCAATACTCACTAAAATGCCAAGAACGTGTTTTTGGAAAATTTTTGGAAAATGGCTTTGTTTGTCCCCCCATCCAATGTTTGACAACTGTCAAATTACGTCACTGACAGTGCTCTTTTTGATAGATTCACTTTTCTAACACGATTTAATTAACCAGCCATTTTTTTATTTGCAGCTGCCAATACTAGAGACAAGCAAATCGTCTTCCAGACTCAATCTGAACCAGGGAAAACAGGTCACCACCCCGATGTCTCCCACGGTGGATACGTTTCCCGCTATTAACAATAACACCCGGAGCACACACGAGCTCACCAATAACAACAAAGAGGAAAATGGTTTTCCGATGACGCCATCAGGTAAGTCGACCACTTTACGAGGTTCATAATGTCCGGTCGTTGTACGAAATGGGGTCAGTTTCGTTTGATGTTCGTTTCTCGCGAAACATTGGATGAAATTGTGTTCATTGTTGTGAGAGAGAACTTGTAAGGGAGGCTTTGCTTATTGAATAATGAAATATGAATAATGTAGAAAGGGGAACATTGTCCATGAAAATAAAAAAATAAAAAATGTGATTCATTTTTAATATCTAACAGAAAATAACAAATTTTCCGGCTGAAGCTATGCTGGATATTGAACTACATCTGTTAGATATTGTGAAAAGATTCTAACTGATAAGAAAAAATCTGAAAGTGAAAATTCTCATTTTCATTCAGATAGTTGATTTTTTTAATTTTCTCTATTTTTCATTGAAAAATTATTAAATAAATTGATAGGGAGCTTTGCCAAGCTCATCAGCGAGGTTGATAGAATTATACACATCAAGGCTTCTGAAGAGCCTGCTTTCCAATTCTATCAATCTCCCTGATGAGCTTGGCAAAGCGAAATAGATTTTCGTCGACCAAAATGTATTGGGGATTAAATGCGAGGGAAGCGAACCTTGCTTCAATGAAATGATCGATTTTTGTGAGTGATATTTTGAATAAAATTCTCTCAGTCAATTTACTTAATGAATTTTTTTCTTTTCACAATAATATCTATCAGATGCCGGCGAAGTAATTGTTTTCTGTTAGATATTACAAATAAATCACATTTTTTCTAGAGAATGTTCTCCCTTTCAACTTATTGAATATTCTTTTTACTTTAATTATTTCTTGCTAAATGGTATTATTCAATATTTTCTAAAATAGTCTCTTTGTTATTACAATGTATGAAGATAGTTTATTTGTGGGTTTTAGACTTTATGCTAACTTCACTCTCGTTTTGAATGAGATGAAAAGTATATACGTGTGATTGTATCTTCAATAGGCAAGGACACGAAAAAACATTATCGCTCCAAATTGCTTTAAAATACACATCGCATATATTAATCAAGCTAGAAATTTTTTTTGGAGTCAAATTTCAATTTCAGCCGTTCCCATTCGTTTCTCAGCAAACCTGATTGTGACCCGAAACGGCAATGCTATTGGTTGCTTGCTTGGAATTCTCGAGAGAGTACGTCACAACAATTCGCAAAGGTGCGAGAAAGAAGGCATTTGAATTTTGTCGACTTTCAATATTTCTTTAAGATTTAAGAGAAAAAAATTTTTTACAAGCGGCAGAATTCATTGTGGTGACTTTTGACAATTAGTTGGTACTCAATAATATTTTGACTACAACTTCAACGCTGAATATTTAGTTCATTCGACTTGAACTCATGTAAATATTTCGGTCAATAATTTTCTGAAAATAATCTCTTGTTAAGCCTGATGCTTTCGATCTATATGTAAATTGATGTAGTCATGCTTGTATCACTTCAGTTACTCCAACCAAAGGAGTTGATGTATTCAACACAGAACAAGGATGGTATATAAATATGTTCGCGGATAAATGATGAATATCCGGTTCACCAAACTTCTGGGTTCACTGTTGAATAGACCCGTGTACTAGAGTAAACTGATATTTCCACGTGGATAAACATTGAGAAGAACTGTTATTGTTGTTGTAATAATTTGAGAACTAAACAAAAAGTTTACTGAACTGTTCATGAATAAAAAATGAAGAGGAAATTTCGTATGAAGTGTATACCTAAAAATATTTCTTAATAATACAAAGCTCTTTCGACTTTCGTCATCTTCAGTGGTTCAAGTCAGGTAACAGAAAGTATTTCGATTGGTGATTTTGAGTTCAAATTTTGAGTATTTTGGTTTAAAAACCAGCAAAAACATGTTAGGAATTCAAAGGTCATATGGATACGTCAGGTGTTTTCGAAAAATTATTCTCTATCATGTTCAGGTTTCATAAAATTCTACTAGACCTATGTTATCCAAATATGGAGTATGTAAGTCTGGTTTAATGTCCTATTCTGGTGCGGAATAAGAACTTGTAGGAAAATATTCAGCATCGTGCGATCATCTTGTCAGGAATGACTGAGGATGCCACAACTGATATATTTTGAACAACGTCGAGTCCGTTGGGACCTCATCAAATCATTTCTTATAGCTAGATATAATTATGCTAATAAGAATAAGCTATTTTTCCACAACCATGATCTTACGCACTTACATGGTCACACTGTCAAATTGAAGAAGAAAAATTTTTCACAAAGCAGAAACACAATTTTCTTTTCAATCATATTTTCGAAACTTGCAATAACGAATCCAGTGACTCTAACTAAATAGACATTTCCTCTTTTGCCCAATTGTTGTTATGCATCAGCATATTGTGTATTTTTTTTCTTCTTCTTTTGAATGATTTTTATCAAATTCATCAAGTTGATCACATTGAAACTGCTAAAAGAGAGCATCTAGTTAAAAAAATTAGTCGACCTAGCAAGATGCCACAAATAGGATGACTTACTCTTTGCTAGATTCTAGAATAGGTCGGGTCCGGGGTTTCTGAATTCCGAGAAGATAATGGAATAATGTTGTTGTTGTTAAAATTGTTTTTTCCGTTAACCAGCTGTCGTCCCTCAAAAGTCGAAACTTGTTCCTAGCACTTTCTCGGGCAATCAGATAAAAATCTGTAGTCGCTAAGGATTCGAACTTAGCCGACCAGCAGTCAATTGTTTCGAACGCGAAAGTCTCAACCACTGAGCTACATGGCCCTTGAAGTACTGTTTGGCACCAAGCAAAAAAGCCTGGGTTTTCAAATTCTTTTTTGACAATAATGGACCTCGCGCTCTTTTCCTAGGACACAGTTAATATTGCTAAGAATAATTTCCAGTCTTATGGAATAATATCACCAAATCATTCGATTCCTATTCTAGAATTCACATCCCTTTCTGTATGATGTTCGTTCCGTATTGATTTTATTGTTTTTATTGTCATGGTTTTTGACATTATGAACTGGTTGCACTCGTTAACCCCTATTTTTGTATAGTTGGAAGTATGCCATGGAAACAAAAGAAAATAACGGGAATGAATGGATTGATCTGCATAAAGACAGATATTTTTATTCAACACAATGCATATCTATTTTTGTCACCAATTACTATTGACAAAGACTTGCTGTGAAAGGGCCAAGGCCCTTTCATATTGTATCACTGTATAAGTTGAAACTTGATAGAATGATTGAGGCGTATTTATGAAATATTTCTTTGGATGGGCATTGAAAACTGTATTAAACTAGTAATGCATTGCATTTATAATACCACTAGAGCTTTAATTATTACCGGAAATTTTTTCGAGAACACGAATTTTTAAAAAATATATTTGAAACTCCTTTCTTTGATTCATCTTATTATTGATCATTTTCACCTTGTCTATACATCTGTTTTGAATATTTTAGTAAGGCATTAATTCCTTAGAATGTTTCCAGCATGACAAACACATACCATAACCAATGTTCTTGTTGCAGAGGCACTCCGAATATATGGAAATCGACTGTCAGACTACGAAAAGACTGAAATAGAAAAATATTCAAAAATATGGTTTCTTGGACTAGCATCCTGCAAGATCCATGGGGAACAAGGAGCAACGCAAAATGGGGGATATGACGATGATAGTGGGAGTTACAACAAAGTAAGTTAATTGATACCTAAGGTATAAAAAGTTATCAAGATCCAGTTTTTTGGGTAGAAAGCTTCCAATCTATTGTTTCATTTGTCTACGTTTCTCCATCTAACTCTATCTAGTTTTTTATTACCATGAATATTTGAATATCTGTATAATTTTTTTCAATGTGGTGTGTGATGCATATATATATATATATATATATATATATTTGTATTCCTATTTTAATTTTCTTGTTAATTTTTCTTTCAGTTTTACATTCTCTTATACTCTGCCTAATCATTTTCTTTGCTTGTTTCTTAATGTTTTATATTCTTCTCGTATCTTAGTTTTCATTGGTTCTCATAAAGTTAGCTATTTTCCTTATCTCAATTTCTGTAATTTCCTGTTATATTTAATATATTTTTATCATTTTACCTTTTATATCTAGTTTTTTTTGCTCCAATTCTACGTACGTGTTTCATTGCTATATCTTCATACTTTCTTTGGTATCATTCCTTTCTGTCTCTTTATCATCTCCTTCCCTCATCTCGAAATTGCCATTGAATGCCGACACAATTAATGCGGTTTGGTAAACAAAATTTTGTGAAAGTCAACATCAAAGTTAACTCGAAGTTATGTTATGAAAGGTATAAATAGAAATTCATGGCATACCGAATGGACAAATCAAAACTCTGAGTGTAGACTAGTCTGCATTTGAACCGGGTCCTTACTAACTGCGCCAAAAACCTCTACTTTATTTATTTAAAATTCCTCAGAGTCTCAGCTTTGATTGCATTCACCTGGCTTCCAAACATCAATCAATCACAATCTCAACTGTTCTTCATTTGTTTCAGGTCCTGCACGATCACATCTGTTACCGATACGAAATAATGGAGGTGATAGGCAAAGGCAGCTTCGGCCAAGTCATCAGGGCTCTGGACCACATGACCAATAAGCATATCGCCATCAAAATAATCAGGAATAAGAAGAGGTTTCACCACCAGGCATTGGTAGAAGTACGCATCCTCGATCATCTCAGGAAAAGGGACAAGGAAAGCAATCATAACGTCATTCACATGCTGGAATACTTCTATTTTAGAAACCATTTATGCATCAGTTTCGAATTGCTCAGGTAAGAACTATAATAGTACAGTTGAATACTATACCATTAGTAGCGATTTTTCACACAATGTTCGAGATGATGTGTGGATACAGTTTTCGACCTCTGGGGCACTAGGAATATTATTTTCTCAATCCAAAAACTGCAATTTTGGCATGTTGTTCAGTTTTCGACCATTCTGATAAAATGTACCATTTTCAAACTAGGCGAAATTTGCTAAATTTTGAGTTTTTTTTTCTGTAGACCTTATAGTTTCCGAGATACAGCTTTTCAAAGTTGGTGTTTTTTTTTCAAATTTTCAGCAATATCTCTTGTTTTTCATAAAATCAACCTCATATTATTACTAATCACTTATATAGTAAATAGTTCAGCGAATTTCTTCTGATAATTTCATTTTTTAGAAACGTGTGGGTGATGGGAGGGGGTTGAAGGGGGAGGAGGCATGTTCGAAACAGCCCAACTGCGAGTACTTACTTCTGAACCTGTACAAAACAAGTCCATGAGGAGTAATAAAAATAACCCTCTCTCCAGCAACCCTTTCGTTTGACGACTAGTTAATTTCAATTTAGTGTAACACATTTCTCATCAACTGAAGAACCCTTCGAGAAATGGATACCTCTTTCTTCTTTGATAGGGGACATAATCTTCGTCGTTGTCTTCAGACTGGTACTCGTTACCATCTTGGTCGTCGATGTCAACTTGGAGCTCCGATCAAAGTTCTCAAAGCTCTCGTCCAGGTCGGGAATCTGGATATTCTCGCACGAATGCCTACTGCACTGGCCACAGACAATGGAACATCTCAGGCTGGCTTTTCGGCAGCTGCTGCCGTTTCCGGCCGTTGCAGGAGATGATCTGCAGATGCTGGGATGGGGCAGCTACCTGGTTCATCTTTTTTGTGACCAGGCCTTGGGGTGAAAGTTGCCATCCCCATTCCCCACTGTGTCGGGCTCAGGCCTTGCCCCATCCACCTCTGCACCTGGTGGTAAGCCCAGAAAGACCTTTCGGGGCCCCTCCGGTATTCAACGTGTCGGAATGAGTAAGGTGACGGGTGCGTTGGTTGTCATTGAATGAACAGACGCAGAAGTAACAAACACAATGACAAATGCGATGGCACGTGATATTAGGTAGCCACACACACAGATATTGATCTGCCGGTTTTATCTGCCAGTTAGTGGGTAGGTTTGACGGATTTATCTGTTAGTTTGCACCACAAGTGAATCCTGTCGGTGCGCTATGAAACTTTCGCTAACTGCGGGTTTTACCCTATAGCGCAGTTTTAATTGTGGCGTTTAAAATCGTCAGGCTCATCTGTTGCGGTTCAAACACACACACAGATATTTGTCATTTTTCATCGTTTTAAGATTGATCCGCCGGGTTAATCCGTCAAATTTGGCAGATCAACCTTTATGTGTGTGTTCGGCTATATGACTGTATAGCCCCTACTAACCTAATGACTCGCAAGTTTCTTGGGGTCTGCTTTAAATGAGATTACTCGTAGAAGCTCGATTTGGGATTACAATTTAACAATATTACTAGTTTTCTGCTGTGATTTTGATTGCTATTTCATTTCTTTATGCAATAATAATGTATACTTGTATTCACTTTTGGAGGAAGTGCATTCCTGTTACTTCCTCTTAGATGATAATCATCGCGAACCGATGTGGGTAATTTCTTTCTGTCGCTTCATTTAGTCACGTAGTCGTAAACTTGTGTTCTTTATTGTATCGAGCAGGAAATTGCGTATTGTTATTCTTCTTACGCACATAAAGTCAAAGCAGCAGGCGTATTGTTAACACATGATAAATGATATCTTGTGTATCTTCTCCGATAACGGTTTCTTTATGCAAGGAAAATATAAAACTCAATGGAAGAGTAAATGGACCAATGGTGCCACTACTATCGCTTGGAAAATGGCGACAATAATAAACTTGTTTGTTTACATTTGTTTATATTGAATTGTATCGAGTTTGACTTATTGTTGTATAATCCTATCGAGTGCTTTTTGTTATCCCTCCAGTGATTTATCATATTCCTTGGATGTTAGTTTGAAGTATTGGAGAAATTGGTGAAAAGTCGAATGAATATACAAAAATAATATGAAAAAAACTTTTTAGAGATAAGGCGAGGGGAAAACCGCTGAGGAATTTTTGTGAACATGTCTTAGATATTAGTGGTATTACTTGGGTATTAGTCAGGAATTAAAGGCAATACTTGAAAATTATCGGGTATTACTCGAGCATTAGAGGAATTAGTTAGGAATTATTAGGCATTACACGGGAAAGGGAGGTATTACTCGAGTATTACATGGGTATTACAGAAATCATTCGGAAGTAAGAGAACAATTACTGCACAATTATAATCGTTGAAGAGCGAAAAAAATGAAAAAGAATTATTCGGGAGTTACTTGGGTATTAGAGGCATTACTTACGATTTCTGGGAATCAGTGTGCTCAATTTCCTCAACGGTTTCCCCATTGAGACAAGCTTTTAAAGTGGAAAATAATTTCTTTAGTTGTGAGTTAGAGATTCAAAACTTGCCGCGCAAAGAGAGGCTTTCGTAGCGAACCCAGCTGAGAAATTTCAAATAATTTTCTTCCAATTTCCATACAAGAATTTGCCGGTCAGTATTCCATTCAACAATAGCTTTTCAATGCTTTCAACGAAAATTAAAAACTTCCCAGAAAATGTGCAAAGAAAACAAAAAACTTATTTTCTCAAAATATCTGTGGTAATGACATCGTTTGCTTGCTTTCCTTTCTGGTGTGCAACACGATCGATGCAACTGAAGAGGACTATTAGGAAATAATTGATTCGTTAGAGGGACTAAAGTGGAAAACGATTACATTAATTAGCCATGTAATAACCGAGGTTTCACTTTGATTATTTCAATTAAATCCATTGAAGGACTTCAATTTTCATTTGCGAAACAATCTGGCTCACAATCACAATAATTGGTGAAACAAATCATCCAGTAAATGCGTTTGTCTGCTCAGATTATATATTCCTTATGATGGTTGAGATTTAATCTACTTGGTTGTTATGGGGTAAATACCCATAACCATATCTGTAAGTGTAACTCTTTAGAACGTAAATGAAGCTTAAGCACATTAGATTTCATCATCTGACGTTATAAAAAAAAGGTATTATAAATTTATCACTGTGATTGATTGGTTATGCCCCCCCATGGAGTTCTCATGCCAAGTTTCATTTCTTCCAATAAAAGTTCTGAACCACTAGTGAAAGAAAATATAAAGTAGGTACATAAATCCTTTGAAAAACCTAAAAAAAAATTCATTAAAAAAATAATAAGATTTATCAAAAAATATAGGTTGAGAGATAATTCAATTCTCCACCAGAATGATATTCAGTAATACCTTATGAAATACGCTCGTTTTCTCGGAAAACGTGCTTTAACGCCGACGTCACATTTCATGCTCGCCCTAACCCGCCACTGCAAGTTCAGGCAGGGCCGAAAATTAGATTTGTCATAACTTTGCTGAAAATTATAAATATCAGATGGAAAAGAAAAAGTGTATATCGTTTCTGAAGACTTGTACTACCTCATGCAAATATAACATATGAATATCTGAGTACCCAAAATGTGTTTTGTCCCACTTCATATAACCCTTCTACGATATTTGGGGAGGATCCGAAAGTCATGGATATTTTAGTTGCGAGACACGTCTCACTCAGACATGCCAAAGATTAAACTGGGTTTTACTCCTGCCTCAGTTTTCAACTCACCCATAATCCCGGTAATTTCTTCAGTACATGTTGAAAATAATCTCTCATACACATCCTAGTTGAAAAATGAAATGTGATTTCAAGCTTGAGGTTTGCACTTCACAATAGTGTTATCAAACATACATGCAGGATATGAATAAGCGATTATTTTTAACATTTACTTAAGGGAATGCCGGTTTTATGGGTAAGTTGAAAATGAGGCGGGAGTAAAACAAAGTTTTTATTTTGGCATGTATAAGTAGGACCTGTCCCGCTCATTTAAAATTGTTCCTATAGTCCAAAGAGGGTATGGGTTGATGCTTCAGTATAATAATTCCAATTTTTTTTCGTGTTCATCATGGTTCCAACTACTAGCATACCAAGTTTGGTGGTGCTACAATCAATCCTCGTCTCAAAACCCAATCGCACTGGATTACCAAAGATATCAGTAATCAATAGGAATAAAACTGGTTGAACAATAGTGGAAATTCAAACGATCGTCTTTTGCCGGAAGGGTGTAACATGAAAGTATATGTCAAAAAAGATTATTCAAAGTAAATATAGGTCCGGTAGGTGTACAGTAACTTGATAATAAAAAGATACTAGTCAAACAACTGCAGAACTCTAGAAAGACCGACAAGACCATAAAAATACATTTCCTTGATATGAATTTTAAAATTTAAAACATTGATTCATTTCAGTTCATTTCAGATTCGAGAATGATGAATTTCATATCATCTCAGTTAAAGTTACAGCAGCTGTTTCGTTAGTTATGTATCTGATTAGGCCTTGTGACTATATTTGATACCAAGCGGGTTGGTTGGTAGCCGAAGATGTTGATGAGACTGTTATAACGCATTACAGGCATTGTCGTCTTCTGTTTCTAAATCATCATCAACTAAGTTAAAAAAAGGTCTCTTTATGGAAAGTGATTTTTTTTATTCGGATATTGAAAAATTTCGATATTTTCTGTGGGCGATACATTTGTTCCATATCTGCACTGAAATATGACCTGCAACCAAGAACATAAAAATCATGAATTTTTTTAGTTTGGTTATTACTGATTATGATCCGAGTTGTTTTTTAACAACTAGGCTAAATTTTGTACACCTCAAGTGAAAATCAGTTACTGATAAAGTACTGAACGTCTGGAGCACTGCTGTGGCAGCCAAATATTGAACAAGTGGCTTGTGTACCAAGACTAGCCACTGGTGCTATGTTCAGTATATCTACAATTTGTCTGAAGATGATAATGAACCTTTCTCATCTGCATGTCCGTATTGTAGCGGAAACGAGGATAGAAGCCTCCAGACCAAAGTGCCTGGGCCAATGAAGGTGCAATAACCTAGGCCACTCCCACATAATGGATATCATAAAAAATGTCGACACATCTAAGAGGAAAGGGAAAGATCGCCTAAAGGTGTATATCTTTGAACACTGCAGTACAGATGATATCATCCACAGGGAAACCTGATGATAAATCTTCAGGAGTTCATCAGAAGATTCAGAGAACTCAGCAGATAGAAGGTGGTTGAATGAAGCAAATTTTGTATTTCGTATAGAAAATATATTTAATAAATCATAGTAGAGTTCTTTCGACTAAAAAGTCATCATCAGTGCTTACTCGTCAGGTGTACAAGAGCCAAAACATAAAAACATCATACGTCCAAAGGACAATGGAAGCGATTTAAAATTAGGACATTTTGGAACATTCACAGATTAAAAGAGCTGGACCAGGATTATCCTGGATTAAACAATTCTACTAGAAAATATCTGTTTGAATATTATGAAATGAAATCACTGCCATCTTCCTTGGACGTATGTTGTTTTTATGGTTTTGGTTCTTGTACATCTGAAGAGTAAGCACTGATGGTGACTTTTTTCTGCTATGATTCATTAAATATACTTTCTACACGAAATACAAAATTTGCTTCTTTCAATTATGATACATGTACACAGCTTGACAATTTCACTGATAGAAGATAGATATGACAGCGAGGAGCAGGAAGGTTCTACATAGAACTATACCTGTACCTCGGCTGATAGCTAGCCCCGCCCAGCAATAATAATAATAATAAAACAGTACTGAACGACTGAATGAGGTACTGATTTGTGAGACTGTTTTAATGAATGAATTATACCGAGGAGATTTTTCTATTGATAATGGGTTGTACTGAAAGACTAGTTCTGAGATGTACTCCTACTAAAAGAGTTGATGACACGTCGTTATGATTAAACAGAATCAATAAATCACTGTGTATTGTCATGGCGCCCCAAAATATACATTAACCGGATATTATGCAACTGTCTTAATTGTATTCAAATGATATAAGAATATAAGTAGGTACACCTACATTTTGGCTTCTTGTCATTAATAACTATAAGGTCAAAAAACAATGAGTGAATGAAATGACTGAGAGCTAATACAATATGTATGAACGAACAAATGGTGTGGCATGGAAGTTAGAAACAATAATTATTTTGAGAGAGCGGTTCAAGACCCACCTGATATTTTTTTTAGTTAGTGATATCATTGGAAAACGCCGGATTCTCTATTTGAAAAAAAAAATCATTTTTTTCCATCATGACATTCACAACATCATGTATGTCGCCGTTAAAATAAATGATTTAGCAGTCTCATAACAGTCTTTAATTCTACCTTTTTTTGTTTCAGTATCAATCTTTATGAACTAATAAAGAAAAACAACTATCAGGGATTTAGTCTGAATTTAATCAGGAGGTTCGCCAACTCTCTCCTTAAATGCTTAAGGTTGCTACAGAAGGAGAATATCATTCATTGTGATCTCAAACCGGTAAGTTCGCTATTTTGCATAATTATTATTCATTATGGTATACACTAATCGACTGGAAGCGTTGTTTCTACTTGCGAATTAAAGATCAATGTGCTCGGTAATTGCAAAGTTATTAGACGGGCTTTTCGTGGGCTCATCAAGTTTTAAGTAGCATGGAAGCCATTAAAGTTCGTGAAATGAAAAGTTTGGATGACTCGTCTCGGGGAAATTCAGTCGTCAATTACCTATACGAGATGACCATGTTTGACTCGATGATTGGTTTTCCTACGAGCGTGCGGAAAAGTAACTTGGAAAAGTAAAAAGTGATTTTTCGTTTTGAAAGTTGTACTTTCCCGCACGATTTTTACTTTTCCGCACGAATTTTGTATTGTTGAAAATGAGGATATTTAGGACTAACTAAATGATCTATGTAACTATTCTGTCTTATTAGTCATTTTGTAGCATTATTATAAAAACTTGTTTATTAAAAACCTTGTTTTTTCATAAATAAGATGGACAAAAACATTCGTGGGAAAAATATTGTACCTAACTCTTACGGAAAACGTTTTTTCCGTCCTTAACGGCTTGCCCGAACTCGGAATGGTATCTCGGAATTCTGATTTGATAATTCGGAATTTCTCGATACCCGTCTTCGTCTGCCAAGATGAAAATTGTGATTTGCACTGTTTCAATTTGTTTTTTTAATCCCAATTGAGTGCAGTTATCTGACTATCTCGGGTATCTCCGCGAATAATATTGGGCTCAGATAAGTATAGAACCTCTGAGCTTTTGTTTTTTCCACTTTTGGTAATAGTGGTTCAATAATGGTTCAATATTCATCAATAAGTAGAATTTATTTTTTTGTGCCAAGTGAAACTTTATTCGTGAAATACAAGCATTGAAACGAAAGTAGTACAAAATATAAAATAAAAACAAAAATTAATTAATTAAATTAATTGGCGACTTGATTGATCCTAGTGGCGCATTTGCTTTTTCAGCTGCAGGAAAACCCGGGAAAACCTGCAGCACCACATCATCTGAAGATCTTGATCTGCCAATGTCCTCTCTCCCATAAAATAAAATGTAGTGTGTCTCCAGAGGCTCCAATAAATTGAGTATATCGTCAGAATATTTAGTCACACAACCATCGTCAAACTTAAACCAGTCCTTTTAACTGTAAAATTGTTAACCCTGGCATTAAAAATATGTACGAAATATCTTCTTATCAATAGAATATGAAGGTAAATTGGAATTAAGAGAAATTTGTATAGAAAATATAGAAATAAAAACGTTACTCGACTATCAACTTTTAGTTCAGATACGGGTAATTTTGTGAAATTAGGGTCTCAAAAATAGTGATCTATTATGATATCTCTTACTTTTACTAGGCACTCTATGTGAATGTACACTTGGAGGACATTTACACCTTCTACACAAATATACATAGTTATTAGTATATAAAAAAAACAGTCATCATCATACTTTCGATAAGTTCTCAATAGCATCATCCCAACCGTAAATGAAAAGTGAAATTATAATATAGACTATATAGACACTTAGCGAAGAAGTTAGAAAGTTCATCAATTACAAATCTCTCGTCAGGTGAAAGAAATTACTATTCTCGAATTTAATTTCATTTTTATTCGTCGTTTATCGTACCTTGTTGTTGCGCAACGTAATCGAAACAATTGTGGATCTTCAGTTTCTCAATTATTATTCCAAAAGAAAGTGGTCGGTATGGAAATACTTGAACTGATGCTAATATACAGTGCTAGTCAAAAGTCTCCTCCCCTCCTTGTATCTTTTGAACGGATTGTAATTTATCTTTGAAATTTGTTTTGGTGGAATGGTCGTTCATAAGCTACTTTTTGACACCAAAAAATGTATCTTTCTTTCAAAATGGCGTCAGGCCTCCATCTAATTCGAAACGTCTATCAATTCAATAGATTTTTTATGTGATCTTGGAAAGTATATGATTTATCGAAAAAGCAACTCAACAGGGTGAAAAACAATTCAATTTTCCACAAAAATTATTCCTAGTAATTTATTATAAAAGGCACTCGTTTTCTCAGAAAACGTGATTGAACGCCGACATCAAATTTCAGGTTAACCCTTACTCGCCGCTGAAAGTTCTGGCGGAGCCGAATTTTTGATTGGACATAACTCTGCTAAAAATGATCGGAGAAAGAAAAGGAAAAGCTCATATCGTTTCTGTAGACCCTACCTTCTCATGCGAATATAGTATGCGAGTATTTGAGTACCTAAAATGTGTTTTGTCGCACTTCACGGAGATGTTTGCGGATGATCCGAAAATCATGAATAATTTAGTAAATATGGAATTATTGTACTAAAGCAGCAACCTTTACCCTCGTTGGACTATATGCAACAATTTTAAAGTGGCCTCATTTTCAACTTACCCATAAAACCTGCATCTTCTTCACTAAATGTTGGAAATAATCGCTTCTTCATATCCTGTATATATGTTTAATAACACTATTATGAAGCGCAAACCTCAAGCTTGAAATCACATACTTCATTTTTTATGTAGAATGAGTATGAGCGATTATTTTCAACATTTACTGAAGAAATTGCCGGGATTATGGGTGAGTTGAGGCAGGAGTAAAACCCAGTTTTTTCTTTGGCATATATAAGTGAGACTTGTTTCAATAGCTTTAAATCGTTGCATATGGTCCAAAGAGGGTACTGATTCCTGCTTCAGTATAATTATTTATTATTTCATATCAACTAGAATATCCATGACTTTCGGATCCTCTGTAAGTACAGGGGCGTTTTAAAGGTTACAGGTGCCTGAGGTTAAAAATTAATCGGCGCCGGTAGTGGTTAATTCCTCCGATTTTATTTTCAGCGCTGCCAATTTTTGGCTTTTTCCTAGGATGTGCTGGCGCCTTTCGAAATCTACGGCGCCTGAGGCTTTAGCCTAATCAGCCTTATGGATAAAACGCCCCTGCGTAAATATCGTAGAAGGGTTATGTGAAGTGGGACAAAACACATTTTAGGTACTCAGATACTCACATGTTATATTTGCATGAAGAAGTAGGAGTCTTCAGAAACGATAGGAACTTTTTCTTTTCCTTCTACTATAATTTTTAGCGAAGTTATGACAAATCTAATTTTCGGCCCTGCCTGAACTTGCAGTGGCGGGTTAGCGCGAGCGTGAAATGTGACGTCGGCGTTAAACCATGTTTTTTGAGAAAGCGAGCGTATTTCATGAGGTATTACTGAAAATCATTCTTGTGCAGAATTGAATTATCCCTCAACCTATCGAAATCGTTTTTTGATGAATCTTATATTTTCTGAAATAACATTTATTCATTCTTCACTTTCTGCTCGAGTTTGTCTGTCGTTACTGGATTATGATGATTGGCAAGTACCATGCCGGTACGTATGTGTTACCCATTAGAAACAAAAAAATAAATTCAACTACGTATCAGAAACAGTATCAAACAGAAACAATTCAACGGTCGCAGAGAGCAGTAGTTGTTTTCTGTTGAATACTTGGCGACGAATCACCTATTGTATAGGTTTTTTGTGGAAGATTGGATTATATAATAGTTGCATTATAAGTATAAATAATTTCTATTCAAAATTTGGTAAAATTTGTTGTTATCTATTATTTCTCACGTTTTGTTACTTAGCTTCTATCTTTTTCATATTGCCTGAAACGTGGTACAACACATAAAGTGTGCTCTTTTGAATGAAGTAAATAATTAATTATTAAAATGAGTTGAATTGATGAAGCAATCAACATAAATGGTCGCATCTTCTTACTAATTTGAAGCAATTGGTGACACCCACTTAGAAAATGTTTCGTCTGGCGGTACACTGAACTCGAACGTTTGATAGCGAAGATACCAAGTATTTTAATAATAATAACCCATACTCTGGTAGGTATTTGACCCGCTAATGATGAACAATAATTGATAAAATGTGAATATGGCAGTCAGAAAACGGAGAACCCGTATCGGTTGGGTCACAATAAAGAAAACCATCTATCTATGCGATGCAAAAAAAAGGCCATCGTTCGAAACATCAACCTGTCATTATTTGATTCAGACTTGAAAATAATTGATGCTTAGGCGGGGTTTGACTCGGCCAACTTGTTATTATGGTTAATATTCAAAAGTGTTTCGAAGAAAACGAAATTAAATTCCTACACAGCGCTTCATTAACATATAAGGAAATCATCGTATTAAACTGACAATGACGAGGTTCAAAAACCTAGTAATTTTGTTTCGAACACACACGGTTTTCTCAGTTCACGGTCATGCTTTTTCAATGTTGCAACTAGTATAATATAGAGTGCGGTCCTAAAGTAACGGATACATTAATTTTCTACGTTATTAGCCACTTTCAAGAAAAAACATGTCGATTTATGTTTTTTTGACAAAACACTCTGTGACATAAAGATAATCGCCCCTCTTCTACCCCCGTCAAAGTGACAGCCACCCCCTAATTTTTTTTTAATGGAATAGGTGGTCAAGTGATAACTCATTTCAAGAGGTATCCAATTGTTTATTTTTTTGAATTTCGTTCATGAGTCATAAAAAAATAATATTCAAAATGTTAAAAAGTATCACGTATACTATTGAATTCCCTGTATATTTAATGCTCCTCAATTTTCTTAAATGCAATTTCAAAATCTCTTGTCACATATAACAACAAACAACAGTTGGTAAATAAATCAAGAAAAAATTTTTTTTTTGGTTCATTTATAAATTAGTTAATTTATCACATTTATATTTTGTGTAAGTAGAGAGGCTATGTAGAAAAGTTTTAGGATGGTCATTGCACTCTAGATTGAAAATCAAAATTTGATTCGGATGTAAAATAATTTATAAAATCCGAAAACCAAACAATATACTGGGTGTCCCATTTAAAATTTCGAAAGTTGAGGCCATTTCCGGTAAAACCGGAAATTGTGAAAATGTACCTATCGTTAAGTCAAAAAATGTACAATCAGTTCGAATATTGACCATACCAAGTTTCATTTTACACGGCGGAATAATAAATAAATGGAAGTCCGAAAGTGATCTCATTGTCACCCGGTATATTGGATTGTATTTATAGGAATGTGTAAATTAACATTTTTTGTGGAATATTAAGGGGAATGGAAGAACGGTTGTAGCCAGGTTCCCACCTTTTTTGATGCACCTGTTTAATTTTCAGTAGGGGGAGTAGGGGCAGATTGATTCAATTTTTTTAAGAATTGAAAACTGGGTGATAGAGCTAGTTTAAGATAAAGTTTGATGCACCAATGCAGACACAATTTTATCTAGTTTCATGGTGTATTACAGATGTTTTCATAACATTAAATGGAAAAGAAAAATGATTGAATATGTGAAAAATGGGACTTGAATCAAACCACCCCGCATACGGGGCACATTGATATTTCATATACTTTATGCAAAAATAAGAATCGTAACGACTTCTTTCAGTGAATTCTCTTATAATAATTAAAGAAAAACACATTATCGCTAACCGATTTAACAAGCTAACGAATTGCTGCTCATTTTACGTTATAAATCAAAGAAGTACCTAGTAGTTAAAAAACGAGTAATCAGTGCTAGTCATTGTACATTATAAGAATCAAAGTAGAAAGAAAACCTAAAGAACGAAGCAGTTCGGTTGGTTCCTTTAGTAATATGAGGTTTTGGTAATATGGATAATGAAAACATAAGATGTCGATTTCTTCCTCAAGTGGGTTAAATCAAATTCGAAAAAACTATTCAGAACTACTGGAATCTGAGTCAAGTCCGCATCGACGCGATCTTTTCTCGCTATTTTCCATTCGAGAAGTCCAACCCAGTAGTTTTTAAGCATTTTTCAATTGTGTTGCGTTTTATTTCATTTCTTTTTTTCTCTTTTCTGATATTGAAGCATCTGCAATTTATTTTATTCTTGTGTGTCTGTAAAATTTCTTGATTTCCTATTTTTTTTTTATATTATTTTGGATTTTTTTTGTGTTGGGTCATTTAAGGTGTTAAGATGACAGCCGAAGTGCATGGAGGTGTTGTGTGTAGTACACGAAAATTTAGATGATATTCTTCATTTGTAAAAGGGGCACATTGAAACACACCAAACCGCCCCATGCAGCTTGTATCAATCTACCCCAACGTGTCGGTTTTTGTAAACATCTACCTCACGAAAAAACTATATAAGATCAACAAGTAACCTCTTATATGTACCTTAATCAGACATGTACTTACATAAATGCGAAGAAACCTAACAAAACAAATACGTAATTTACGTAAACGGACTGATTATCTGAGACTCTCTAAATTTACTCAAACGGCTCTGAAATGCACTTGTATTGGTCAACAGCGGAATTTGCATTGTAAACGACCATAGTTTCGCTGGTAATATTGAATCACTAGAGCCATCTATTGAAGGATAGTCACGTTTCTATCACTGCTGTACAGTTCGAGTGAGTGGTGATGAAAATTGAAAAATGAAAAATGTGATTTATTTGTAATATCTAACAATTTACTCCCATTCCCCCTACTGCTCAAAAAATCTATTATTATTATTATTTATTTCCTTTTTTTTTCAGGAGAACGTTCTTCTGAAACAGAGAGGCAGTAGTTCAATAAAAGTCATAGACTTTGGAAGTTCGTGCTACTCCAATCAGAAGGTTTACACTTACATTCAGTCGAGGTTCTACAGATCTCCGGAAGTTATACTGGGACTCACCTACGGCACCTCCATCGACATGTGGAGTTTAGGTAAGAAATCACGCAGAAAATGTTATATAGTATCGGAAACTTTTCATCTGGGGTACCAATTGCGGAGACATCATTGTAGGACTCTGCACGGAAATTCATTAGATGTACCTAAATCAACATTCGTCGTGGTATTAGCCAGGAAAGTAGTTGTTTTCTAATGGATTTTTGACCCAATTATTCCTATCGTATAGGATTATGGTTATAAGCGTCGTCCTGCTAGTGCAGGACATCTTGTTTCTCTCTTAATTAAATATTCAAAAATATGTGCTCGAAAACATCGTGAGTAAAGAAAGAAGAATGATAAGTGATAAAGCACTTGTTTCACAAATAAACAAACAAAAAAAAAATTTATAAAATATGTAAGTAAAAGTATAAAAATTTTATATAATGAATAATAGTAATAATTAAATAAAACAATCAGTCACACACCTATACACGCATATACATATTGCACGAAATTGCAAGATTGATTTGCAAAAAGCTTAGTGCAAAATCTATTTTGCAATTAACTGTATTGACAGATAAATCTTGCTATTGATAAAATCGTTGTGTCCATTCGCCTCCTTCGTAAATTAATAGTAATTTATGTATCAAGTGAGTGAAGTGATTCCTTTTTTTTACGAGTAGGAAATGTTGACGCACGACGCCGTAGACGGAGTGCGGCAATTCCTAAAAGTAAAAAAAACACTTTACTCACGAGTTTCATACAGTATTTTTTCTACAACTGTCAAAAAAATAACCAATTCATATTTTTTTGCAAATATGAAATGAATTTAGCATAATTTTATTGATTCATTATTCGAACAAAGTTCGAACAGTATGCCGGAGAGTTGAGTTTCAAACAAATGAAAAGAATAATTTCGACAGAGTCGAAATCTCTTTCTCTTCACACTATCCCGCAAAATGGAAAATTTGAAGTGAATATTAAAATAACATATTAATCGAGGTCAATATTATTATTAATGTTGGCTTGACTTTCGAGTAACTAGTCCATCGAAGTAACTTTACATTTTCTGAGATTTGTATTCAAAATAAATAAACAATCCTCGTGAAGCAACGAATACCTTTTTCTTTCTTTGACTATGTCAAGGAAATCTCATATTTGCACTATCCACGATTTTCTCCGATCAATCTGCATGACTTTTCATTTCTACTTAAATTAAATTTAAAGTTATCAAGAATTCGTTATCTTGATCACAAATTTCATTAATTATTGTTGTCAACTAGTTTCTGACGGCGAAACAGCCATAGCTACCTTGGATTACCTAGTGTAGATTAGGTCCAATAGTTCCTTAGAGGTATATGCTATTATTTTGAATATATTCGCCGCGATAGTTTGGAATTTTGATAATACTCATTTGATAGTAAGAATGCTAAGAATATTATTGGTGAAACATTTGTATATCAGATATTTATAGGTAATTAGTTGCCAAAGATAATGAGTGACTTTATGACAAGATTTTGTTATTATTCGGATCTGTCACTGTTTTTGCATGTTGCATGAAACTGTCGGTTGCCTAGCTACAGCCGTTAAAAAAAGTGCACTTTTTTACGCTTTTGCGTTTAATAATGAAATCGTATGTTGATAGTGAAATATTATAATACTTTACGCACACAAACCACACAAAAAAAGTGGACTTTTTTTGACAGTTGTAGAAAAAGAGATTATTTCATAATAAATAACTTTTTTAATACAAGAAATGAGATTTTGTCAATTTGGTTTAACACAATCCTCCACTTTCTAGATGCCTTGTATTTTGAAAATAAAGTTAAAGATATATGACTTACTTACTTACAATCTCAAAGAAAAGAATGATCATTTTTCATAATGTGATCGGCATTTCTTCAACTTTATAGGTGCGATTCAACCTAGTTTTTTAAACGGTCATACAAAAACTCTCTTGTAAGCAATAATAACCTTAGATGGGCCCATCTAGAGACAAAAGAACTGATTGCTTTTCACAATAACAATGGTGGAATATACACCATAGAATCCATTCGAAATACATCACAAAATAATTACCAAAGATGCCGATGGCCAGATATTAGCCATAATTGCTACTTAAAGTTACAATAGTGGAATGGACACCATTAGATGAATTAGGAAAAAAAAATCACGATTCATTTCTCTCCGAATTGGCGACAACAATCTGTTGGAAATGTATGCTGAAGCCCAAGGATTATGTAACAAACTTAATTCCATTACAACACGTTGTTTATGTGTCCGCCCAAAAATTCATTAAACAAAAAAAAGGTCAGATTTCACGGCAGAGGTGGATAACCAACACCTTTGTATCATGCAAAATGAAATTTAATGGTGATGATAAATCGTTGGATAAAAACACTTGAGAGCTGCTCTACCATGTTGTTGCGATTATGGAAATGAGCATAATTAAATATACTTTATGGGATTATTAATTCTGAATTTCTGAGATAGTGAATTTCAGACATGGGTAGTAAGTGAGGTGGAATATTTATTTTTCCGTAACAATATCAGGCGTCTGGCAAGTCAGTCTTGGTATAATTGCAAAACATGTTTTTGGAAGTAAAAAATTATATATCGATAGAGGTACTAAGTTAACAGTGCATTGTTTAGAAAAGTCATATGATTCAACTCTTGCCAACCAGTTCAAAGTCACTATAACCAAATGACCCCTATATCGATTTGGTTAAATAATATAAGAATTTTCAAAATTACTACAAAATACTCAAATCAAGCATATTAGTGCTAGTTATACTTTCGTGTTTTTTTTTTATGCCTCCAAAGATGGAAAGCTCTTGCTTCATCTGGACAAAATTTCAAAGCCTCTACTAAGTTTCATGCAATGCTGCCAACCAACAATAACATGCATTCAGAAGTTTGTTGACATAACATAACATATCGTTCATGTTTTGAGTTTTGGGTTGATTCGATTGTGTTTTCGTAATGGCATCTCAAATTGGCTTCTTATTATTATTATCATTATAATGTGCAATTCCAACTATATTGGTTAGAAGAAGTCTCTTGAAAATCAATAAGAACAAATAATATGTCTTTTTTTTGCCACGTCTCTTGTTGCAGTGGTACTAATCTCCATCGGTAGTATTGATGAACATTTCATAGTTATCGTTATAAGCATCAATAAATAAGTAGGAAATAATTGCGGCAACGGGAAAACAAATTATTTATATGACAGTCATTATGAAAGTTCCTCAGACTTCATTTGTTGAAATAATATAAAATTTTCTAAAGCCTTTAAGCTTGCAACAAACGTGTGTCATGAAAAGGGATCTGAGAACTTTTACTGTTTTAAACATAATCTATTCAAAAACAATCAAAGTATACGACTGAACAACTCTACAAACTTTTAAACGTCTTCAAAATATTCGTGACCTGACATTTATCAATCGAATTTTGATTTCCTTGATAATATATATATTTTTTTGTGTTTCCAGGTTGTATTTTGGCAGAACTGTACACTGGTTATCCCCTTTTCCCCGGCGAGAACGAGGTTGAGCAGTTGGCGTGCTTGATGGAAGTTATGGGACCACCACCTGACGAACTTATCAGTGTTGCCACCAGACGAAGATTATTTTTTGGTAAGTTTAATTTTCACCAGCTTCATCTCACCCAATCCCAACCATTCTATGTCATTGAAACCGGGAAATAAAAGAAAACAAAAAAATGTTCCGGGATAAGAAAACCCTATCTGTCAGAAAGAATTCTTGGCGAAATTATAGAATTTCTCCACCAAGACAGCGTGCATTGTTTTGAACCAATTGTTGTTGATTTAATCCAGTATTCGTTTGTCTTCTACTCACTGTGGAAAGTATTGACACATGTTATTTTCGTTGTTTAGTTATGTCCGTTTATACATATATTAATTGTGATTGGATTAAACGGAAAAACAATGTTTTGTTCGATCCATCTTAATATTTCAATTCACTATAGAGGAAATACCACCAACGTCTATATGAAGACAATAGTACCTTAATTTCGAAATTTTTCAAATTTGAATGTCAAGGCGGCCATAATCCAACCTCCCGCTTTTTCATTCAAACGAGTCGCCACTATTCTTTATGTAGGGTTATGAAGTAAAATTAAAAAGTCGTGTACAACAAACTGATGTAACAATAAGCTAAAACGTACTTTCTAGTAGTGTATAAACTATTCTATGACCTATGACACACTTTTACATTTTGGGGAGTTTATAACGACGTTTTTTTTCAGATTCGCGTGGAAACCCCCGCTGTGTTACCAATTCAAAAGGCAGAAAGCGAAAACCAGGCTCCAAAAACTTGTCGATGGTTTTGCGCTGCAATGATCCCCTCTTCATTGATTTCATCTCGAAATGTTTAGAGTGAGTATTTACTTTCACTGCTGTAGAATGTTTCTTATTTTTTTATGTCGACTCATGCTCACTGATGATTGAACACAAATAGATGAGTAAAATCAAAATATAATGCAATTCGAGAGGATTCATTCATCCTCAGTGCCTTGTTTTTGTTCGTTTGCATTTAACGCGGACATAATTTATTGTGTCAGAATAAGAACAAATGAAAGCTATATATACAGTTTCAAGCATATGTCTCAACGCCAACTTATTTTTCTTTCATTTACCTTCCTCAATTGAGATTTTCTTTTTATTTCAGCTGGAACCCCAAGAAACGTATGGCTCCCGATGAAGCCCTGCGCCACCCTTGGATCCTCTCTGGCACCCACCCCCAAAAACCTGGATCCGAGCTGCGCCACAGCCATTCGGAAGTCAACGTTTCGCACGAAAGTCACTCATCAAGCAGCACTTCAGGTAGCAGCCATTCCCGCGTCCATCACAAATGCGTCATACAAAAAGGTGATAAAGTCAAGGCCAAAATCATAGAAACTAGGTTACATGACACAGTCTCTAAACTGGACTCGAACCTGAACGATTCCGGTACTTTTCTTCCTCCTATTCTTTAGTTTTAGTTGTTAGGAGTAATGAGGATTTTCGAAGTGGAGATGTAGTGGCAATAGGTCCGAAAGACGAATAGTATTTGCGTGCGGGTTGAAGGGAAATACTTTTTCATCAACTTTTTAGGAATGTTTGTGGTTCTACCCCTATGGTTTAAAATAAGGCGAAATGAACAGAAGGAAAATGAGCCATTCAAGTAGAATGAATGGCATACTTTAAAACGCACTATCTTCCATTACAGTATTTACAGTTTGCTCACTCCCACATTAAATAAAGATAAACACATATCTCCTGTGAAGTCAATTTAATATATTATTGATTGCACTACTAAAAAACTGACATTGAGTGGTATTCATAAACAGTAGCAAATGCTTATACTTCAGGTTTGTCTCTCTCATTACTTAACAAAACGAATAGGTCTTTTTCAAGAAATCCGAGTAAAAGCATTTGCTTCAGTTTTATGCATACAACCCAATGAGTTTAAGTCTCACTAAACGCATACCATTGTTGAATATGTCTAAATATTTACATGACATGGCCATTAAAACAGTTAAAGGAGACACAATTTTCAAAATGAGATTAGAGTGCTCTGACATGTGACAGGTTACGGATGATAGGTAGCAAGCGACACTTGATAAGTGAGAGATGTTCTGTGACGGATAAAAAGTGACAGGTAACAAGTGACGTGGGTGGGGGTGTCCGTTCCAGCTTGACGCTCTCTGATTGGTCCTGGTTCTCAGATGGCTCAAGAACTGACAATGAACTTCCATGGTGATCCTAAGCTATAATCTCCCGAAATACAACAACAATGTATTCGTAGGAATATGAGGAGAGTTTATGTAAATAAGCAGATACACATCGTTTAGTCTCTGAAGGATGTGTCTAAAAAAGTGACACTCAGATTAGTGTAGAAAACAATTATCTGAAATTCTTGGCAGTTCTGAAAAATCATGGAAGAACCAAACGAACAATGGAAAGAGGAGAGCAACCTATCAGAAGGTGAGGTCAAAATCTGCAGATGGAGATCTTGACAAATATATTCTTTTCCATCCAACTATCAGAAACCGAAACATGACACTTCTGAACGATCCCATTTCAAAGTTGAAAATGGAGATTACCAGAATCTCAGGATGCCATTTGGTTTGAAAAATATCGAACTACATTCCAATATATCTCGTATTGTATGTAGTGACTACGTATTTCAAAAACTAAGGAAATTAATATTCAACCAGATATATCGAATTTTTTAAAAAAAACGTAGAATTCCTAAATTAATAAATACACCCTATAAAAACATAGAAGCCAATTTCATTCGCGCGATTAAAATTGAGCATTCATGGTTATGGCTATCGTGAAGCAAAAATATTTGTTGTCAGTGGCTTTAGGAGAATCAAGAAAATAACGTTCTAAATGGAACAAATCTCGGAGCAAAAATTAGAAGCTATAAGAAACTGTGAATACTGAAATTAGAGATAATTTGGATCTAAATTTTCGATATATTCACCATGTTATTTCTTGTAATTATTTGTCATTCGTTCTGTTCAGACGTTTACTGATCCTTGTATTCATTTTACTTATCACACTGTACAAATCTCACGATTATCAAGGTTCTATTACAATTTAATAAGCAAAATGATAAGATATCTGAATAGAAAGAAGGAATCAAAATGACATTCATAACACCATCTGTAGGATGGAAACACTTATAATTTCAAATATTGGTGAATATTCAATTGTCATCACGATGATGATCACAAAATGTTTTGAAGGCAGCTCTTGTTCGTTAATTTTGAACAATCTATCAAACACGTCCTCTCAAGATATGCCAGCGATACTACAACACTATATCCCATGTAATCAACAGAGGGAAAATTTTCGTCGTGATAGGGTAGATATCTACATGATATTTTCCTAGGGATTAGCTTTAATTCGGTTATTCCAGGCAAGAATAATTTTTATATACACTTTACACGTGTATGTCCTATTCGGATCTTGATTTTCACGGTATAACATACTCAGTTTATGTCCTTACGACATTGAACATATCTGTTGTTGTTGTGCTTCACAACAATCATATATCTCTATGTAACGTCTACCGTGTATTGTATATCACACTGATGTAACAAAGTATTGTTGCAGTGAAAAGTAATAACTCATTGTTTATCTCGGAGATGTAACAGATATTAAAATACTATAATGACAGATAATATATGATATTCAATTTACACAGTATATATCGAAGATGAATCAGTATTTTCTTTCAATACCCAACTATTATTAATAGAAATGCCAACGATATATACGACCAATGAACATGCTTTATTCGATATATATATTAGAAGTAGGTGTAAGTGGCATGGGCTGAATTTCTCAAAGTTTGAGAAGTTTATTAGAATGTCTGATTGTAATCACATAGTTGTTTTTATTATTGTAATTTTGTGGAAAACAATTCAAATCGAAATTAAGTAAATTATTATCCCGACTGATACTAATTGCCTAGTATTATCTAAGTAAAATTTACTTTCACATTAGCTGACCAAGAAATATTTAATTGTTATTGTGAAGTTGCTTGTATTGTTAAATAACGTATTAACAGTCGAATTTTAATGGATAATGGTTGGGAAAAATGGTTAAGGCTTTCGTGGCCAAGGTTTTTGATGACGCTATTTCCACTCCGGTTCGAAGGCCGTCGATTCTTAGAATTTCTTCCTAATATTTGGCTAGCGCGGGTGGCTAACTTCTTCAGAGGCCTTAGCCGTGTCCGCAACAAGGATAACATCATTAGAAACATGGTGTTTCTAACAATATTACTAATAAAGTTTGTAGACTTATTGGAAAAGTTGTCTCCAACTTTAGTTGGGTAACTTTGTTGCTAATAAATTTAAAAAACATTATTGAAAATGTTACCGAAAATATGTTGCTAACAGTGTTAGCAACAAAATTCTGTTTTCCATCACTTGTTGAATAGGATCAAAGAAATGTGTATAGCAGATGTTAGCAACGTTAATGTGGACGGCGTATTTTTTCCTGTTTTGCGGAGTATTTTATCATTTTGTATTTAGTCTTGACTTGGCACAAAATGGAGTGGTCGAGGAAAAACTTCTATGAATTAATAGAACTAGTTCGTGAAAAATCAATCATTTGGAATGCAACGGATAGAGTCATCATACTTTTCAAAAATGGACGTACCCACGTTTTGTTCCTGCTTTTTTTATTTGTTTAGACGTTGCTGTATTTGCACAAGTTGCAACAAAACACTCAAGCAACATTTGTTAGTGACACATTTCGCAAGAATGTTTCTGTGTGGGTACTAGATTTGGAAATTAGTTGAAAAACATTATCAGTGATTTTTTATTGCTAACATTGTTTTCAACAATTCGTTCTGTGCGCTAATTACCGTATCTAGAATAGGTGAATTATCAATAATATTAGTTGACCCCTTTCTACCTGTTGATTAATGTCATAGTTTTCCTTTGTTATCTTTTAATTTTTGATTGCAGATTGTAGGGGGGTCGTACAGGCTGTGCAACCTCACAAGCCCTTCGACCTATAAGTTTTATTGTGATCTATTCGAGGCCCGGGATTCCGAGACTTCTTGTGAAGTGTATTAGTTTCCAGGAACTTAAGCCTCTTGCAGAGAAGTGCTGGGCATTCGCAAAGCAAATTTATTCTGCAGTTTCCGCGAAGTTCTCGCAGTAGCGGCAACTATCACTCTCAGATTTACCCATCTTTTTGAGGTGGTACCCCTGATTCCAGTGTTCAGTGAGGAGTCCTGTTACCATCTTCAAGTCTTTCTTGTCCAACTCGAGCTTTTCAGCTTTCTTTGGCGATATGCAAACTATTCTTCTTTTCAGTTGTCTTTGTTCCAGTGAAATTTCATTTCATCGGTTTTCCAGCATCGAAACTCTTCTTTCAAGTGGGCTTTGGAGAGTCCACAAAGGGGTTCTGTGCCGGAAAATTGTGTGTGCCTCTTCTTTGGCAAGGCAATCTGCTTCTTCGTTGCCTATAATTCTTCTGTGACCTGGCACCCACATCAGGGTGACCTGATTGTTTGCTGCCAGTTGTCTCAGGGATTGTTTACAGTCCGAAGTTAGCTTAGACTCACAGGTGTATGACCTCAGAGCTTTTAGTTTTGTTTCATGGGAACCACAAAAAGATCCATGGGAACCACAAAAAGATCCATGGGAACAAGACTGAAAGAGCATCAGATAAACTGCAAATTGGGCCAAACGGGCATGTCGACAGTGGTAGAACATTACAGGATTATGTTTGAGGACGTAAAACTTCTTGCCCCAATCAGGGATAACGGCCGACTTGAACGGGAGACAATAGAGATCCACAAACGAACGGAGAATTTCAACAGAAAGGAAGAAGCTGTGAACCTCAACCGAATATGGAATCCTTTTCTTAGAAATTCAAAACTAATAAAGGATAACTACGACATTTAATCAACAGGTAGAAAGGGATCAACTGATTATATTGAAAATTTACCTAATCCAGATACGGTAAATGGAAATTCTAAAGTATCAAAGGAAAACTACAATATTACGACAGCAGGTAGAAAGGGGTCAACGAATGTTTCTGATAATATACCTAATCCAGATACGGTAATTAGCGCACAGAATGATCAGAGTCAGATTAAATACAATCTCCGCAGACGGAATCTTCGGTTATCGATGTATAAGCCTCTGAAGAAGCTAAGAGACATTTTCTTCCCTTGTCTCTGTAATACTGTGCCAACTCAAAGATTCCTCTTCTAGAAATTGCCGGTGAAGAGTCGCATATGTTTTCTAAGTATTTGTTCGGTACCGATCTCCCGTACAATAATAACTGTGTAGTTAGTCAACTGTTTCAATGAACTCTTATTTCAGCAGTCTCCATGATAATTTTTTTATTTCATGAAAAATATATTTTATACCTAGTGATAGTTTTTAACCTGTATATTTTCATCTTCTGTTCGTTATATTTAATGTAATGTCGTTGTAGTGTATTATTGTGCATTTACCAATATACACGGTGTGGAAATCTAAATGTTACACGTTATTTTCTGGTTTTACAGAATTAAAAGCGAGAAATAATTATACATTTTGCGAACTAACCAAACGCCCTGTTTATTGGTATAGTGAAAGTTGTAAAAATCCCAATGTGATATATACTGATAATATTGTAAAAGTAGCGGATAGTTTCTAGTGCCCTGGCCTATAGTGAAATATAAAGAATATTACAAGGTATTACATAATCAAATAATTTATAGAATAACTTTTTTTTTATCACAAAAATGCACTCTAATAAAATCGATAATAATATTTTACACTAATCTATTGTAACACAATATCGATAGTTTTGTTTGCTTAAATATTGTAAATTGTAATAAAATATTGTTGTAAGTTGTTAAATAAGACTGAAAGAATATGAGTTTGTAGTTTTATTCACATATAATCAATCGACTGGTTATATTAACATGGGGACACGTTTCCCATTGCTCTTCCACTAAATTTCGTGGATTTCAAATATCCCAACACTGGTGTTGTGCAAAACCGAATTATGGTTTTAGCCGAAAAATCACATTTATAATCATTATTAGCTATAGAGCTTCTTGTTTTTAAATATTTCCCTAGTGTCAAAACTGTTATTTGATTTATGGTGTATATCCAAGAAATTATAGTCTCAAGAGTTTTCATAATTGTATCTATGCGACGACGTATTAGTTAGGTTGATTTTTTGAGCCATGGCAAATAATTATAATAATAGTCGTCGTCTATGCGCACAGGCCTTTGGGTAAATTCTACGAGTGTTTATAAGAAAATATTATTATTATTATCATTAGTTAATGAAAACTCCATGATTTTTTCTACATTGAGATTTGAAACATTATTACCTACTCAATCATGAGAATCGGTTTTCTAATCAAAATGCAATGCAGTCTATATTATTTGCATGAGAAATAGTTATCGTTTTTTCCAATGTTCTTGACATACAAATTCGTCATTTCAAAACGAAACAATGGCTTTGAACAAGTGAATCGCAGTGTTTTGGTAGTGTCACAATCTTCGGCTCAGTCTGAGGAGGCAAAATGAAATAATTTTCCTGCTGGTGGTTATAACTCTCCATTATTTCATCATATTGTAACAGTTTCTCCCGTCATCCAAACTAACCATCAACTATATCTATATACCGGGTTCAGTTTTAATGATGTCATTAATTTCAGGGAGATTCTTTGTCATATGTTATGAAAAAAGTTCATGTAAACGTTCTAACTTGCTTTGTTTCCGAGTAACGGGGTGTTTACTAAGACGCTACTGGAATTGAAATTCAAAATATAATTTCATGAAAAGAAGCTCCTTGTTACTCGAAACTCGAAAACGAAGAAAGTTAGGACACATGTTTATTTGACTTTTTCCATAAAATGTGACGAGGCATCACGAATCAATAACATCATTTGACATACATACGCTCTGTATACTTCCTTTGAAACAATACTCGAAAACAATAGGAAATATTCCTGAAGTCAAATGTAGAAATGTGGAAGACTGAAATAAATGAGGATAAGTACCACAATAAATAAAACCAAATAACCAAATTCTTGCATTTCGTATTTTTTATTTAAAACCTATTTTCTTACAATGGAATGTTTCCGTGTTTCTTTGGGTAATTCTCCAATTTCTTAGTCTCCAATAAAGCCAAGTCTCTGCACAGCCTCCATCTTGTAGATCTTGGATCAATAATATCGTCGATGAAACCTAAACAAAAAATAATGGAAATATTATTTTATTTCTGCCAATTATGCGTACTTACCTCTCTGAGCCGCAGGGAAAGGACTTCCAAACTTATCAATGTATTCTGCCTCCCTTTGTTCCATGTCTGGCTTTCCTCTGAACAATATGGTAACTGCCCCTTTGGCACCCATAACAGCCACTTCTGCTGATGGCCAGCAGTAGTTGATGTCACCTCTCAAATGTTTGGAAGACATCACATCATAGGCACCTCCATAACCCTAGCAACAACACAGCCTGGCATGAATAAACTTATACGATACTGGATGAAAATTGAAAATCCAATGATTTTTTTGAATGAAGTGAGAATCATCAATTGACATTCTGCTGATTTGTTATTGAGAACAAATATATTTGATGCACATCAAATTACACCATGCATCCCTGACGCTGTCCGTCAAAAAATTAAATGAACATCAAATAATCTTAATGGAACCCAAATGAATGTCTATCAATTTTAATAAATGTTCACCAAATTTAGAATTCACGCATTTTCAACTTGCAAGTTAGGTTAGCTTGCTCAGGTTAGGTTTGTATGTCGAGTACGAACGAAAAAACCAATTCACGCATTTTAAACTTTTGCAAATTAGTATTTTTGGCCAACAAAAGTTATTTAGAGGAGCAAATAATGCAAGAGATTAGCATGATGTAAATATATTACCATCTTAATTTTGATGACAATTTATTATTTTTGGAAAAAAAACATTTTTTTGTACAACAAAATTGAGTAAAGTTAGTAGGCAGTTAAATATCACCCTTTGTTATTTTCAATATGTTATTAAATCAATGAAAACAATATCACCGATGTTGAACCTACCTTTCTCGTGATGACGGTGAGTTTGGGAACTGTAGCTTCAGCATAGGCGTACAACAATTTAGCTCCGTGTCGAATTATACCGGAATGTTCTTGAGTAACTCCCGGAAGGAAGCCTGGAACGTCTACCAAGGTTATGAGGGGAATGTTGAAGGCATCGCAAAATCTGACAAACCTGGCGGCTTTGACGGCGGCATTAATATCCAAACAACCTGAAAATCGAGCAATAATTTTTTTTATATAATACGGGAATTTGGCCCTTCGTTGACAGCCAGCATAGCATTACCCTAATGATCTTAGTAACCTATTCTGATTCTGTGGGTTATACAGAGGTAAGTTAATGTGAAAGACTGTAAAATTGTAATAATATCGTTGAAAAACAGCTCCAGTATGGATCTCTGCGATCATAGTTCACGCTGATAACAATCGGAGATATTAATCCGATTGAAACGTCGTGCTCATAGAAACAATCCAGACAATGGAATTTCGCAATAAAAGTAATCAATCCAGAAACTTTGAGCAAACCATGCATTAACACACTTGGTAAACAAATGCTTTGAGAAGAGACAATTCCCATCACATCTCAAGCAACTCCTATCTTGAAGAAAGGAAACTGCAATAACTGGGACAACTATAGGTTTATTATCATCACTTCAATTCTATAATAGTATATCAGAGTACGAGTGGATAAAGAGGTCTTTTAATATCATTGTTGAAGACAGATAAATCAATTTTCTAGAGAAGGGCAAAAATTTAGATGATCATCAGTATGGTTTAAGATCTCTCAGATCAACTACTTTAGCAGTCACTGAAATGGTATATCAAATTGCCAAAAATAAAGAAAAAGCATTTGACAGTGTTTCCCACGATATCCTGCTGGAAAAGCTCTATGAATACGGGAAAGGTGGTATAGCTTATATCCTAATCAAAACTTATCTCAATTTATTTCCCGAGAAACATATAGTTCATGAGAGGGAGAAAAAAGATTGGACAATTCCACAAAATGCAAATAACATGAAGGTGAATATAACATTGAAAATTAATTTAAATATCATGAAATCAGAATTGGAATGAATTCAAAGGAGTACGTAATTCTTTAGATTATTTTTGAATCGCAATTTGCCATTGTTCAATCCGCAAAGGATTGATATTTATTTTATTCATTTTGAAAAATTCAGGTTTATTCAATATGTCTCGAAATTGTCCAGATTCATGAGTTATTGTACGGCCACATATGGAGATACCAAGTATCAACATTATCCCCAGAATATATAACGGCCGGTCAGTCTCAAAGCAAAAAAAAAACAATTTATCATTAATTTCAGAAAGACAGTAAGGTGCCGGTACCACATTTTTCTTCAATCAATATCAAATCGTTATTATACAGTCCGCTAGAATTCCTTATAAACTCAGGTACACACGCAAACAACCATACATTATAAAATTTCACACCATCAGAATAAATTGATTTCTTTCCAATATTCGTTTTAATCGACTTCCATATGTCTCATTCAACAATAGTATTTCTATCACAAGAGAAGCTAAACTTAGGGTGCCCAGAGATGAGTGCTGGGAAATCTACATCTAAAAAAACAAACCTGCAGCTACTTTTGGTTGATTTCCAACTATTCCCACTGTCTTTCCATTCATTCTAGCAAAGCCTGTAATAATATTTTTAGCGTATTTCGGCATAATTTCAAAAAAGTCCCTCTCATCGACAATGCTCAAAACGACATCCAGCATATCATATGGGGTAGTTGTAGAAGATGGGATAATTGTATCCAGAGCTGGAACATCTAGATGGCTGAAACAAAATTTAGTACATAGTCATTTATTATCTTTTTCTACGTTCATGCAAAAACAAAACTTTATTGAACTATATTTGGTGGAAAAACTGTCTCTTTATTGCACTGATTGAAGAATTATCATTTGCGGACTCACCAAGGATCATCGCATTCTCTGATTGGAGCTGGAAATTTGTTGGACTGCGGGAGAAAACCCATGAAATTCCTCAACTGCAATAATGCATCTACGTCGTTACTGAAGGAGTTGTGTGCCACCCCTGAAATGGTCGTGTGAGTTTTTGCTCCTCCCAGCTCTTGCTGGCTAACATCTTCATTGGTAACTGACTGCAAGACAACTCATTGTATTTGAAATTCAGAAGTACGGAAAAATAATAATACAACAACATATAAAAGAATAAGTTGGTGATCACACCTAACGAGTTATAAACACCTGTTCCATGTCCATAACTGCCAAAAACTTTCTCTGCGGCAAGGATCACCACAAATTCCGGTAGATCTGGGTATCAGAATGCCCAATTTTGTTACCAACCTAACTCCTTCTATAGCCACGAAATCGCAATGAAACCAAAATTCATGTTAATGTGCTTCGCAATTTTTTTCACATTTGTGCCTCAAAGCGACACTAACGAGAAGAAAATTGTGAACAATTCCTAACATTTGGCATCACTAAGTGGTAACAGTGATATCTAAATGCAACTCATTTTGTTACATCTCCTAGACGTTTGTGATAACTGGGTAGAGAAATTAAAGCAAACTCTCTAGCTGCGCTCTCGTGTTACTCTTCTTTCGTGTTTTATATAACTAATACACTCATACAATAAGTAACTATCAGGTTAAAGAATGATTATACCTTCACCACATCTGGTCCAGTAATGAAAAGATACGATGTGTCCTCGACCATAAAGGTAAAATCTGTTATGGCTGGTGAATACACTGCTCCTCCTGCACAGGGACCCATTATAAGGGATATCTAAAAATACAGGTAAATGTATTAGATAATTCATCTAAACATCAATTACAATATTATATGCATACTGCTTAGTGAATCCTAAACAATGAGAATTTTTGTCAGACAGAATATAACAGAAACAGCTAAATATCTCCTTACGACAATGAGCCCTTTCCAGTCATTTCCAGGAAAAATATATTTCAAAATATTGCATTTCCCACGTTAATCGTATCTAGTTTTCTAGTAATAAAATATTGAAAACGCCAAACTGAACGAATTCAAATGATAGACGCAGAGGAAGAGGTTGGAAGCCGTGTGACGTCAGTGCGTGAATGATTCTGATTGGTAACTTTCGGTTATGTCTGCGCCACCCCAAACTTCAGCCAATAATATTACAAGAAGACATTGACGTCACAGCTCAGGAGCTTTTGAATTCACACATTGAAATTATGTTTTCAATATTGAACGATAAATCACTTTTTCAAAATTTAGGGTGGACAAATTTTAAGATGCTGGAATAGTTATTTACCTAACAAGTGCAGAAAGTAGTACTTTTCCGCACGCGACGGCAGTTGCACGAACGACGCGGAGCGGAGTTCGGCCAAGCCGTTAAGGGCGGAAAAGGCATTTTCCGTAAGAGTTAGGTACAATATTTTTCCTACGAGTGTTTTTGTCCATCTTATTTATGAAAAAACAAGGTTTATAATAAACAATTTTTTTATAACAATGCTACAAAATGACTAATAATACAGAATAGTTACATAGATCATTTAGTTAGTCCTAAATATCCTCATTTTCAACAATACAAAAATCGTGCGGAAAAGTAAAAATCGTACGGAAAAGTAAAAATCGTGCGGAAAAGTAACTTTTCCGCACCATTTTAAATCGTACGGAAAAGTACAACTTTCAAAACGAAAAATCGTGCGGAAAAGTTACTTTTCCGCACGCTCGTAGGAAAAAGCCTATTTACATGCACCAAGAGTCGTGAAAGCATTTGCAAATTGCAAAGTTGTTGTAGGAGGTAGCTTTGCTAGGGGTCTGATGGACGTAACAAAGGTCGTAGGGAGCTTAAAGGTTTTCTAATAAGGTTTTTGTCAACGAAAATCCCTATTGCATATGATTTGGTTAAGAGAGAATTTTCAAACCTTATTATTATTATTATTGTAGAAAAGTAGGCTTGATTTCCTGGTTTTGCCGTGATCTTCTTCGTTGAAAATCTCTAAACATTTCAACTGCAACTGTGGCAGTCATCTTCAGTGGTGTAGTCGAAGTACTCTTCCTGACCAAGCAACTTAAACTGAAGCTGTCGTTTCTGGCACGTCATTTATAATGCTGTTTTTGCGCGCACTTTCTGTGATGGTGGGTTCGTGCGTACTCTCCACGTGATTCGGGTGACATATGGCTTCGTTTAGGCGCTTTTCAGTTCTGTGTGTTAGTTCTTTGCATTATCCGACGGAGAACACAAGATCCTTTTCGGAAATACCGAGATGCTGGCAACGTCAAATCATTATGTAACAATAAAAATCTATCAAAGATCTGGCACACAGCGCCAAAACGAAGACATGTCACCCGAATCACGCGGAAAGTACGCGCGAACTCATCATCACAGAAAGTGCGCGCAAAAACAGCATTATAAATGACGTGCTAGAAACGCGAGCTTCAGTTTCAGTTGAAACGTTTGGAGATTTTACCCAAAGATTACAATATCCTGTGCCTATATTTTTCCTTACTTACTTGTGGTATGACTCCAGAAGCTAGTACATTTCTTTGGAAAATATCGGCATACCCTGCTAGCGATGCGACGCCTTCTTGAATTCTCGCACCACCGGAATCGTTCAGCCCTACCACAGGGGCACCCACCAACAGGGCTTGGTCCATGATTTTGCATATTTTCTTGGAATGAACACTGGAAAGACTGCCTCCGAATACAGTGAAGTCTTGACTGAAGACGTAAACGGGCCTACCATTCACCAAACCGTGTCCGGTTATCACCGAGTCACCTGGAAACTTTAAAATCCCTGAAAAATCTTCTGAATAATTGGTGAATACATGAATAAGCACTCTACTCAAGGTTCAAAGTATGACATCAGAATTTTGGGATGTCACAATGTTGCACCAATGCGAAGTTCAGCCATTAACTATAAACAAGAAAAATGTGATGTGTAGCAACGTCACAATGTGATATCACCTATACAAGTTTCTTGTATTGCATGGTCTTTATTAGCAGAGCTTGAAACAGGTATAATACTAAATGGCTCTCTCTATTTTGCATGTATAGAATTAATAGATTGACATGCTCTTTCAGTAGAGTTTGTACAAGTTATATCCCTATAATATAACAAAGGGGCGGGGATTGGCGTAGTGGTTGGCGCTAGGGTCTTGTGACCGAGAGGTCCTGGGTTCGGTTCCCAGACGGGACAAGGTTTTTTTCATTTTTAGATGTAAAAGTCTGAATGATTGGATCTTGTTGCCGGCTGGGAACAATCATCCAAGAGTTAGTAACAAGGCCTATCTATGGCAGTCGATGCCAAAACACAAAGAAAAATATAAGAAAAGCCTAGAGAGTTTAATTTCGGTCAGGGAACCTAAGCAACAAAAAAAGGAATTAACTTTTATCCAGAATTATTTCTATTGCATTTTGAACTCACGGCTATATAGAGCATTTTTCAGAAAAATTGTTTAAAATTATATTTTCTTCGAAATATTATCTTCGAATCCATTTATCTTAATTTTTTTTCAATCTGTGGTGATTTTCCATACGTCACTATATAGCTTTTCAATACATTTCAAAATGTTTTCCTTTATTCATGTTATCTACCTTTTGATTTTCCATTCCAAAGTCCGTGCAGGTATGTTCAATAAACATGTCGTACTCCACAAAACTGTCATGGTCGCAGAATAGCGTTATTCTTTCTCTTGCTGTTAATTTTCCCTAAAATGATAACAGAACATATTACATCTCAAACAGATCTGATTAAGCTTTATTCTCCTATTTGTATCACCATATCAGATTATATTCGTGGCAACCCCTTTCAAATGATTTTATACCCACCACTGGCACTAGCTGTAAAGCTGTATGAACAAACAAGAAATCGTGAGATGGTATTATTTATAGTGATCGTATGAAACGTAGACATACGTATGAATACTTCGTGAACATAAAAACCTGATAAGAATAACAACTAATATATTCTATTAACAAATAATTTGGAATTTCAATAAATCTCGTTTTTTACCTTTTTATGTTGCAAATCAATCCTCTTCTGTCCTCCTCCTAGCAATGCCTGGTTCCTTTTCTGTTTAATTCTCTCAGCTATTTTCAAAGTATGCGTAGCTGTACTTGCGTATTTCACTTGATTGTTCAAAATACGCTCCAAATTTGTCTTGGCGCAGAACAAAATTTTTCTGTTTAGAGATGAAGCCATTTCGTATCAAACTCGCAGCTACATCAACAACAAATTCTCTAGTCAATATTCATGACTACACAAGACTTGTTTCCATTCGTGGAACGTAATAATAAAATATTTAATAATCAAGCTGAAGATTATCTGGTGAAGGTGAAGTACGAGCAGTGGCGTAGAAGTTTTAGAAGGTATAATAGGCATGAATTATGAATTGATGAAGATTATTATTATAAAAAATGATGATTGCTTTGTCTTAGTCTTAGCAATAAAGATCGATTAATAGGTATAAATATGTTATAGAAACACAATGAAATTAAAATAATTATTTATATAAAAAAATATTCTGAAAATAACTGTTCATATATACCATACCCTAGGTACACTATTTTTCCTACGAGTGTTTTTGTCCATCTTATTTATGAAAAAACAAGGTTTTCAATAAAGAAGTTTTTATAATAATGCTACAAAATGACTAATAAGACAGAATAGTTATCCATAGATCATTTAGTTAGTCCTAAATTATCCTCATTTTCAACAGTACAAAAATCGTGCGGAAAACTAAAAATCGTACGGAAAAGTAAAAATCGTGTGCAAAAGTACAAGTTTCAAAACGAAGAATCGTGCGGAAAAGTTATTTTCCGCACGCTCGTAGGTAAAAAATATTCCAACAAATCCGATCGAATCAGAAATGGATAGGAATGCGAAATGATACTATATGCGTTCGAGAATAGATGAAGCTATTTTGCCGAGCCTCATCGAGGCAAAATAAACAATCGAGAACGCAAAAGTATTTCTCATTCGAGATATGCAAACAATATTTTTTCTAAAACTGCATTAAAAGTAATATGAGAATAAAAAATAATAATAAATGAGTATCTGTTAATTGACATTCCGTGGACATTTCATGTTTGAATCGAAATGAAAGATCTAGGTGATATGGACTATCGTAACAATGGTAACAATAAATAGGTAATGAACAAGACGCAAAAGTCTTTTACGTTCTAGAACAAAAGAGTCACTTATTCGCTAACTCGTCAGCTGAGAGTTATAGTGTTCTATATCTATTTTTCATCAATAATAATTTATATTCACCAAAAATCTGAACAAAACGAGTTCGTCTAACAAAAGTATATAGACAGTTCATTATTGTTACAGATTTGACCATACTGAAGGCACAATCTCGAACTTTGAAACTCTAATACAGTGATATAGAACTCTATAATTCTCACCTGACGAACTGTTATTTAACGAAAATGTCAATATTTGAGTTCAGTTTTCGAAAAAGATCATTTAATGAAAAATGTTGTATGTTGCCCTGCAAAAAGTCCCATAGGTTCATTTTTTTGCATCGAGGTGTAGCACTTTCCTACACCTGGTGTAATTTACACTTGATATTCAGTATTCGTTTGCAGATTGTTTTGTTACGTATCACATATTCCTTTGTGTGAACTGCACTCATCTACACTCGATTTAAAATTTGGTGTAAATTACACCACATTATACAAACGAATAAACCTATTTTATATTCGTTCATAGGGTTTAGTTAATACGATAATATTTTGTCCCGGCTTCGGAAATTTAGATACAAATGAAAGGAACCCGTCAACGGCTCAATATCCACTCATTATTAAAACTCAAATGTCAGGAGCAGAATAGATGTCAAATTTGAAAAAACTAGGTTTTGGTTTTGGCATTTCCATGAATGATTAGTGATTAGTTCACCATTGTTAAATAGTTCAGTGATTGATTCTGGTTCAATTTAATAATTTATATTCTGAAAATAAATCAGTTTCGTTGAAAATGATCATTTGAAACACAGGCGACAGTACAAACTAGAACAAGATAGGATCAATATATTTGAATATAACCGGTGCAGAAAAGCTAAAAAATGGAGGCCCTTATTCCCGTAATCAACAAATTACAGGACGTATTCAACACTGTTGGATCTGACGCTATCCATTTACCACAAATTATAGTCCTGGGATCTCAGGTACGTATGCCAAATGTGACCCAAATTGAACTGATGACATAACCTTATTATAATTTTTTAGAGTTCTGGTAAAAGTTCGGTTATCGAGAGTTTGGTGGGAAAATCATTTTTACCCAGAGGTACGGGAATAGTTACCAGAAGACCCCTTGTTTTACAACTTGTATATTGTCCAAAAGAGGACAAAGACAACCGAAATGCCCATGATGGTGAGTTACCAATTACCACTTTATCAGTTGTAAATCAACATTATTAACTATCAAATTATCGACTTTTTCATTGTTTTGAATTGCTTTGTCAGTAGAAATTCCTTGTAAATTCAGGCAGATTTCAAAATGTTCATTTTGCTATTGAATTTAAGCCACAAAGTCTTACCGCAATGTCTGCTTATCGAAAGTCAATCTAGAAGTTGTCCTGAAAACTGATGTTGGTGACTCAAGAATTCAATATGATAACGGTGACGGTAAGTTACAGTGGTCATCATATCGAGTGGCAAACTTTGCTTGATGTCATACTTTTATGCTAAACTACTCTCACTATCACTAACATGCATTCCTAGTATATTCATTAAAAACTGCTTCAAAAAGACCAGTTTAGTTTTTGTGGTTATCGAGTTATGAGTAGCAAGTTTTCAAAAATTGTTTCGTTGTGTAAGTAGGTTTCAAGAAAGGGTCTTGGGGTGTTTTTTTGTGTGCAGGGTTTATCTATTTTTGGGATTCCAAAGACATTGTATTTTGTATCAGCCAAGAAGTGCTTCTTACTTTGCCTGCAGGTGGTGCTGCTACTGACTTATTTATATCTTGGCTTCAACCATAGATGATGAGGATAAAGCCTTCTTGTTATCATTTGTTGGATGGAACAAGATGACTTCAATGTTATCTGACCTATCCTAGCACTAATGAGAGGCAAGAACATTGAATGAAAACTGAGTGACAAGCCCTTCCTTGTGGGAATCGTCAAGCATTTCAAGTGTTAGGGCTGAGATAGATGTTGATTTAACCATGAAATTTTTCTCTAAGTTACAGTCAATGTTGTCTATGAGTATGAGTATGGTTCACATTCTACATAACTCATATGGGGCTTTCTTTACAGGAACGGTTGAAGCTGATGACTGGGGAGTTTTTTTACATGCCAAAGATAAAGTATTCAGGGATTTCGAAAAAATACGGTTGGAAATTGAAGAAGAGACTGCACGAATGGCTGGTAGTAATAAAGGAATTTGTCCAGAGCCCATAAACTTGAAGATTTATTCCACCAAAGTTGTTAATTTGACTTTGGTTGACTTGCCTGGCATAACAAAGGTAATGATACAATCAAATTAATTAGTGTTGATTAACATTTTGTATCTGAATTGATGAATAATATTATAATAAAAATTCAGTCAACTTTTAATTTACAGTAGAAATTTCCTCGTTTCTTGACATACCTAGTTTTTAGGTGATTTTACCTTTCACAATCTAAAAATGAAAAAATGCAAATTCAAGAAAGTCTGTACAAATGTAGAAGGGCAATGCTAGTTCATCACAGAACACCTATGAATATAAAAACTTGTTTTTTATGTATTTTTTATAGTTTTTCAACATCATGTATACATATTTTTTTTTGTAAATACGTTTATGTGACAGTGTATATACACACTTGACTCCATGTATTTCTGAAATACTTAAACTCAACTAGACTACTTGTATATGCACATTCAATTCATTTATTCATCTGAAATAATTTAGAATCTTTGGACAATGAGTATATTTTGATTGATGACTAGAAGAACTAGACATTGATGTGGGTGTTCCCCAGGGTGGAGTTTTGGGCCCCCTCTGTAGTGATGTGGAACTAGATAGTGCTATCCATAAATGGAACATGGTTTTAGAAACTGTCAATGAGTATTTATACACCAGCAAATTGAAGTTAAACTTAGGAATAAAAATAAAAATTAAACTTGGAAAAAAAAATATGATCTTCTGGATCTTCACCACGAAATATAAATATTTTACCTAGTTTTCAACTAGACAATTTTTTGAGTTTTGAATCTGAATATACCTATAAAAAATAACAAAGAAACTATATTTTTCAGTAGAATAGCACAACATTTATCAATAGAATAGCACAATATTTATCAATACAGTCCAAAGTTACCATTTAAAACGCTATCATTCAGCCTCACTCTGATTATTGTTAGTGAATATTATTATTATTCAATCTCAATAAAGTAAATATGCTACAAATTCTTCAAAATCGAGGGATGAATAGTCTTACTGTTTGTTTGGAAGTGGTTGACAATTTATCAGTGTGAGTAGAATTCTTCTGGAAAGATAATTAATTATCTGCATATGTTTGAGTCACAACGTTTCAACAGTTAACATCTACTGTCGTTATCAAGTTTGTGAATGCACTCACACACCTGATACTCCCATACAAATTATGCTGAATTATTCAAATTGGTTGTCAGTTGCAGAAGAATCTACTATTTCACAGTGATTGTAGTGATCAAAATAGTAAATGTTACAGTACCAGAATATTTTAAACAGTACATCTTGAATAGAAACATTCATTACAATACCAGAAATTTGAATGTACATATAAACAGAAATGCATTCTGAAGTACCATGAACAAATTATTTTTCTGAATGTTTTTACAAATGCAATGAGTTACCTACATCATTAAAAAAATCATGTACCTTGAATGATTTAAAAACTGTACTTGGAGAGTTTTTGAAAAATCAATTGACCGATTAAAAGCTCTACCTGCCCAAAAAGTTGAAAAAAACTGAAAGGAACATAGAGTAATAAGTACTTTGTAATAGTGTTAGAAATTCCAATTATATGAGTATATATTTCACTGTTCTTGATCATTTATCGTTTTGAATTATGTGATTAATATTGCTCGATGTAAACAATCAATTTGTAACCAAATCAAACCGGATTTTTCTGTTGTGGTTAATATATAATTTACTCATTAATACACGCTATTTTAAATTTCAACATACAGTGTCAGTTATAAAGTATGGGAAAAAAATTTTATAGTGTGGAAAAAAGTTTTAGCGTGTTTGACAACCTGAAAATCAATTTTTGATATATGTCACTTAAACACTGGTATGGCGTCAAATTGAAAAAGATTACTGTGAAGAGGCCAAAAGTGGGATATGGTGTAAGATGATAAAATATCAAAAAAAAGTTATTTGAAAAAGTTGCTTAGAATTTCATTTTGTACTCAGATAGGTACTTGTGCAATAATTCCAGAAAGTTGAAAATATATTTTAATTTTATATTATTTGGTATTTTTCTTCTGAATAGCTTGGCTTTAGTAAAACTTTTGTATTCCGATGATAATGAAAAAAAAATGATTTTGCTATGACCCTTGCTTTTATATTGGCTCGTATCTAATAGTTATGACAGAATTCCAAGAATATTATGATGATATGGCAATCCTAAAATATTGCGTTTTCCTGATTTTATTCAAGTTTTGATGATGATCAATCAACTTTAAAAGGTTAACAGTTTTCAAGTTTATGCATGAAGTAATAAGCTCATGCACGTTTATGATTGAAACTTGATTATAATTACGAAAACACGATGTTTTTAGATTGCCATTTCATCACAATACTTTTGGAATTCTGAACGTGAGTGGACATTTTCTCTCTTTCACTTTTTGGTTTTTGTTTCTTCCTCCCGTCTACAATTGTAATTTTAATGATGTATTTTAATATTTGAATATTATGATGTATTTCTATGCCAAGTGTAAAATTCTTGTAATTTTATATGAATAAAAATTTATCTATCTATTTGATATTACAAAAAAAATGTTATTTCAGATTTTCTTGAATCATTGCTTGAAATATAATAAAAAGAAATATAAGTAGGTATAGAATTGAATTCTAAGCAAAAGGAAATTTTCGAGTGGTGATGAGTGACAAGTGCATCGACGTATAATAAAAGAGATTAAATCTATTGAAAATGAAAAAATAATTGGTTGAATACTATAACCCAATATGAAACATCAAAATCGATGAATTTTATAAAAAACAAATCCGGTTTAGTTTTGTAGAATTCAAATTATTATAATTTCATTAAAAAGTTTGTCACTTCTGTGCTTTACATATTATTTTGAATGGTGAACATTTTATCCATGGATTCATCTTGACTTCCTGGTTTCTGCTTGTCTGATACCGAAAAAAATTATTACTGGTGGGTATATTCTTTCTTTTGTTGTCCTGAATTGAAACCCACTGTTTAATTTTGTATTCTATTTGTTAATTAAAATATAACTTGTTCCAGTTTAACACCTCCACACATATGCAAATTTTGAGATCAAAATTATAATGGAGTCACTTTTTTTCTTCATTATTAATAAAATTGTGATCAACATCACATTAATTTAGCTGTTCGTACCATAACTTGTGAAAAAATGGTTTGAAATTGAATGTAAAATATTGCTATTTGTAACAATTTTTGCCATGAAAAAAGTTAATGGATGGTCAGGGAAAACCTGGAAAAGTCGAGTCAGGGATATGTTCCCCATTTCTTTTGTGGAAACCCTGTTATTATTCATATTTACCTATATCAGGTTTTCTATTTCAAATAAAGATGTTATATTATTGATATTGTAAAGTCATCTATGTCCTATTCAAATCTATAAAGATTCTGGCTACTTGACTTCTTTATCTTGATCTAATGGAGCAAATACATATTGAGAGCAAAAAAAGAAGCAAAAAAGAATTGATATTGGGTGTTATGAATAAAAACCAGCAAAAGCTTTTACTATAGGTTTGTCTTTCTCATTAGTTAATAAAATAGATAGGTCTGTTTCAAGAAATCTAAGTAAAAGCATTTGCTTAAGGTTTATTCATTAGACCCATTGTCTTGTTAGCACTTGCCAACAGACTTCTTGAACTTTGTTTATTTTTTCACTGATTTACCTCTTGGTTTTCAGGTTCCTGTTGGTGATCAGCCTCCTGATATAGAGCAACAAATTCGAGAGTTGATATTGAAGTATATTGCCAATCCGAATTCAATAATTTTGGCTGTAGTCACAGCCAATACTGACATGGCCACTTCAGAAAGTATAGCGATTGCGAAGGACGTCGACCCAGATGGTCGGAGAACACTAGCTGTAGTCACCAAACTGGATTTGATGGATGCAGGTGGGTAGATGAATGATTTTACATGGTATGGATTCGTAATAAACAAAATTTTCAATTTTCATTGGTCATCAAATTTTTTGTATTAGAAAAAAATACTTGGAAATTAACTATACCATCAATTAATTTATTATTATAAAATTCCCAATTGTATTAGCGGTTTTATGTTAAATAGTGATTAGTGATATTTTTCAAATGAAACTTTCTGTGTTGAATATTTTCTCTCTGTCCAGATGTATCCTAGAGATTAACTTAGAATCAGTGAATGTCCTATGTTGAAATGTATTCACTTTCCTAGCTCGTTTTCTTTCATTTATCTTTTTATAAATTTTAATCTGTGTTATACTTATACTTAGGTTTGTAACATTTGGAGTTTTATCTGCTCTGAAGCTGTTCTGAATAAATAAGTTATTATAAATTATTAAAAGTTGCAAGTTGTAAATATGTTTAGATTTGGTTTCTATAATTTTTGATTTTTATTGGTGATTTTCGATTTTTAGGTACTGATGCTATAGATATACTGTGTGGTAGAGTGATCCCTGTAAAATTGGGTATAATAGGGGTGGTGAACAGATCACAACAGGATATAATGAACAACAAAACTATCGAGGATTCATTGAAAGATGAAGCAACATTTTTACAAAGCAGGTATCCCACTCTTGCAGGTAGAAATGGAACGCCTTACCTGGCAAAAACTCTTAACAGGCTCTTGATGCACCACATCAGAGATTGTTTACCAGATCTTAAGGTGAGTGAAGAAGTGAGGTAAGAGAAGGCGAGAGATAGCGAGAGAGAAAGAACGCGAGAGAAAGAGGAAGTGAGAACGGCGTGAGAGAGAGATAGAGAGAAAGAACGAGAGAGAGAAAGAGGAAGTGAGAACGGTGTGAGAGAGAGAAAGGAGAAGTGAGAACGGTGTGAGAGAGGAAGGGTGAATGGCGTGAGAGAGAGAGAGAGAGAGAAAGAGGAAGTAAGAACAGCATGAAAAAGATAGAAAGAGGAAGTGAGAACGGCGCGAGAGAGAAAGAGGAAGTAAGAACGGTGTGAAAGAGAGAAAGAGCTAGTGAGAACGGCGTTAGAGAGCGAAAGAGGAAGGAGAAGGGCGTGAGAGAGAGAGAAAGAGGAAGTGAGAACGGCATGAGAGAGAGAGATAGGAAGTGATAACGGCGCGAGAAAAAGAAAGAGGAAGTGAGAACGGCGTGAGAGAGTGAAAGAGGAAGTGAGAACGGGATGAGTGGGAGGGAAGGAGGGGAGGAAGGGCAGGGAGAGAGATAGAGAGATATAGCATAAGAGACGAGGTATACAGAATATGAGAGAAAGGTAGCACAAGAAAGAGGAAGGCGCATAAGAGACAGAGAGAGAAATAATATGAGAGATAGAGAGATTGATATTATCAATCAATGGAAGGTGACAATATCGCGAGGTATATAGGGAGTGAGCGCTTAAAAAAGACAGTAGGGTAGAACTGGAGAAAAGGAAAGAGAACATTCTACAGTGAGAAGAGGGAGCATGAGAGTGAGAAAAGAGAAAGACAAAGAACGAGAAGAGAGAGAACACAAGAGGAGAGGGAAAGAACGTGAATAAGAGAACATAAGAGCAATATAGATAACACAGAAGCGCAAGAGTAAGAGAAAAAGAGAACAGAAGAGGAAGAGAAAATATGAGACAGGAAGAGAGAAAACGAGAGAGAGAAAGATAACCCAAAAGAGAAAGAAAGAGAAGGGAGAACAGAAGAGGAAGAGAGAAAACACGAAAAGAGAACGAGAGGAAGAGAGAGAAAATAGCGTGAACACGAGAGAAAGAAAGAGAAGAGTGGGAATAAGAGAGTGAGAAAGAGAAAGAATACAAGAGAGAAAGAGGAGAGCAAACAAGAGAAATGAAAACGGGAGGGAGAGAGAGCTTGAGAGAGTGAGCTTGAGGGAGAGCGAGCTTGAAAGAGAGAACACCATATAGGAGAAAGAACAGGGGAGAATGAGAAAAAGACTGCGAGAGAGAGAGAGAATGAGAACACAAGAAGGAGCGAGAACACAAAAGTGAGAAGAGGAACACAAAACGAAGAGTGTACATCTTGCATCCATTGCGAGTCAGTAGTGGCAACTGAATTGTGTTTGTTTAACGGGTTATATAATTGAAAGAATATATTAAAACTTTACTCTGGGTGAATTAAAAAAAAAATCAGTAATATCTACTTGAACACTTGTGAACATAATTTTCCACATAGAGTAAGAATTTTCCACAAGTGATTTCAAATAAATTTCAGACTCGAGTCAACCTGATGATGTCCCAATATCATTCTCTACTCAGCTCGTATGGTGAAGATATATCAGACAAAAGCAAAACTTTGCTGCAAATAATAACGAAGTTCGCATCAGCATATTGCTCAACAATCGAAGGAACTTCTAGGAATATCGAGACTACAGAACTGTGTGGTGGTGCTAGAATATGTTATATTTTCCACGAAACTTTCGGGAGGACTTTGGACTCGATACATCCGCTATCTGGATTGCAGAAAATGGACATTCTCACTGCTATAAGGTAGGAAGACCTGTATTGAATTCTCATTTTCGAAATATAACAGTCGAATGCAGTTGGCATTACATTCCTACGAATTTTTCAAAAATCAATTTAAAGAATAATTCTTTTTCAGAAATGCAAACGGTCCTCGTCCAGCTTTATTTGTACCTGAAGTGTCCTTCGAACTACTTGTCAAGAGACAAATTAGAAGACTGGAAGAGCCATCTTTGAGATGTGTAGAACTAATTCATGAAGAGATGCAAAGAATCATACAGGTAAGGAATGATGAAATTACAGGGAGCATGTGCAGTAGTAGTATCGTTTATTCACTTTTTTACATATTGTAAATATTTTTTTGGAATTTTGAATAAACTTTTATTTTTATTATTATTATTATTACTATTTATATCCGCTTTTTAAGACATTACCGTTTGTAAATTCGTTTTATGCATTATTGTGTGTCATATTACGGTCATCCGTATAAGGATTTTTAAATAAGTAAATGAGTATTTTTTTAGCCCCGAAGAAGACGTCAAATAAACGTCGAAACGTCGTCATATTTTTTAAATTTTGACCACTTTTATTGTACTAATTACCGCAATCCAAATCATCATCACAGTCGTGAATAAAAAAAAAAGTCGTAAAATTTTCCGGTTTTTTCAGTTTTTCTCCGATACTACATTCCGATCGGGTCGTACAAAATCTCATTTTGTTCGTATTTCAATTCTCTACAATTCTTCTCATTGGAGCAACCAGATTGCATTGCTGTATTTGTTGTCATTTTATAAGCAAAATACAAAAAAAACGTGTTTTTTTGTATTCAAATGTTAATAACAAATTAATAAATGACAGTTACGTGTCCAAAACATAACAGAATATAACTAGGGAATATATTTAAACACTTATTTTTTCATGCTCTGTTGGTGTAATTACTTATAGTCAACAAAATCGCAGGTGTTTATATCTTCATTTATTTTTATAGCATTGTGGTAATGAGGTGCAACAAGAAATGCTGCGTTTCCCGAAACTGTATGAGAAAATTGTCGACGTTGTGACTCAGCTGTTGAGACGCAGACTGCCCACTACGAATGTCATGGTGGAGAATCTCGTCGCAATAGAACTGGCTTACATAAATACGAAACATCCGGACTTTTATAGAGAAATTTCGATGGTTCCCTCGATGATCAAATCCGGCGATGGATCTAGACACAGTCGCCCAAAGAGTATTTATGGAAAGCATCAACCGGACATTCAGGACGTGGTGAGTAAGGTATCGTATCGTTTGTTTATTTTTTTGTTTGAGAAATTTTATCACATCAAATTCACATTCACTAGTTGAATTCATTTTATTTCCATGGATTTGGGCCACATTATGAATTTTTTTATTCTCAGTGAGTATAAAACAATACAATATGACAGTTTTTTGTTGTGTCAACAGTAATATTGTTATCTACACTTTCAAGTATTCTGACTTAGAGGACACCAATCTACTAGAATTGAAAGAAATTTGTCATGACATCAGAAAAAAAAATTCTGCGGGAATTCATAAAATCTCCGTAAAAATACTAATTAATCTCCCTAATACAGCCTTAAAAGTACTAGCTGAATGTATCAACCTTTCCTTTGAGCTTGGTGAATTCCCACCATGCCTCAGAGACCAATAATAATCCCAATATATAAAGGAGGCGCTTATGAAGATCCTAGCAATTTTAGACCAATCTCTCTACTTTTAACTTTATCTAAAATCATAGAAAAGCTTGTAAAAAAACGGATTGTAACATTTCTCAACTTCAATAATATTGAAAAGGGGAACATTCTCCATGAAAATTGAAAAATGAAAAATGTGATTTATTTGTAATATCTAACAGAAAACAACTACTTCCCTGGCACAAGCCACGCTGGACATTGATATTATAAATAAATCACATTTTTCATTTTTCAATTTTCATGGAGAATGTTCCCCTTTTCAACATGAATACCTCCCAAGAGGTTATCTTGAACGATGGAAAATAGCGACTAAAATTTGTCTTTCAGTCGCAGATGATTCCACAATAGATTTTATGAATTTCCTATTCATATTTGCGAACTAAAATTCAATAATATATTGTCACATTCTCAGTTTGGGTTCCAGAGCAATAAAGACACGAATGATGCCATATTCTCATGTCTTGACTGGATCAAATCCTATCTAGGCGACAGAAAACAGATAGTAAAATAAAATGGGAATCAGTCAGACATCAGGGATATGTCATGGGGAGTCCCACAAGGATCTGCCCTTGGTCCAATTCTCTTCCTCCTGTACCTCAATGACCTGGCCGATATTCCAATTCAAGGAAAGTTCACCATTTTTGCTGATAACACTACCATACTCTGGCACGGAAAAAACTTCAACAACATGAGAGATATTATTACTAGAGACTTGGAAATGATTCAACAATGGTGCGATGCAAATTATTTATGCATCAGTCACAAGAAAACCAATATAATGGACTTTAACATAATCAACCAAAATCTTAACTTGAACAGACAAATTTTGGAATACAAAAAAACTACTAAATTCCTAGGAATATCATTGCATGTGAAACTGAAGTTTGACCAACAGTAGGAGGTTGCATAATAAATGATTTTTGAAGAATACAACAAATCACATAAAAAAATAAGTTAATATATTGGTGTTGAGTGAACTTTCAATATACACGAACATAATGTTCTTTTGAGCACAAATCACGTTCGATCCAAGCTATTAACGCCTTTTGAACGATAGATTAATGAACTGAAACTGACTGCAGTTGTTGATTCGTGTGGAATCACAGACATTGTAGATCGAGTATTCATTCGTACTTAGGCGTGCTTTCTGCTTAGGCGGAGATACATTCAGTGGCGCGTTTCAGAAGGTTGGCGAACAAAGAAAATGATATAAATTTCACTGGTGTGTTTCTACAGGAAAGACCTGTATCCCATTTGATTTTCGGTAAGTGGTGACAGTTCACCCTGTAAAACTTCAAGAAGAATAAATTGTCGCGTTTTAACTGACTTCGAAATTACTCCACTGGAGATATTGAGAAACGCCCAATTATCTATTCATTTACTAAGAAAACGTAAATACAAATGCGTAGAATGGACATACCTTTCTCAGTTAGCTCTAATTTTGTATTCAAGAAAAAGAGACTACCCAAAACATCAAAACTACGTCACTTTCACTTGAAGCGCGTTTCGCCAATAAAGTTGGCATTCTCAAGAGCTAATAATAGCTTACTACTAATTTCGTGATACCTGAATCAGCTTAATTTTGTGTTACAACTCGAATATTGATTAAGTTTTTTGTACAACTCGAAATTACTGCTTATCTCTTGCTAAAACTCGAAATTAGCCTAATTTCGTATTGCAACTAGAACATGAAAAAACCCCAATTTCATATGGCAAGTCGAAATTAGCTCAATTTCATGTTACACAACTTGAAATCAGCTTAATTTTGTGTTATACTACTCGAAGTTAGCCTAATTTCGGGTTACAGGGCTTAAAATGAGTTAATTTCATGATAAATTGTATTGTATTGTAGTTTATTTAAATAGGAATGTCCTAATATACAAATATTCTAATACCATATATAATGGCTAATATAAATGAAACAAAAATTAAAATCACAATTGAAAATTGCCTTACGTAGTTTGTTTTTATAAAACATGTAACAGATTAAAATTAGAAAAAACAAATATACATATATAAATAAATGATTACTTTTGATAGTACACAATAATAATAATTTTTAACAAATACAATAAAAGAGTTGATATATATCTATAGAATATCACGACGTGATTCTATGTATGCTATCAGTTTGTTTTTAAAAAGTTGGAGAGTTACAGAGTTTTTCACGTCCCTTGGTAGATTAGTGAAATCATTGAGACCTTTGAAAAATAAGCTTCTCATTGAGGAATGGTATCGAGTCCTGTTTATATGGAAAATGTTGGAATTTCTTGTATCGTAATGATGGATTTCGTTATTATAGGTGATGAAAACATTGAAGTAAGATGGAAGCATATTTTTTGACAGTTTGTAAATTAGAACCATGGTGTTTAAGAACAATTTATTTCTCACTGAAAACCAATTTAATGTTTCCAACATAGAGTTTATAGGGGTGTACCGGTTGCATCTTAATATTATTCTCATGCCTCGGTTTTGTAATTTTTGCAAGTTATCTTTGTGTTGGTTGTTTAGAAGATAAAGCAATGAAGCACAGTAATCAAAATGAGGCTGGATTATAGTACTGTATACTGTTGTTCTTCCAAATAATGTCAATTGAGGAGCTAATCTTGAAAAGAAAAAAAGTTTTTTGGATATTTTTTTAGTAATATAATCACAGTGATCATTCAATTCTAGACAGTCGTCAATAATAAAACCTAAGTACTTGAAATTTTTCACAAACTCTACGGACTGATTTTCAATTTCAATTTGGAGTTGATCAAACCTTACATTTGCAACTTTTTGTTTAGTCCCCAACACCATAGCTTTACTTTTGTTGCCATTCACTTTTAATTTATTAATTTTTAAATATATTTCAATGTTTTTCAGTGCTTCATTAACGCGATTAACAGTTGCATCTAGTTCTGCACCATAGCAGGCAATAAGAGTATCATCTGCATATAGATTTATAAAATCAAAACCATCAACATAATTTATATCGTTTATATAAATAATAAATAACAATGGGCCTAGCACGCTACCTTGAGGTACTCCAATGTCATTTTTAATTTCATCCGACATGTATTCACCAATTTTGGTTTTTTGAAGTCTGTTTTCCAAATAAGTTTCAATCCATTTAAGGACCATACCTCCTATTCCATAGTATTGTAATTTTTTTATCATAATTTCACGATCAATTGTTTCAAATGCCCTCTTTAAATCCAAAAAAATTGCCACAATATAGTTTTTATCATAAATGTCGAAATTAGTGCTAATTTTTATGATACACCACTATAAATCAACCTCATTTCACAATGCTGAGTTCGAAATAAGCCTAATTATATGGTACATCTGGAAATATGCTTAATTTTGAGTTACAATAATTCGAAATTAGTGCTAATTTTTACAAAAACTCGAAATAGCCTAATTTCGTATTAATTTCAGAAAATGTCCGTTTTATGTTAATTTTGGGGTGTAACACAAAATTTGCTTTCACTTCAAATTATATCAGTTCCATTGTACGCTTTCGTATATAAAAGCACCTGTTTTTCATTATAGATTCAACAAAATGTGCCAGATGAAAGATCTCATGAACAGGCCGATTTCTTTAACTATCTTTTCCGAATAATGCCTGCAGCTAGCTATAAAGAATTCATGAAGGCTGTACAGGTATATTTACACTAAAATGTGTTTTTTGTTTAAACAAGTGGACGTTGAATCATTCATCAATTGACTAACAATAATTTAATATGTGTTGTGTTGGCCATAACAAACTCACTGTTCTGAAAAGTTTACCGCTTTGCATACCATCTGCTTCTGTATAATAATTGTACCTGGGTAAGAATATTCGTACACATGTACGAATTGTAGCACTAACAATGTTTAGTGAATTATTTTGGAAATAATGCTGTTCAGTGTATAACGTAAAAGTATCAATGCCTGACACTGTCTCTAAGCCTGACACGTTTCATTGTTCATACAAAATTAAGCAATATTCTGTTTGTGTTCTGAATATATTCAATTATTATGATTGGTACGAGTGTTATCTATCGAGTTTTTATACTCTCAGATTGATAATACTGAATTAATATGTTTGCCAGAATATTTCCACGAAAGGGTATGAATAGGCCTGTTTTATAAATATATTCATTAAGGTCCTACATGAATGAAAATAGAGGATAATAAAAGGGGGTCACTTATTATTTGCAATTCAATTGTACTGATTAGTATGATATCAAGTATAAATACTGTTGTAGTAGCGAATTTTCAATTGAGATGTGTTTTGTGTTTTTAGAATGGGATGTCAGGTACTGGCTAGTAAACAAAACTGGTTAAGACAATGCCTGACACCAGTGTCAGCTATAGGGTTTTCATGAAATCGTTTAAAATTATGCTCTATTCGATAGTATATTAAAGAGCATTATCCATTAAAATCACCACTATTATATATGCAGTGCTTCCAATACCTGACCCACGGTTCAGCTATTAGAATATTTAGGGTCAGCTATGGTAATTTGTTACTTTGTTGATATGCCAAGTCCTTCCAGGGGTTCATTCATTTTGCCCCAAACTAAGCTGAAAAGCGTTAAAAAGCGTTTAGGAAAAGAACCTTCATCGGTAGTTTCGGTTGAGAAGGAAGAACATATTTGAAAAGAATGAAAAAGAACGTACAGGAAAAGAGCAAGAGAAAGTTGAAAGAAAACGGACGAGAGAGGAAAATAAATCAAACAGAGAAAGAGAAAAAAAAGTAAGAAAGCCTAAAGTGCTGACAATAGACAAAAAGAAAACGGAAAGAAAGTCAAAGCGAATTCCAAGAAAAATATCACAGATGATTGGTCCGATTCATCAGTTGAAATAACTCCTGAATCTGAAGGAGAAGGTGAGAACTGTGTCCCACGGCAATTAGGACAGAGAATATTAAGAAACTCGAGATTAGGAGAATTGTAATTTTGGAGTTGTAAATTAAAGCAATTAGTGCAGTTTTTTTTTGATAATATGTTACCCAATGAGCTCTTTGTTTTCGGTAACGTGACATTAGTTTCAAAATTATTGATGGGACAACTTGTATATTTTGGCATTTCTATATGTTCCCCCTTATGAAACGATTCCAACAAACTATCACATTTGTGGTCTAAAACGATAAATTTAAGAACTACAGGTACTTCAATATCCTTTGTCCCACGACGTCTGAAACGAGCAACTGGAAAATTATTTAAGTGTAGGGTCACCCAGTATAATTGGATAGTCTTATATTTTCTGTGATGATTAAAACAAGGCAAAATTGTAATTATCATTCATATTTTATTAAAAAAAACGTCTTGGGACAACGGATATTTGAGTACTTGTAACATAATATCAAAAAACATACTATTAAAAGAAGATGCATCAATTGCTTTCAATTTAAAACCCCAAAATTACAATTCTCTACTACTCTCGAGTTCCAAGATATTACCTGTCTTATTCGTCGTGGGACACCCTGTATACGATGGCAAATACTATCCAGGACTGGTAAAACAAATTAATAATCTTGAAAATACATACTTGGTAAAAGTGAAGGAAAAGAGTGGTTTAAATTACATGTGGCCAGAAAAAGAGGATATTTTGTGGTATGCAGTTATTTTGTTTGTGACATGGCATTGTATTTGCCATGAACTCACAGTCATTCATCTCGAATAAAAGCTGTTCATTTTATATTTATTCATTTTGTATTCTTCGAATTGAATAAGAAATCAGGGACTGGTGCACATAAAGTCAAGCACAAAACTTGGGTGGCAAACTTAAAAAACAACTTAAACTTAATGGTGGATTGGGTCAACATTAGCACAAGAGTTATCATAAACATATAACGTCAAAACAATTAAATACCACATGTTTTCAGCACAAACTTAATATTATATAAATGGGGCCATTTGATTAAACAGGTTCAACTTTTGATATTAACATATATTTAAGCATAATTCAAAAATTGATGTCTAAACCCACCTTTAATCTTATTTTAAATTCTGCAGCATTATAACAATAATTTGATTGCAGCCATTCAGGTTTTTTCTAGCAAAATACCAGTCATAAATTCGAAATTGTCCTGGACAATAAGAAATACTCGCCATAGAGTATATATGGTAAAATTATTGGGAAATAGTATATTGTGTATCCAGTAGTAAAAGCATTACATTCCCGGACGACAATGTATATTGTTGGCCGAGGCGTTAAGCCGAGGCCAACAAGTATTAAGTTCGGGAATGTGCTTTTACTATGAGGTACACACTTTTTTTTTTAAATCGCAATCAACCGAGAAAGTACGCATTCTTGAGCGATTTCAGAAAAACAATATTTGTGATATTTATGTGCATATTTGACAACCCAAAAGTCGCTTTGACACCTGTTATTGCTGGTATGGCGGCAATTTCAAAAAATTACTATAAACAGGCAGAAAGTGGGTTCAAGATGAAAGGATGTTGATAAAAAGTTATATGAAAGAGTTCCTTAGAATTAAATTTTATACTCATCTTCGTAGTTTCAAGCAATAATTCGAAAAAATTGACTATAATAATAAATGAAGAAAAATTAACGGCATACAGACAAATTTTTTAAATTCTACAAAAAAGTTTCTCCTTGAGTAGAACTTGAAACCACTACTTCTGGATTGCCGGTACAGTGCGTAGCCAATTTTTTCCATTACAATAATAAACTTTTTTCCCATATAACCTACTTTGTGTCAGACAATAATTCACAGAATTATTTGGCTCTCAAGCTAAAAAAAGCTTTACAAAAAATTGGGTTCTTTTTTCATTTGATATCGATGTTTATTACATGGAGTGTATAATAATTGCTGGATATTTCTAGAGTTTACAGACTATCAATGGTGATTACTGTCAGTGTTAGTTTCATGGCAATTTTTATTGAAAAATTATTTTCACTTTCATACACTAAGTTATTGATTTTTATTCTTTTGAATTTCAGACAAGATCTACTCTAAATTCTCAAGTTAATTCTGATCCTCCTTCTTGGAAACCTAATACAATGCCCAATGCACATAACGGTGTGGAAAATGATCTCAACCATGTAAATATATCACCTGATCTAAAAAACGAGAATGATTTGAGGTACGTTTTGAGCCCTCAAAAGCCGGTTAATTTGCTTCCGGAAGTACCTATAAACAGCAGCAGGAAACTGTCTGAGAATGAGGAACACGACTGTGATATCATAGGTAAGTCAAAGCCAAACAATCGAAAAATATATATATATGTATATTTTTAAATATAAAAGAATTTTTTATCGACTTTTAACAACTACAGGGTTTGAGAATGCACACCTCTATTTCTGAGAGAAGTGATCCGATTCAAAATGCGAAAATTTAGGGGGCTATTGAACAACTGAAATGTGGTTTTTGAGATAAAACGAATTCTGTACCACTTCCATTTTCACCGGAAATGGTCTAAGTTTGAGTTTTTTAAACAGAACACCTTATATATTTATATATTTTCAATTTTTTTTTGTATTTTTTTCCCTAATTTTATAGATTTTTTTTATTGATGATTTCATCATTTTGTTTTCATTAATTTGTCTTCAGCTGAGGTTTGAATGTGATAAAATAATTTTTTATGACTTATCTCAATTTTTTTGAATGATCCCAAAATTTTCAATACAGGGTGTCTCACGACAATTAAGACGGAATATCTCGGAACTCGAGAGTAGTAGAGAATTTTATTTTTGGGGTTGTATATTAAAGCTATTGTTGCATTTTTTTTATATTTAGTTACCCAATGAGCTCTTCGTTTTCGGTCACGTGACATCAGTTTTTATTTTCACTATTCGAAAAGTATAACCCATTATGATTAATAGGCACATCTGCCAGAAAATAAACTATCTATGTATTCGTTGTTTTTCAAAAGTTGTAATTAATTTAAATTTTCCTCAACATCGCATATTTAAATTCAACAGAATAAGTTCAAAAATGATTATTTTCATTGTTGCAAATTGTCAGGAAACAGGTAAGTATGAGTTTAATTTCAAAATTTCTATCATTTGGATATTGGTAATTTTTTTAAAATAGTAATAACTATGGAAATACTTAATTGAAAGATACTCGAAACTTTGCTATCATTCGATTTGTCTCCTTCCAAACAATCTGTTATACAAGGTGCATCATAGTGATGCCATGGTGATGGCATCAGAAATGAACATTTTACATGTGAAAAATCATTAAAACAAAAATAATTATTTATACAATAAAAAAAAAAAAAATTAATAGAGAAATTAGCTTATTATATTCAGTATTTGCAGTAGATTTCAAAAATGTGAAAATATGCAAGGTGTTCCATTTGAAAAACTAAAATTGGGATCATTTCTGGTTAAACCAGAATTAATACAGAATTCATTATTATCCCAAAAAAATCACACTTCAGTCCCCTAAATGTTCATGGTTTATATCGCATTATTTCTATCCAAAATAGAGGTGAGCGATCTCTCAGATTCACCCAGTATATTGTACCATTATTTTGTTTTCAGAGAGGTTGATCAAATCGTATTTCTACATAGTCAAGAAGTCCATCCAAGACACAGTTCCCAAAGCTGTGATGCATTTCTTAGTTAATTTCGTAAAAGACAATTTGCAGTCCGAACTGGTGACACATCTCTATAAAGCTGACAATGCTGATCAGCTGTTGGATGAATCTGAACATATTGCTCAGAGACGCAGAGAAGCAGCTGGCATGTTGAAGGTAAGCCGGAATTTATTCATTTACCTATTTATTTTATTTTATAGGCCTTCGCAGTTGATTTCATAAATGTGGTAGCAAAATTGAGTTTGATATAAAAGATTATTTTCAGTTCTTTGATTTCATTGACACCAAAATGATTCATCACCAAGGATTACTAATGGAAAGTTTGTGACTGTTTTCACTTGCAAAAAAGACATAACAAATCAGTTTTTTGACTCTTAGCTCCGTCTTATTGAGTTCAATCCAGTGAACTAAGTTATCAACATCTTGCAAGAGATTGGAGTTAGGTAATGAAGTCACAGGACAGAATAACTTTAGATCATCAGTCAAACAAAATATTGAGTTTTTCTGATCAAAAAAGTTACGTCTTTGATAAATAATGGAATGAGAAATGGTCTGGAGAGTGAACCAAATAAGTTAATAATAATAATAATAATCTTTATTAGCATCAGCTCTCAAGTATAAGGTACAGAGTATAAAAAAATAACAAAATAACAGAACATACATAAATTACAACAACACACAAACAATATTAACAAGTGGCCCAGAGTGTGAACCTTATGGTACTCCGGAGGCTGATTGTTATATATTAATAGTAGAAATATTGTCTATACGATTTTCTCTGAATTGGACGATAACTTGTGAAATGCTTCAGAGAGGTGTGTAATTAAGTCTCGTGAAAGTCAGTTGCTGATCCGTGGGTGGGTTGAGCAGTGGCAGCCTATTATTCACGAAGAAAAAAAATCAGTCATTTCCTCCAGATTGAAAATTTGTCAAATGATAGTCAACACAATAATTCAAAAAAAAAAAATTAGAAGATTCTATAGGGATATTTTCTGTACTGATTCATTTTTATTTTCCAGGCACTGCAAAGAGCGGCTCACATAATAAGTGAAATCCGAGAAACGCACATGTGGTAATATTTAAGCAGATAGTGATTGACAGAAATAGTAAAATCTTAAAGTGTCATGTGACTAGTCATGATTTGTATGTTGACTATTATTTTCTTATATATAATTCTAAGCCAAATCACTCCTTATCATCATCATCTTGTAATACTATTCGATTCCAACAGGGTAACACTCTCCCTCATTTGGAATGCACCTATTGCTATGTTATTTCATATTTGGATATGTCTCAGGAATTAGCAGGAAAGTCATTAGATTTTTGAAGAATTTTAGTCTGCAGCAATACATTTATTTATTAAATATTGATTGATTGACTGATTAATAACCAAAGAACATTTTCCACTAGAAAAATGTGAAAAGTGAACTTTTTCATTAAAATTTCATTTTGATATTTACCCCAAATTCTAAACAATTTTCTGTACTTCATCTTATAATTGCCTCCAGAAAATGTTTCCTATACAAATCGCAAGTTATTCAATACAAACACAAATACAATTGTGTCTATTTCGTCAGAACTATTATGAAATCTGAAATATTGAGACAATACACGGAGCAAACCCTGTACATCCTAGGATGACTTATCTGAGTTATAAATAATTATATATGGTATTTCCTCATAATATATATATAAAACGGTCGGAAGTCTACGCCACTGGATTCAGGATGTTTCAAACTATATATGATCAGAATTTCATCGAAATCAGTTTATAAATAAAAAAATTATGAGATTATGAAATTTTCCTAAAATTCCATTGGACAACATATACAAGTTTAATTATCTTATAATTTTTCGATGAAATTTTGATCTAATACCTTTAGAAATATTCTGAATCCAGTAGTGTAGTCAGAATGTTGATAAAAGTTCAGAAATTTTTATTGATTTCTACACAATAAACCATCTGAAAATGTGAATCCAATGGTGTCAGATTTAAAAAAAAATCGCTATTTTTTTTATATTTGACCTTGAAAAACAAGAATAGTTGACCCTGAAGTTCAAAACTCATTCATGAAACTTAGGCTTTCTAATGGACTTTTTGGATGTCTACCTAATAAAAAAAAATCCTAAGGGTTGAAAAATTTATGTTATAAAGGCATTTTATATGAGTCACACTGTTTATTGTATATGGTTAATATTCTGTTCTTCTGTTGACACAATTTACATGAAGTAGACTTTCTCCACTTTGGAAACCCCAATCTCCAAGGTACTATTTTATTTGGTGTCCCATGATATGTCTCTTAGACTTCATTTTCTTTAATAATGGAGTGGCTGCTTCTCAACTCTCTGTTGAAGAAGTGCGAACTCTGCCTTTTGTGGCATTGATGTCACTATTATTTGTTTATCTTTTGTAAGATGAATAATACAATAAAATAATGCAATAAAAACAATTATTATTATTCTTCAAACGTGTGACTGAAGCTGGTGATTTAAAATGAAGTAGGAAATTGCAAAAGCTAATGCTCTACACAGCAAAACAGCACCACATGAAAGTTGAAGCATATAGTGCTGCATGAGCCTTTCATGTACGGGACCACAATTTTCTTTTGAGAATGAATTATATTCGAGCCGTAGATACCAAGGCCTTTTGAAACATCGAAAATACGTCAAAATAATGTCTCAGCAAACACCATAATAAACAATAATGACAGACTATGATCACAGGTGTAACGAGGAACCACGAACAATCACGATATTTTGGAAACGAATTTTGAAACAATATTTCGTGTTTGATTCAGTGGCGCATCTTCGCAGGTTGACGAACAAAAATGTTATAAATCATCACGGATTGCTCTTAAATTTTACAGGTGTGTTTCTCCTGATTGGCAATGCTACTCTGTTAGACATAGAAGTCGTAACTGAAAAATAGATAATAGACATATTTCATATTTAGTAAAATTTCTTCCGCCACCAAAATGGAATATTTGCAGATCTATGAAATATTGCAGACATTTGGAGCCAATAAAATAGCAGATACGATTTAAAATCTTAAAGGAGTGACGGGTTTATCAATTTGAATTTGCAATTGTCTTATGCTGAAAAAAATGCAAATATATAGATAGATATGACGTCTATGATTAACAGGGCAGCATAGTTTGATATAATCAATAAAAACTTTCCATAAACTCAAGACAAATTCTAATGTTGACGCGTGAAGTTTGTTTATTAGCGTTGCTATGATTTAATTACTTCCAAAGCATCCTTATAATTCTATTCATATACTTGCTAATTGATGGTGGTTTTTACTCTCGATCTTTATTTTATTATAGTTCTATAGTGAAAAATAATTTCACAAAACGTTAGCAGCAAAGATGTATGATTTTTTTTAGGAAACTTGCGATTTCTTAAGTGAATATTTTTACTACAAGTATTTTGTAAACTCCATTGTGAAATGACATAATGACAGGTGCAGACCTAGGTTGGTTTAATAGTTATTCACATATGTCAACCAAAATGTTTACATATGCAGGGCATTGTTATATTTTGAACTGATTGAATAATTTAAATTTGTTGATATTAATATTGCAGGAACATTTATGTAAAGAGTATTTTCACCTTATTAAAAACGCACATTGTGCTTGTTTCGCTTAGAAGTTTTTATGTAGATGTTGAACAGGTATTAGTATTGAATTATTTGAAATTGATATTTTGAATTGATTGCATTTGTTATTAATCATATACAAGCAACGATTTTGTTGGTCCATTACAAGCAGTAGGTCTCTTGGTAGTTATCATTCCTACATTATTTATACTTCATTATACCATGTATTTAAGTTTACCATTTTTCTGTTTTTATGTCATTAAATTTTTGAACTGACTGTGACTTTGATTTTTGGAACGTAATTTCAAATATTTCAGGAGAAAGGTGGAATAAAATTGGTATGAAAAGCAATTCAGATGGTGCAAAAAATCGATAAATCTTACGACTTCATGGTCGTAGGAACAGTGACATATATAGTTATTTACACATATCTAGTAGGAAATACTGAGGAAATACTCAGTTTTCATGTGCAAAATGAAAAAAAAAATCAAAATTAACTTACATCTTTGAACAATTGAAGCGGGGTTTAGCGCAGTGGTTGAGCGCTCGCCTGTTGACCGAAAGGTCCCAGTTCGATACCCAGCCAGTGCTAGAAAATTTTTGTTTTCACATGTAAAAATCTGAATTATTGATTTTTCTAGCAAGCTCAGAATAATCCTCCACGATTCACTGTTGAGCTAATCATTAGCAGTGCTACTCCTAAGGTGGCATATGGAGTTAGTAACAAGGCATGGCCAGAACACTTGATTATTCAAGTAATCAGTTCGCAGATGTTTGGATATAAAATTAAAAAAATGAAAAAATAATCACAATTAGTCAATACTGACTTGTCTAAAAATACTGATGAAGTTAAAGACTCGATTTTTTTAATCTACAGTGTTTCATAATTGAATGCTGATTTTAAAGGGGGATAGGGGAGAGCGGGGGAATACCGCGCAATGGGTCAATTCTGCACATCCATATAATCAGGTGTTAAAGCCAGAAAGATCAAGAAATCACGCAGATCAGACGTTATTGCGTAGACGTGGCAACTACACCACAAAGGTTATATTGCTAATCGGTGCATTCAGGACTGCACAGTATTTCAATCGTGTGAGTTTCGTTGGTTTCCTCCTAATTTTGCGCTTCCAGAAAATAAGACGGTACGTTTCGATATTGAATAAAGATAAAGTTTGTTCATGCATATATGTTACTGCTTCCTTTGGTGTTTTTTTTCTATGTTTGTTTTTTATTTTATTCCAATAACAATGGTGTCGATGTTAAAAAACAAGATCAGTGTCGAAATGGGGTAATGCCGCGCACGGTGAGCGGTATTGCCCCATGTCGATGATTTCAACGGTAAAATATACTGACCTACTTTTTATTTCAGATGGTCAGAAATAGCAAAAAGTCGAACGAAAAAAGTTGGTCGATTGAACATCATTTTAATGCCATAGCTGCCATTCATTCAGGTACTATTGTACGTGCCGTGGCTAGAAATTTTTGTATTTTGGGATAAACATTGCGAGATAATTTAAATCAACAAGCCAACATCAAAAATTATAAATTGAGTTCATTAAATCATAGTTACTTTCAGCATTTTCTTTGACTAACTTTTACGAACGGAGTTGGGTAATACCGTTACTACTAATAATAATAATATAGTTTATTCAAATTTTTTTCCAAGAGCTCCACTTTTTTGTTTTGAAAACCCATGTACCATCATATACTAAAGATGTGTGAGTAATATTTCCCAACTTACCATCCATTTATAATGAAAAATCTAAATTTTTCCAAAGATTCTGTTTACGTGGTATAACCCCTCTTTCCCCTAATCCTTAAATGATTTCAGGAAAATTTCTTCATATGAAGATAGGCCCTAAACAGTTTTATTTTTGAGATACAGGATGTAGATTTTTAACAAAAAATTCAATTCTCCCCCAATATCTCTGAAACCGTTTGGGCTTTATCTTTCAGTTTTGGTACATTTTGAGAAAATGTCTTTAATCTCATACAATTTTTTATTTATATATTTATTAATATATCTCTTTGTTCTTTACTTAGATTATTTTAATTCAAGTTTTTTATCACTTCTTCAACACGTTTGTTGTGGTGATAAAGTTCATTGATTGAATAAAAATACCATTAACCATTCAACAATTTATTAAAAATATACTTTGGCACTCCCTGCAGATCCAGCTACTCGATTGAAAAATGTTGTATAATCATGAGGCAAAATAATCGAAGGAAATAAGTACAAATATCTAAAAGTACAATTCTTAAAAATGCTCCCTAGTACCGATAGTGATCAGGCTTGAAAGGTCCCTTTTGAGGAACACCCAGATATTTGGACTGTTCAACTGAAAGCGTGGTCAGTTTGACACCCAAATGGTCCAAGTGCAACCTCGCCACCTCTTCATCCAAATGCTTGGGCAGCATATGAACACCTACAGAGTACTCCCCAGGCTTTGTCCACAACTCGATCTGTGCTAGGACTTGGTTTGTGAAGGAATTGGACATCACGAAGGAAGAGTGACCAGTAGCGCAGCCAAGATTCACCAAGCGACCTTCTGCGAGAATGATAACGTGGTTTCCGGAAGACAGAAGGTATCTGTCGACTTGGGGTTTGATGTTCACTTTTTCTTTTGCGTTTTTCTCTAACCACGCGACGTCAATTTCGCAGTCGAAATGTCCTATGTTGCAAACTATGCTGTCGTCTCTCATGTTGAGGAAGTGCTGACCGAGGATGATGTCTTTGCATCCGGTGGTTGTTACGTAGATTTGACCTTCTTTGGAGGCTTCGTCCATTGTGGTGACTTCATAACCTAAAGAAAATAAAAATGCATGTACTTTTCAAAACAATTTTGTTTCGTATTCAAGGAGTGTAGACATTTTTAAAAAGTTGGAAGTTTATCAAATCTTAATTGAGGCGCAAACAGCAATCAACCTTTTCACTTAGATTTGTTCACAGACTTATTTTCTGTTTGGTTCATTTGAGTATGGAGAGACGTTAATATTGATCATAGATAATGAAAATGTCGGCAATTCAGTCGACAAACAAAGTATAAATTCAATTTTTATTTTAAAGAAAAACCTTAATTTAAATGCACTGAAAAAAAGAAAATTTTGAAATAAATCAAACCCATCCTTTTTTAACACTAAATTTTTTTAAATGATATAAAAGTAAGAAGTACCAATGTGTTTATTAACAATTGAATTTAAAATTTGTATCAAGATTTATTCTCGCAAGCTTTTATATCATGTAACATTTTATAATGTAACAAAACAGTGATTTTGATTTACTTAGTTTATTTTCTTCTTTTTAGCGTATATAAATAGATACCCCTTTCTTCTTCAAAAGTTTTTTGACGTTTATTTCATGAATTTTTGACAGATTTTTTCGGGAGGGTGTGAGGGGCATTTTTTTCAAACTTCATTTTCGTCGATCAAATATTTTTCACTATTTTTACGGATTTTAGCTGCTGACGGCTGCTTCGTTGTTAACAATTTGTCAGTACAGCTTTATGGAAGCTTTCAAAATCAAAACGAATGAAAAGTAACTTGTGACACTACAGTCACTGGTTGAAAATTAATTTCAAACAAACCATGGGATCCAAAGTTGGATGATTATCTACTCATTGGCAACAATTTTGTTGTTCTGACCAATCCAAGGTTCAATCAAGTTTCTAATGCGTTAAGAGGAACGCAAACAGAATATAAAGTGAAGTTTCACCATCTGCCAACAGCTGTTTCGTTGTTTACAACTCGTCAGGACAGCTTTCTGGAAATTCTTGAAATCAACAGAATGCACTCTCAATTAATAACTCATGGCAAAGACGTTTATAATGAAAAGTAACTTGTGCCATCTACAGTCACGAGTTGAAACTTAATTTGCCAATTTGTAGATAATCATGTAACTTTCGATTCCATGGTTCATTTCCAACTCTCATGTTTTCCAGAAAAGAGCTATTTTGTATGTTTGCATTTTGTTGAAAAATTTACGTAAATTACCGATAAAAACGATTTAAATATAACAAGTGTTCAGTTTAATGTGAAAATGTTCATTTTGTGGTTGAAAACCACATTTTTCACTCTGAGTACAAAACTATTTTGTTATAATTATTGTAAAAATTATTCCATTTATCTTGAATAAAATTTTATGTAGATTCTGAAAATGTATAGATCATTTATGAAGATTCGTGGTTTGTCGTCAAAATGTTATTTATGGTAGAAAACCATATACTGGCATTCAGATCTCCATATTCACATTCAATGCAAATAATTTTCGAAAAATAACTGGAATTTTTTAACGAATGTTTCATCATTTGGTAGGAAATTTTATGAAAATTCCGAATATATAAAGGTTTCTTTGTAAAAAAATCGTGTTTCTTGAGAAAACATAGATTTCATAGCAGGAAACCAAATACTAGTATGTCTGCAATTTTTTCGAGAATATTTCATTATCTTGTAGAAAACTTAGTATCTATCATTTAAAAGTGGTTGAAATAACAATTTTATGGCACAAATTTCACAAAGGTAGAGTATGCTTTGAGCATACCACATTTTCATATTCTGTGGGATATTCTCAGTAGATTCTAGACTTCAATTTACCAGCGAAATGGAGCTATAAAACAAATTTATTTACTTACCTTCCATAGCAGCTTGTAATGCATTTATTGGATCAATTTCAGTTATGATAACTCTTCCACCAAACGCTCTTAGTGACTGAGCACAACCTTTTCCTACATCACCATAACCTGCAACAACACATACTTTCCCAGCAAGCATGACATCAGTAGCACGTTTGATTCCATCTATAAGCGACTCCCGACAGCCATATAAGTTATCAAACTTACTCTGAAAGTAAAAATTACAAGAAAAATCAGCATCTTGAACCCAAACATAAAAATAATCAAAATAATCGATGCATCCTCAGATATCATTATTTTATAAACAATAATGCACTGTTTTTGATGAACTTTATTACCTCAAGAAACGTTACTACGTTTTGAAGAAGGGATGAAACTTAAATTAAAATTGTAGATTAAAAATGTTTTTTTTTCAAACTGCACTAGAAGACGAAAATCAAAAATTTCTGTAATATCTGGGGTTCCCCAAGGATCCCATATGGGTCCACTACTTTTTTTATATTTTATTAATGATATATCAGCTGCCATTTGATGTTTGCAGATGACTTCAAACTCTATATGATCATTGACAATGATTAGGCTTTATTGCCGATAAATTTTCCCTTTTCACTTCTAAAATATTATACTGATCTCTTGTTCTATCAGCTATTGAATATTCTTGTATTTTATCAGGCGGATATTAATAGAATTGAGAAAGCAAAAATAATTTTTTTAAGGTGATGTGAATTCAAACTTGATATCAAAGGAGAAACTATGAATATTCTGACATTTTCAACATTTTGGGTTTATCAAGTTTGGAACATCGAAGAGCTGAAATTAATTTGAGATTTCTGCACAAAGTTGTAAATGGAGCTATAAGTTCGCCCAATTTAATTGAAATCCTTAAACTAAATGTTAATCCCATAAGAACAAGAATTTCAGAACTGTTCATGGTTCCTAATCACAGTACAAACTATGTCCAAAATGAGTCAATTACAAGGGTAGTTAAAATGGCAAATGAAAACTGTGAAATAATTGATTTATTCGACACATCCACATATTCATTCAAAAATCAAGAGGCACATTCATTTGATGTAATTTAGTTTTAGTTGATTATGATTGTATTTGTTGATAAGGTAATGTAAACATATAAATGAATAAAAGTCAGTAACTAGTTCATAAACCTCCAAATAAGAGTGGCTGGAAATTCCGTTTCTCTTCCCTTGCCACACTTGGGAACCCCAATGCAAAGAATACGTCAGTGACAATTATTTCTGTCTTATAGTGAGAGTCATTAATCAAAGTCGAGCTGCTTGATTCTTCCCAATTGTAAGCCAATAACTGTTTTGAAACAGGCCTCTATTGCCTTATTTTCATTTCATATTTCAAATATAATTAATATGAGCTCTGCCTCGATGAAATATCTTTCCCTCTTCTACATACCTTCGTCACAGAATCGTTAACATTGATGGCAGGAACTTTGAGGGTTCCCTCCTTGAACATCTTGTACAGGTTATGAACCCCCGTCGTAGTCTCTTCGCTAACCCCTTTGCACTCTGTCAAATGCTGGGGGTACTTGGTGTGGACCAGGTTGGTGAGATCTCCTCCATCATCGAGGATCAAGTTGAAGGGCTTCCCATCTGGAAACACTATGGTTTGCTCTATACACCACATGTATTCTTCGTCTGTTTCCCCCTTCCATGCATAGACTGGTACTCCTCGCTTGGCAATAGCTGCTGCAGCGTGGTCTTGTGTGCTGAATATGTTGCAGCTGGACCATTGTACCTGCGTTGTTGAGAGTAGTTTAGGAACAATTTTTTTTTTAATAAAGTAATGTTGAATATGAAAATTTTCCATTGAAAATTGGCGGGACGCAAGGGTCAATTCTTGGGCCCCTACTGTGTTTACTCTTTCTCAAGGTATCCAGAAACATAAACGGTTTTCTTCAATAATTTGATGATGACACACAGTTGAAGATGGCTGAACTCAATGTTATTTTCACAAATGTATTTTAACAGAGATATTTTAAAATGCATTTGGAATAACACTCACATCAACAGGTACTTTGAGCAAAAAATATCTTCTTTTTATTTTGCAGTAGGGATTGTATCATCAAAATTCAATACATAGTTTGTATTGTAGTTTATTTAAATAGGAATGTCCTAATATACAAATATTCTAATATCATATATAATGGCTAATATAAAAGAAACAAAAATTAAAATCACAATTGAAAATTGCCTTACGTAGTTTGATTTTATAAAACATGTAACAGATTAAAATTAGAAAAAACCAATATACATATATAAATAAATGATTACTTTTGATAGTACACAATAATAATAATTTTTAACAAATACAATAAAAGAGTTGATATATATCTATAGAATATCACGACGTGATTCTATGTATGCTATCAGCTTGTTTTTAAAAAGTTGGAGAGTTACAGTGTTTTTCACGTCCCTTGGTAGATTATTGAAATCATTGAGACCTTTAAAAAATAAGCTTCTCATTGAGGAATGGTATCGAGTCCTGTTTATATGGAAAATGTTGGAGTTTCTTGTATCGTAATGATGGATTTCGTTATTATAGGTGATGAAAACATTGAAGTAAGATGGAAGCATATTTTTTGACAGTTTGTAAATTAAAACCATGGTGTTTAAGAACAATTTATTTCTCACTGAAAACCAATTTAATGTTTCCAACATAGAGTTTATATGGGTGTACCGGTTGCATCTTAATATTATTCTCATGCCTCGGTTTTGTAATTTTTGCAAGTTATCTTTGTGTTGGTTGTTTAGAAGATAAAGCAATGAAGCACAGTAATCAAAATGAGGCTGGATTATAGTACTGTATACTGTTGTTCTTCCAAATAACGTCAATTGAGGAGCTAATCTTGAAAAGAAAAAAAGTTTTTTGGATATTTTTTTAGTAATATAATCACAGTGATCATTCAATTCTAGACAGTCGTCAATAATAAAACCTAAGTACTTGAAATTTTTCACAAACTCTACGGACTGATTTTCAATTTCAATTTGGAGTTGCTCAAACCTTACATTTGCAACTTTTTGTTTAGTCCCCAACACCATAGCTTTACTTTTGTTGCCATTCACTTTTAATTTATTAATTTTTAAATATATTTCAATGTTTTTCAGTGCTTCATTAACGCGATTAACAGTTGCATCTAATTCTGCACCATAGCAGGCAATAAGAGTATCATCTGCATATAGATTTATAAAATCAAAACCATCAACATAATTTATATCGTTTATATAAATAATAGGAACGGAGAGTAGTCTATTTTGATCTGGATTCCTCTCTACTCAGATATGGAATTTGTTTTTTGAGAAAAGTTCTCAATTTCTTATGAATTCTGTGTTTTTAAAAAAAAAAAAGAGGGCTGTAAGATACCTTCGTAAAGCTAAAACCTCTATAAAACGAAATTCTTGCCATTTATTGTTACATTAGGTTTCATATAACAACCAAACAACCTATTTCCTTGATTGCTCGAATTTCGGGTACACCCTGTATTTGTACTAAAAAGAGTGTGTTTGATCGACCAAAAATATTGCAATATTCAATGTTTGTCAAGATACAACACAAGGAATGATGATTTCACAGTGTCCCAATACTAATTTCCAGGAGAACATTAATAAAAAGTCAATAATTTATAATGCTAAAAAAATGTTTACCCACCAACCACCAGCCTTTACATGTTCGATCATTGGTTCTTATTTTCTTTTTGTATAAAATTGTAGTTTATGACTGTTTCTGAATTTTTGTAAATTTTTATTTATACATATTTACATGTATTTTTGAGGTATTCATTTAATTGTGTCAATAAGATTTTTTTTCTTTTGATAGTAAAGCATTTTTTGACTTGATTTCATTACTATAAGAAACATGTTTTCCGAATTTGAATAAGATGAGAAAGGGTTCACATAAAAAAATTATCCTGAATTTTTTCTTAAGATGATAAAGGGTGTATTTTCATCTGCTGTGCCATCTCATAACTTTTTATCAAAAAACAAAAGCTTTCGAGATTTTAGGATAAATTTTCAAACAAAATGTATTTGATAATCTCAATTTATTGATTATAACTATCAGAACTTCAGGATAGCGGTAGTCGGTTCGAGCCCGATGTGAGTACGAGGGATTTTTTCTCAAGTACGCAATATCGGAATCGATAGACGACCACAGTCCTTGTTGACAGCAAAGTGTATTGTGTGTTGTCTAGATGCCAATCTCGTCTAGTGCTAGCTTGGAGTGCACGCCGGCCACCCGAGGTGGTGCTGTAGGTTTTCCTGCAGCTGAAAAGTGAATACGCCACCAAAAATCAGTAAGTCGCCCCGGAGCGCCACGGCAAATAATAATAATAGCCGTCCTCTACCCGCACAGGCTATGCCTTTGGGTACACTCTACGAGTGTTTATGAGGGAGTATTATTATTATTATTATTATTATTATTATTATTATCACAGTGTAATTGGATCAATGGGATCCAATTTCAAATAAAACCAGTTATCCATGGTATGATCATGAACTTTACACCCTCATGAAAAGCAGCAATTGATAATTATTCTCAAGATTCATAAAATATTTGTGAAACATTGAAAGGACAAGAAAAAAAACAGGAAACTCAGTAGAGCTGAGATATTTAACAATTTTGTCAACAGACGGTAATAAAAGCTCAATGAAAGTGTTGTTTGTTGAAAATTTGACACACTGTGTATGTTACTTCATTCAACATTCATAATATACTGTTTTAAAGATAACGAAATACACCAAATGTTATGAAAGACGAAAACAACAATGAAATACTTAGCTGATGTCATGATGACCTTTCTGAAGATACCATACGATAACCTCTAAGGCATAATTTTTTAAGACAACCAAAATAGAGAATTAATGAAACACACTGGAATATATTGACTGGCGAACAAATAACTGTAGGCGGGTGCCCAAAAAGGAAAAATAGGTGCATTCTTCTCATAAAGTCAAAATCCAAATAATTTCATATTGCAAATGAAAAGTATGTTATTCAATTGTATAACCAAATATGCTATATTGTCTACAATTTGTGAGGCCAATCTGGATTAACTGATCTATTGTTAGTATTAAGATAACATTTTATTTGAAAATATTTTAAAAATCATTCATTTTAATTACTTACTTGAGAAATGTTCAATAATATTTTCGTACAAAAATTAAGATGAACTTGGATAGATTAAAAATGAATATGAATAGAAGTCAAGAAATAGAAGCTACTTCTTCTAACTTCTGTTTCTTGAATTAGATAGATTATTTCACTTTACCAACTTTTACCTCAATATCTAACAGTTTTCTCAAAATCAGTAGTGACATATCAATCAATTTAAATAAAATATCATAATAGAATAAGGAAAGTGATATATAATCACTTAGGTATGCACGAGTTACGAGTTAAAAATGCATTTCACACAGTTGAAAATAAACGTAATAAAATGAATACTGCATATCTTGAAAGTTTTTAATTATTTCTGATTATATCTTATATTTACCTCTGCACCTAGATCCAAAAGAGTTTCAATCAATACAGCAGTTTGAACGGTCATATGGAGACATCCTGCAATTCTTGCCCCTTTTAAAATTTTGTTGGTCTCATACTTTTTACGCAGGCTCATCAGTCCAGGCATTTCATTTTCGGCAAGGGTGATTTCTTTGCGACCAAATTCTGCCAACTTTATGTCGGCTAAAAGAAATTTTAAATAATACAGGTAAGTCACAAACACATACATTTTTTGAAGCTATCAATATTATTTCAACAGAGATCTTAATGAAATATTTTGATCCTGATTGTAGCCCTTTATAAAATGTTATTTTGTCAAAAAGCTGACCTAGACCACCGAAAATTACGATTTTGGTCTCGATTTGATTCGAAATGGCATCTAGCAAAAATTTTAAACTGAAAACTGAAAATAAGACCGGAAAAAATTGCAAAAGTTATAAAAAGAAGGTAAAAATAAGAATGTTTTGGTTTTTTGCAAATATCCAAAAAATTAAATATAATATAAATTAAAAATTAAAAAAAAAATTTTAAAAATTGAAAAATTTTGACTTTTCACTTTTTTCCGTTTTCAATGACTTGGATTGTTGAAAATAAAAATTTCTTAATTTTTCCAATGGGGAACTTTTAGCTAGTAGGTTAGTGAAAAAAATCTAGGTTTTCAGTTTAGAAAACTTTTGATTGTTAACTTTCAACAGGTAATTTGAGTAAGTAGTTAACAAAAGCATAGTTATATAATTAATACATTGGGGTAACTTTTTTTTGTTGATGGTTTATATTTATTGTTTTGTGTTTAGATAGCACCAATTTTTTTTTATTCCTTAATATTCATATTCAATCCCTTGAAATATTTTTTTTCTACAACTGTCAAAAAAGTCCACTTTTTGGATTGACGTGGCCGTTACTTGATGGAAATCCATAGTTATGACACTAAGGTAAAAAACGATTAAAATTTCCACAAAATTTAGTGTCTCTGTGACATGTTTCGATACACAGTATCTTTTTCAATTGAATGTACTACATTCGTGGACAGGAGTTCGAAAGACGTCAAAAACCCATTTTTTACATAATCGAGTTTATTTTTGTCCAAATGTGACGAATTGTATAAAATAAAAATTTTTGTTTTGTACTTTTTGAACTATATTCACACTAGTTGATACAAGATAGCTGTGGCCGTAGCCTTCAGAAATTAGGTACAGCAGAACAAATTTGGCTTGAGACGTGAAAACATGCTGCGCACTTGTCGGACAACGGATTATAATAGTCCGTAATATATTCAGTGATAAGGCACTCAACATGAACGTACGCGCAATTTAAAATGTCAGGCTAGTTGGTTTCACTGTAGATAACAAATTCTTGATAACTATGAATTTAATAACCAGACAGAGAAAATCGTGGATAGTGCGATATGAGTTTTTCTTAAACAAAAAGGATTTCGAAGCTTTACGAGTAGTGTATTTTGAAGAAAAATTTAGGAAAACGAAAAGTTTCGCAGTTGTAGAAAAAATTACTGTATGAAAATCGCGAGTAAAATTTTACTCCTAGGAATTGACGCATTGACTTTTTCTAGATGCCACTTCAAATCAAATGAGACCAAAATCATTATTTTTGGTGGTCTATGTCAGCTTTTTGACAAAAAAATAGCACTGTGAGTCATACTTAAAAGATTATAAGTTCCAAAAACAGATTATAAGTTCCAAAAACAGATAATTTGTCAATTGTTAAGTGAAATCTTGTGAACCCAGAGCCTTCTTTAGAACTGAGAATCGTACCTATAGTTCCGAAATATCTTACAACTGATAAAAAACTCTTCCTTCCTGTATTCTTATAAGGATACTTATATGAAACAAATTTACACCAAAAATACTACTTTCCTAGCTAATACATCCACGGGCATTGGAAATTGGAGAGGGAAGGATGAGGGGGAAAAGAATGGTGAAGGAACAAGAGGAGTAAGAGATTGAAGGGGAAAGGAAAAGAGGGAGGGGAAGGAAGGGTGGAAGAATGGGAAAGGAAGGGGACGTTAGGGCGAGGAAGAACGGAGAGGGAAGGAATAGAGGGGGAATAAATAGAGGGGAATGAATAGGGGAGGGGAATGAATAGAAGGAGAATGAATAGAGGGGAAAAGGGAGAGGGTGGAAAAGAGAAATGAAATGACCAATCCTATACTGAAAATGTAAAAACGAATGAGAGTACCTATTTGACATTGAAAGCCAAAGATATTTCAAGGACTGTTTGATCCTAGCACTTCTGTAGCCAGAGGGACAGTAAAGAAAAATAAACCTTAAATTTGTATATAAGAACCAGTATTTTTCAAATAATCTATGTATGAAATCTATAGCCTAGAATTATCAAAAATATTGATTTTCTAGTGCCTCTGTTTTGTTTGATTATTAGAAATAATTCCAAAAATATTCACATGTTAACCCATAACCTCAAAACCACATTAGAACTCACCGACTTTGAATGATGGCTTCGCTTTCGACATACCGATAACAGAACTTTAAAATCAAAACTAAAAAGAGGTAGAAGCAGAACTTTTTCACAACCGTTCAAAACCACTGCTTTTCTAAAAGTGAAAATAAAATGACCGATTTGGCTTTGGCGCACAATTCATACACAAACAGTGGTCTAGCTTCCAGCGTTGTCACAGCTAAGTAAAAAATAGTAGTATTCCAGATATTGAAATCAGACTACGTATCCCTGAACCCCTGTGATTTAAATAGGACTATAGGAGTAGATGTAAAAGTATAAACAATAAACAATGCTCTTGCGGAGTGATAATATGAACTCTACTCTTGAAAATTGGAAATCCAAATATTCCAAATGAAATTTTTTATGCTATTAGAGCACAGCTTAGGCTGTAGCCTACAGCCTCTACACTTTTACACTGTCGTCTATGAACATATAAACTGATTTATAATATTTGGAGTTACGTAACAAATTAAGGGGTAGACAATTTAATGGGAGTTCCATAGTAGGGCTTCAATAATCGTTGACTAAGTAGAAATTGATCATTTGGAGTACTGGAGTAAAATAGTTTTATCAAGATGGAGTGCTGATCTGGCAACACTGCCCACAAATAGAAACGACTTGAAACTTTAATCTTATTTGATAATGATCATGTTCTAATATATATTTATCTTTTATGCTGAAAGGGAAAGAGAACTAAAAAGCACTAGGTATTCATACAAAAAATTCAAAATTTTAGGGAATGGATAGAAAAGTGCTATTGACGAGAGCTTTGGCTACCGTCCAAGAGATGACAGAATTATAATTCCATAAAAGTTTATTCATTGCATGAAGATTGATTATGATGAGTTCTATTTCAGAAACCAAACGAGAACGGATTTCATTTCTGAAATCTGCATGTCAATATTCTCCACAGTGAACATTTTGAACAACAGCTATCTCTTATCTTCTGTCAGAAATTTTCTAAGACCATATTCTTTCCTGAAAAAATTTTGACAAAAATGATCTGAAAGTGACGATACAGTCGATACACGATATAACTGGCTGATCGATCGGTTCTGAACAAGATTTTCTGACTTCTGAATTATTTACCTCTTTACATTGAAACAGAAATATAGAGGTTCTGCCATCTTTTGGCAGAAATCATAAATAACAGTCTTCTAGCACTGACTAAGAGCCTTACTTCTAAATTAAATATCTGTCAGAATTTTAGTTGGCTATATTGACTTGGCGATGGAGGTTCTGCCATCTGTTCGCAGACATTATCAATATCAGTTTATGACAATAGTTTTCTGTTTATATGAATTAGTTGGCGATCTATATTGATTATCTCTATGGATGTAAGATGTCCCAATGAGTACAGACTACGATTTTTTACACCCTTTATATTAGCTTCACTTGTATGTTTGTAACGGACTCCTTATTGCGTGATTTTCACCCATTTCCATAAGTTCGAATGATTTGAAATTTGGCAGGTGTTCATAGTTCCGGTAACAATGCAATATGACTTTTTTTATAAAAAAACAAAATGGCGGCTCCAAGATGGCGGACGAGATTTGTGATAATAGTCTGATTCCATTTGGTAAATAAGGGTTTTTGGAGTCAGAGATTATAATTTTTTGAAACAAAATTCATGGATTCAAAATGGAGGCTCCAAGATGGCGGACGAGATTTGTGATAATGGTCCGATTCCATTCAAAATTGGTATATAAGGGTTTTTGAGATGAATTCAAATGGCGGCTCCAAGATGGCGGACGAGATTTGTGATTATAGTCAGATTCGATTCAAAATTGGTATGTGAGGTTTTTTTAGGTCGTATATTTCGAATTTTCTGTCAAAATTCATAAATTAAAGATGGCGGCTCCAAGATGTCATTATGGTCTGATTCGATTCAAAATTAGTGTGTGAGGGTTTTCGGGGTCAGAGATAATGAATTTTTCGTAAAAATTTATAAATTCAAGATGGCGGCCCAAGATGATGGACAACTATTCTGATTATGGTCAGATTCGATTCAAAATTTGTATGGTTTTCGGCGTCGGAGATTTCGATTTTTTATTACAAAAAATAATAGTTTAAAAAAACTAAAGAACACGCTTACTTCCCATGGACAAAAAAAATAATTGAAAATTTTATTTCTCTAATGTAAAAAAGTGGAGTGCTTGATAAAGTTCTCTTGAGCTCTTGAACGCTCTGTATTGTTAAATTAAACTAATATAGATAGAATGCACCCACGCTTTTTTTACATTTGAGAAATTAAATTGTCATTTATTTTTTACTTTTTAGTCCATGGGAAGTAAAGCGTGTTCTTTGGTTTTTTTAAACTATAAACTATAAAATATTGCTAAGGGTAGCTTATAGGCCGTCAGATAGTGACAGACTTAGGTACCCCATTTTCGCAAATAAGTATAGAATGGGGTTGAAAAGTATATCGATTTCGAGATAAATTTACGAGTAACTTCTGCGGATAACATACCGAGAATTCGATTTTGCAGAATGTTTATTTGTTTTCCTCGTGTTCCTATATAACTACGGTACGAAACTACATTGGATGATTATTTCTAAAAAAAATTGCTAGTATTTTTTTAGATTTGTGACATTAAAAAATATAATAATTTGGCTCTGGAAATGGAGATTTATTCATGGAATTTGGTGCCCTAGTTGACTTTTTGAATGTCTACCTAATGAAAAAAAAAAAAAAAAAAAATGATTCCATTCGGTTAAAAAATGTAAGTTTTATAAGGGTGCTTCTATCTTAAATGGGTCACACTGTATTCCTTAAAAGCATCTATATTATCGGAAATATTATTTTTAATTTCGTTAATATAATTTTCAAAGCACTTTTTCTCCTTAACTTTAACAGTCAATACAGTTTCACATAAGTATGTACACTCGTTATTATTATTACTGACAATTTAATTCATGTATAAAAAATCGCATATGCCACAGTGCAGTTGTCACTTTGACAGCGGCAAAAGTCAGCTTCAACTTTTACAGCGAAAAATACACTAGTGGTTTTTTCACTTATTCATTTGTTTATCAATTATCGCGGTGTTGGTTGCCAAAATGAATAGTTTGACACTGATATGTTTCTGAATTTCTTATTAATTAAATTGTCCTGCCGAATTACACTCGAGGTTTGTATTGATATCGGGTAAAGTGCTGTTCAAATTCTAAACTGTTTCCTTTAGCAATTTGACTCGAATAACTGTCAACCTAATAACACTCCACCTTCGGTGTCGTATTTTTAATAGTTGACAGTTATTCTCGTCGAATTGCTAGGAAACAGTTTCTCATTAACCAACCCAAATTTACCCGATAAAATACAAACCACTTGTGCAATAACAAGTGAAAAAAATTTATTTTGAAATACAATACGGATCTCCCAAAGTTACGCTGCTCGATTCCCAACACTGTGATTTAATTTCAAAATTTTCTTTGCCATTATTTTTAATCGTTCGAAAATCTCAACTTCACAATTAATCTGCCTTTTATTTAATATTTCATCACAAAATGAATGTGCACGATCTGGCTAAATTACACCAATTTGTAAAAACTTTCAGTGAAACATTGCCTGAAACATGTCTAGACGATGTGCTTTTTCATTTTCCGACCGACATTGTTAAGCCAGGCATTGAGTGATCCATAAAAACCAATTCGGGAACTTTCATTTCCATTTCCGATATTGATAATACTTTATTTTTGTTTGTTGACATTAGGTACGAGGCCCTCATATGTACTCGTGACTTCTGGAGCACTATTGTAAAGAAGATTGTGTTATAAATTTTACACATGCCTCCGCTACTGCAAAACATACCATATCGATCCTGCTGAACGTTCCACCTCAGTATATTTCTTTTATGTTTCAATAAAAGTACGGAAAGTGTGCAGGAGAGTTTCAAATGAATAAAACGAACAATTTAGATAAAGTAGAAATGTTCTTCCACAAAGTAACAAATTTGATGCCAATATCTGTCAGATAACAACTACTTCCCCTTACGAACATTGAATTACAACTGAAATCCATTTGTGCAATGTACCTCTAGGAGGTCACAATTGCAAGTGCTAACTGCAATCAAGCATTGAATATTTATTTTAGGTGTGTTGACAGTTTGTATATATATGTATATATATATATATATTATACTACTACTGCAAGCTTTGTCCAAAAGATTTTTTCTTAATGACAATAAACTATATTTACTATTATTATTTTTGTTTGCATCCGTTTGGATTATACCAGTCAGGCCCTGTCTCCGGAGCTTCGACACACCCGGAGGGCGCGCTGGTCACATTTACCCAGATAGCCACTCCCCACGTCCGTGAGGTGAGCAACTACTGGATCCGAGAATCATGTGCCCTGAGCAGACGGAGTGAACCAAGGATGCATTCGTCCGGCTAAAATTTCTGCCACATCACGGCAAGCATGTATGATTTTTAGATTATAGAGCAGCGTGTCCATCATTCCACCAAGGACCCCTATAATCGGAATCACCAATTTAACAGAATAGTTTGGGTATAGCCTGCGGAGTTCAGAGAGTAACTTTCGATATTTGGTCCGTTTTCCCTCTCTTTTCGGACGATGTTCGTTTTGACAGGAGTCGAAAACTTTATGACGAATATCGTCCTACTTTGATGGTCGAGGAGGACTACATCAGGCTCATTTGCTTGTATTTGCCTGAGGGTGGGGAAATAGTTCCAATAGATTCGGTACCTCTCATTCTCCACAACGGACTCAATATCCCCCGGAGCACAAGGCAACACTGGTGTCTCGTCTATACCGTACAAGGGTCGTAGATGGTAAAACACTCGTAGAGACGCGTCATGCCTATGGATTTAGGCTGAGACCGCATAAGCTTGACACGCAGACAGCAAATGCATTATGGGCTCAGGAGCCCCACGACATGCTCTCCATCTAATGTCCGAGACCTCTATACCCATCACGCGACTATGGTAGACACCATCCTGGCAATCCGTTATGAATTCCTTGGTCTCCGACTTCAGCTCACTTGACCTGAGAAAAGCGAAGGTCATGTTTTTGGATAAGGCAATATGTCATTGATATTCTTGAAGAAGACCCCATGCATTGGCTTATCCTTGTGCAGCTGCAGGAGCACTTCTGTCTCCACAGCTTTAATGTAAGCTTTTTGCTGAACGAGCTCGAACTCGGTGACAGAGTTTGGGTCACCCCGTTCAGTGTCGAAAACGAGACCAAGTTCATCGGCCGCCCGTGCTGTTGCCTTGAAAAGGAATGCTCCGATCCCTGCTTTTTCATGGTCACAGACCAAGCAGAGAAGAGGATCTGAACTCCTAATAACTTTACAGGCTCCATCCAGTACCATTCTGTTATGTAGACACTCCAAACTCAAAGGTCCTACGGTCTCCCTGCTGTCTGGGAAAGTACAACCGTGGAACGGACTATTTAGGATGCAAGCTCCTATTAAGATGCATAATTTTACGAGTTTTCACGTCGAGTTGTCGCAGCTCATCTTGAGTCCATTTCACCACTCCAAAAGAGTAGAGTAAGCTCGGAACGGCAAGCATATTAGTTGCAGCAGCTTTGTTCTTCCCCGATAGTTCTGATGACCAGCTCTGTCGGAGTTCGTGCTGATACTTGCCGCAGAGAGAGTTTTCAACAGTGGTTACCTCTTGAGAGCGGCGCTGTTCCACTCCTAGGTAAGTGTACGTCTCTCCGGTATCAAGATGATGTAGGATGCTTCCATCTACGAGCGGGACTTCCTCTCTGTACTCCTCGCATCGTCCTCTTTTGAGATGAACCGTGGCACATTCGTCGATCCCAAACTCCATTCTGATAGCATGCGTGTACTCTTGCACCACCCTCAATGACTGATGTAGATCCTTTCCTCTGGAGGCATATATTTTGAGGTCATCCATGTAAAATAATTGTGTGACCTTGTGCCTCCGGTTGCTGGGGGTGCCGCAGTTGTAACCACGGGTATTTTTGAGTGCAACGGACAATGGCAGTAGTGAGATGCAGAAAAAAATAGGGCTGAGGGAATCTCTCTGAAATACGCCCCTTCTAAAGATTACCTGCTCTGTTTAGACTCTGACGTGACCAGATCTTATGGTGAAGCAAGTCCTCCAGAGCGGTATCAGTTGTCTAATGCATCTCACTATCAGATCGGGCACCGCAAGGCATCTGAGCAAATGCAAGATAAGCTCATGCGAAATTGTAGCAAACGCCTTGCGGTAATCGATCCAGGCCATCGAAAGGTTACGCTTATACCGCACGGAGTCCTGCGTTATACATCTGTCGATGAACAGGTTCTCCTTTCAGCCAGCGACCCCCTTCTTTGACCCTCTTTTTTCATATATCCGTTCATACACTGGGTCAACTACGGAGAGTATTGGCATTTATAAGATGCGAGTAAACATCTTATAGCATGCGTTCGAGCATGTTATCGGTCTGTAATTATTTGGATCAGACAAATTTCCGTTTTCGGGGATGTGCACAGTACAATAACGAGCTCTTTATACATTCAGTAACAATAACATCTTTTAGTGAAAGACTGAAAATACCAGCATATGGAACCTGAATTATATATGTAGCATATCTGCTACATTGCGTAGCAAAGGGTAAGTTGAAACAGTATTTCAATTAACATCTCATATTATATCCACTCGAAAATGGCTCAATTTTTGCTTATACACTTTTAAAAGCAATTTGTAATTTTTGTCAACTTTTGAACTAATTTTCCCTAATGACTTACAAAAAAGTGGTATGGTAATTAGTGGGTCAATCTCTTATTGTCACGTCCAAATGTTACATTAAAATGTGTTAAAGTTATATTTAGAATGATATATAAGCGGTGGGGATTTGTGGTGGAAATACACGCACCACTTGCAAAAACTTTTCCCATTCGAAGTAACAAATCCTTTTTAATTGTCAAACGGCCTGACGTGACTGCTAAACCAACTCATTATGTCTTGTGGCAGGTCAACAATCCCCTTTTTATGGGATGACACCCCGATTTGTGGAATGACGCTGAAAATATAAATGCTCGTAGGTCGATGGCGACGTTGTTATAAATCACCAGCTACTTAGGAATTAACGCCACTTCAAGTGGTGCACTTGTTTGAGGAAGACCGCGGCGTGGAACTGAATTTTGACGTTCAACGTGTCTTGATAAATTTTTTTTATTCATTCGTAGATTTGTAAGTTAGACTTTCGGTTGTGGTGCGGTTATTCTAGTTTCGGTTTCGGTAAACTAGTACCTTTTAAAAACATTGACGTCTAGGACTATAATCTAGTATGATTGGGTTTTGAGACGAGGATCGATTGTAGCACCACCAAACTTGGTATGCTAGTAGTTGGAACCATGATAAACACGAAAAAAACTTGTTTACCGAAATTCCAGGGGTGGAACATATTTTTTTGTTTTCGTTTAAAAATAAATAAATATAGATTTTATCCACAATCACCTTATAATTGAAGTTTTATCCACACTTATGAACCGTATAAAGTACCACTTTATCCACTAGTGGAATAATGAAATTACTTTATTCTACTAGTGGATAATTTAAACGCTCGAGCTTCGCTTGCGCAAATAAAATGATATCTAAAACACTTATACAATAAATAACTATTAGCTGTAATCTTGGAAAGTATATGAATTATTGGAAAAACAACTCGACAAGGTGAAAGACAATTCAATTCTCCACAAAAATGACTCCCAGTAATTTTTTACGAAATGCGCGCGTTTTCTCAGAAAACGTGATTGAACACGGACATCAAATTTCAGATTTACGCTTATCCGCCGCTGAAAGTTCTGGCGGAACCGAATATTTGATTGGTCATAACTGTGCTAAAAACTATCGGAGAAGGAAAAGGAAAAGTTCATATGGTTTCTGAAAACTCCTACCTTCTCATGCAAATATAATATGCGAGTATTTGAGTCCCTAAAATGTGTTTTGTCGCACTTCAGGGAGATGTTTGCGGACGATCCAAAAATCTTGAATAATTTAGTAAATATGGAATTATTATACTAAAGCAGCAACCCATACCCTCTTTCGACTATATACAACAATTTTAAAGTAGTGATCGGTACCACTTATATATGCCAAAAAACTTTGTTTTACTCCTGCCTCATTTTCAACGTACCCATAAAACCAGCGTTCTCTTCAGTAAATGTTGAAAATAATCGCTTATTCATATCCTGCATATATGTTTAATAACACTATTGTGAAGCGCAAACCTCAAGCTTGAAATCACATACTTCATTTTTTATGAAGGATGTGTATGAGCGATTATTTTCAACATTTACTGGAGAAATTGCCGGGATTATGGGTGAGTTTAAAACTGAGGCAGGAGTAAAACCCAGTTTTTTCTTTGGCATGTATAAGTGAGACTGGTCTCACTAGTCTAAAATCGTTACATATGGTCCAACGAGGGTACTGATTTCTGCTTCAGTATAATTATTTCATATCAACTAAAATATCTACTTATTACTTTCGGATCCTCCGTAAATATCGTAGAAGGGTTATGTGAAGTGGGATAAAACACATTTTGGGTACTCAGATACTCACATATTATATTTGCATGAGTAAGTAGAAGTCTTCAGGAACGATATGCACTTTTTCTTTTCTTTCTACTATAATTTTTAGCAAAGTTAGGACAAACCTAATTTTTGGCCCTGCCCGAAATGTCAATGGCGGGTTAACACGAGCTTGAAATTTGATATCGGAATTCAATCAGGTTTTCTGAGAAAACGAGCGCATTTTGTAAGAAATTACCCAGTATATTTCTTGTGGAGAATTGAATTATCTTTCACCTTGTTGAAACTGTATTTTGATAAATCTCATACTTTCCGAAACAACAGCAAAAAAATTATAATATTTTACATAAATCGAACGAATATAGAATGACTGAGGATATTTCTGCAGGGTATTGAAATGTTTAATAAAAAATTCCACACTGTTTAAATTGTTTCTCTGAATTTTCCAGTTTCGTAACAGCACAGTTGAAATACTACTTTTAGAAAATCATTAATCATACTCAAACTTCGAATGAAATTCAGATCCTTTTTTCAAATAAAACTTTCTCTTGATCCAAAAATAGCTCCGAATACCTGTTTTGTACCAGACGTACATATGTTGAATTATACATTTTCATAGTGTAAATATGATTTATGTAACTATCAAAATATGCAATATGGCACTGCAGCACCTTCCTTTATTTATGTTATCTGTTGGCAACTCATCGCCTTTAATATTATTTTTCCAGAAAATCTTTGAAATAATATTTAGATTTGAATAATCGAACAGCACCTCACCAAATTTTATTAAATTTTTGTGGCAGATGAGCGGTATTGAAACCACTGTGAATAAAACGAATTTTCTCATTGGCACCATTTATCAAAATAACGAGCATTATTATTCTTAATTCAGTAAACATTTCTGTTCACGTTTAAATTCAATCTGAGTGAAAGGTATAGAAACGTAGTGAAACCGTCAACGGAGATACATACTTGAACTTATTAAAATAATCCAAAAAAACTGTATTTATTGAAACAGAGCGGTATATGAAAAAAAATTATTATCAAGGTGGCCGCTTAATGTCATGCATTTTATTTTAATCAACAAACCTCAGAGTAATAAAAGACAATAGAGTGGCCTTTTCCATCCTTGTCTTGAAGTCAACATAACTTTGTTTGTTTACAAGCGAGGGCCTCATACATCGTATTCAATCGGATATATTCATCGTTTTGTTCTGACCCTTGAAACCAATTATATCGGTTTGGTTTTTAAATATAAAGAAACGATATTACCCCTGCAGTACAAGTGGGGGTTCTGTGTCTCCTATCTAACCCCTGTGAGTCGAGGTATACCGCAGGGTTTGATCTAGGGCCCCTTATTTTCCACAATCTATAATCAATGTTTGAATTCCAGTATTCACAACACTGTCACTGGACTTTGGAGAAGAAGTAATGAAATTTTGAACAATGTTTACACGGTTCCTCAAAGATTATGCCTACAAATTATAGTTTTCGGTCCAGAGCGCTGCTGTTTGGTAGGAAAAAATTATAAGGAATCAACAGGGGATCAACATAGAACACTTGATGATGATGATTGGGGGCGGTTTTTAGTCGGACAAAACCATGGGCATGTAGGCCTCTCACCGCTGCTGTTGGAATAATTATCTGTTCCGTATCGAAAAATTCGCTAACGCTCTCAAAAGAATATAATGTTAAAGAATTTTTTATTTTTGTTGGCAGCTTATTGAAAATTTGGAGCCCAATATTGTTGGGCGACTTATAAACTACATTAGTCTTACAAACCGGTACATGGTAGTAATTTTTTTGGTGAGTATTAAAATTACAGATGCTTTCATTCAGCTTAAATTTACACTGGTTCGAATGAATAAAAACACATATTTCATAAATACAGTATCGGAAAGTTTTCATCTTCGGTATGGTGGTTTCGTGAGAGCGTGAAGAATAGCTTGCTATATGTTGAGAGAGCATTACAATTTCTCCTCTACTCGCTCGAGGAAGGGATATCGACGTGAGCTCTTAATTCGTTGGGTGGGATAACAGGATAGGCGCACAGTAGTGCGTCTCTCTTATTTATGTGGTATCATCATATAATAATAATAATAATAATAATAATAATATAACGTTTTTATTATTTTCAAAAAATGGCTTCAGTGACATTTGAGCAATAAATCAATATAGGAAATATTGAGTTCCTTGTTGCTCGCGTAGATTTCTGTCTATACCCCAGATGAAAAGTTTCCGATACTGTATACAGAAAAGCTACTGTTAAGATGTTCCATTTTTTGAAAAATGATTCACACGAAACACTATTGGTAATCTTGGCTAGTGATCTAATAAATCTTTAAGTAACATGACGAATGTAATTTTGATAACAATGATTTACAATGTTGTTTCCATGTTAGACAGTCGTCTATAGTTATTCCGATCCGAGAAACTGAAGTGATTCTTTATTGGGAAGTTCTATGACATTTATTTTCAAACTCAAGTCAGAGCAACTTTTTTGCCAATTGTGATGCCAATGCTAATAAAGTTAGTTTTTTTAATGTTAAAGTACAGTTTATTTAAAGAGTACTATTCACTTATATCATCAAAAACCTTGTTGCATTTCCTAACAAGCCATCATGTACCTCAGAAACAGTTAAAGATGTATCATCTGCATACATCACAAAGTTGGAATCCTCAGTTACAGTTTCGATATCATTTTTGAATAATACAAAGAACACCGGATTCAGGACTGATCCTTGAGGAACACCCATGTCTATAGTTGCTCTATCTGAATGTGTTCTACACGATCTATCATTAGTTGCCTTTGTTATGTATACAAACTGACTCTTCATAACAAGAATGAACCCAATCCCAAGCAATACCTCGTATACCGTATATGGAAAATTTGTCATTTTGGCCGCTATGTTAACCCTCCTTTGAAACCTTGGTAACCAAAATGAGGCAAGTAATAAAAACTTGCTGTTACCTGTGTATTGGGATGATGAAGCTCAAAATAATTCATGCAGAATTTTGTACTACCTCTTTAACTATCTCAGAGAGGTTCAGAAAACTCAATTTTTGGAAATGAAAAATTGCAGACTTTCCAAACAGCCCTTGTAATATACGATGCTCCAGGGCACGTACGTGAGTCACAGACGTCCTAATAATGAGATTCGAGTCAGCTACGAGAGAAGTCTTTATCACTTCATGCTGGGACGGAGAAGACCCGAAAAGCAGACCGACTGCATTCAGATTCGAGACATCTCATTCTTTTGATCCAGTATCATGAAAGCCTCTTTTCATACTCGGAAGTTGAATGAGAATGGGATCGTTAGCCTACGTCTAACGGAATAAAAACAGAGACGATATTGTTTTCATGACTGAAAAGAGATCATCGGTGTGAAGTCTTTCAACAAATTTTCATTCAAGAATTCTACCAAATGTTGAGAGGATTTTCAGAGAATTCAATCAAGAAGTATATCCTGGTACTGTCTGATATTGGGTGAAGGTAATAAAAGTTTCATAAACAATCATGATTTCAGTCTTGCGGTATTATTCTGTATTGCCAAATGTTAGTCAATCGAAATGTATCAATTTGATCATCTTCACCTAAAGATCAAATATCACTAACATTGTAGGATATGTTTATGGTTATATAAAGGTCGAATTTTTTGTAAAACAGTCATTTTGGTACTTGAAATTGTGAAATATCAGTTGATTAGAGTCAGAAAGAAAAGGTAGAAAAAAAGAGGGACGCATTTTGTATAAAAAAAATCGTGTTTGAATATGGTCAAATTTCAGGATTTGGAAGGACATCACTTGAAAAGTCCTTGAGATTCGTGTTCAGGAGATAAAACTACGTGAGTAATTACCACTTTTTTTACTACGAAAAGTGGCATCTGTGAATAATAGCAATAAGTTATTAGAAACAAATAACATGAGGTGAAGCATCCAGGATGAGGAGTGCCATACCAAAAAAAATCTAAAAAGATGTGGAAAATAAGGAAAAACATTGGAATAAGAAAACAGAAATAGAGCAGCAAATATTTTGGAAGAATTGAAAGAGATTAGGTCACTTTTGTATCAAATTGTTTAATTTTCTTTTAAAGTAGTTAGTCATACAAATATAATTTTTTTTCTGTCAATTGATTTTTTTCATATTTTCTGATTTTTTATCATTACTATCCACATCCAATAAAATGTTTTCAGCTGATTTGCTAGTTAATTCAAGTGGATCTTTTTAAACGGCCTCAAAATCTGAAATAAAAACTCACGAACCTCATTTCATAAGCATGCTACATATATTTGTACACAGTGTCTGATGAAGAGCGAGGATATGTCTTAAAAAAAAAACACCTGTGATTATAATTAGCAAACTTGTAATTTTGTCATTTGGTGAAGAATTTCGCATTGCATTATTTACCAGATAAATCTGGATCAGCCATAAATGCATGTTGTCTGCTTCACAATATGTGTACCTATAGGGAATGATGAAACTTGTGAATTATAAAGATGTCAAAAGGACGTGACAATAAATTGAATGGCCGATACGTTTTTATAAAGCCATAATATTACCTCTTAAAAACGTATAAACTATGAATTCTCAGCTGAGTCATCATCGGTTCAGGAATGAAACTTTAACAAACCTCCCGGAGATGTTTTTTGCTTAATGGGACAAGAACTAAGCACGGATTTACTGAAATAGGAAGAGTTTTGATGCGCTTAATAATAACGGAGATATAAAATAAACGGGAAATGTTGTTTCTACCTGTCTAACGAAACTAGTGATTAGTAACTTCGTTACAATTTTATAGCAACAAGAAAACAAACTATTTTAGCAAGTGAAACTTGACATTATTGAATTTGTGTTTAACTCAAAGTCAAGGAGTTCTGTGTTGAAACTGTCGGATGTTTTGGACTCATTAACACTTAACGACACATCAGGTGTGTTACAAATACAAAAACAAACAACAGCCTAACGCGTCAACTGCAGATCAAACTGATTAAATTTCAGACACTTCTAATTTTCACGGAATTGATTCGTAACCATTCACGTAGTAGTTTTATTTTTGATTCAATTCGTGTCTATGACAAGGACCGGTTGACGATTAACCAACCACGTTACATCTAACTTGCTCAATAACGTTATCGTTAGCAAGCTTGTTTGACACTAACACAGCTAAAGGACGTGAATGCGACGTGACAATTGAATTGAATCGACGATACGTTTCAACGATGTCTCAAAAGTCGTTGAAGAAATGAAATTGTGATGATTTCGAAGGCTCTTACAACGTATAAACTATGTATTCTCAGTTAACAGTTAGCGAAACTCACGGGGATGTTTTTTGCTTAGTGGAACAGGGACTAATTATGGATTTACTGATATAGAAGTTTTTATGCGCTTATTTATAATGGAGATTTATAATGTAAGGAAGATACTGATTCTCTGCCTATCTAACAAAACTGGGTAATAAGTAACTTTGTTACAATTTTAAAGCAACAACTAACTTGAAAGTAACTAATTGTCAACAAAGAAACCAAACTTTGTAGTTTTCAGAGGATCATAAGAAACATGAAAAGTTTTGAGCAGTTGTAACGTTTGGGAATGGCAGTTTGAATAGAAAAAGGTCAAATGCTGATAATCGTATACCGCCGTTGGGAGGCCAGGATAATTCCGAGAATCAACCCCAATTCGATCTTTATATTATTAGTTAATATCGTCACAAATAATACTTATATGGAAATAGGTCATTCGTTGTAAGATTTATGCAAATTTTTTTACTTTGAAAGTGAACAGGCAACTAAGGACATCTGACTCGCTAGAAAAATGGCAGTTTTGGTGATCGTTTCTGCCAAGAAAGATAATTAAAATTTCCGTGTGCGAGTCCTATTTGTACGTGGTGATTACCCAATTGATGTCACTTAATAGGAAAAGTTATAGGTAGTTAATTAGGAATGTAGAACACAAAAGTAGGGTTGAGAATACCAAGATCGCTCAAGTAACGAGATCTATTTTACAGGTTAAAATCCTGGGGGGTGAGACCATCCCCTCTCCTCTGGAGAGAGAAGGACAGACCTGGCCATCCTTGAACTTTGAAAACAAGGAATCAGTTGATATGTGTTTTTTTTTAAGCAGTAAGACGAGTGAAAATTCCCAGGTCAAGGCCTCAGTGGAGGCCTCAGCGGAGGCCTTGACCAGAGTTAGTACTGAGTTAGAAGAACCAATCAGCTCTGAACCAATTAATTGATTGTGTGTGTTCCAGTGTTTCTGCTCGTCACCAACTGGACCATAGAGACGGGCGAATGAGTATGGACTAGGTAAGCGAGTTTGTTCAACCTGGAGGTACATATATGATTTCATATATGACATGACCTCCTGAGTCGGCAATGTTGTGTTTGAACCCTTATTATCTGTTTCACGAACTAATTCATTCACTCAAGAATTAGATCCATTCTATTATTTTTCAAACTAGAATCCATGTATGTTAACCAAAGAAATATATTATATATTTTACTCTAGAATGCTGATACCATAGGCCGAAAGTGATGTAAAAAGTTTAGACTAGTGAGCACTGCGCATGTGCGTCATCAGTGATTTCTGTAGCAGACCCGGTTTCAGCAAATTATTATGGTACTGGTAATAGTGAGCGTTATAGAAGGAAACATTCAAGAAATGTATGTTGTTCTACTACTATCATTTGTGCATACATATTGTTAATTCTCAATCTCAGGAAGTGTTCTTAGTTTATTTTACAAGCTTTCATTTAGTTTCATCTGTCCCGGTGGTAATGTCTGTAATCAAATATTATGATTAGATTCTATTCAAAATTGGTGTCCGAGTGTTTTTGGTGTCGGCAATTATGATTCTTCTGTCAATATTGAAAAATTCAAGATGGCAGCTCCAATATGGTGGACAAATTTTGTAATTATGATTAGATTCTATTCAAAATTGGTGTCCGAGTGTTTTTGGTGTCGGCAATTATGATTCTTCTGTCAATATTGAATAATTCAAGATGGCGGCTCTAATATGGCGCACAAGTTTTGTAATTATGATCCAATTCTATTCAAAATTTGTATCTGGGGGTTTTCGGGGTCGAAGATTATGATTTTTTCGTTAAAATTGGAAAATTCAAGATGGCGAAACCAATATGCGGGGGCTTTGTCTGAAATACATATATCAATGCTTACTAACTAAAAAGTACAAAATAAAATAATATTAAAAAAACTTTTTAAAAAGTAGCTTTTATTTGAATCTATATTATGAAAGATGATTGGAAATAAGATCGGAAAACTATATCGTAAGAAAAGACGAAAATTAGGGTTTAACTTTTGATGAACAAAAGTTGTTCGTCCTTATTTTATTTTATTTCATACTATACCTAAGTCTCTTCAATAGTACACCAGAAGATAGTGAATACCTATTCAATTCAAAAACAAAAGTAACCGTTGGTGCAGCGGTCTAGGTCACAGCCGGTTCAATTCAGGAGTGTAAGAGAATTTTTCTCAATTATATGGGAATCGATAGGGGAACACATGCCTTGTTGAAGATATTTATTCCAGGTATTTTCCCTTTGCTTCCACACCACAACACGAAACAGTTCATTGTTTATCTATCCTAGAAGAAATACTATCTGTTTTATAAGAAAATATCTAGCAACAAAATTAAAGCTAATTCAAGAACAATAAAAGAACTGGCAACAAATACAAACACTACAAAAAACAAGACAAAATCTGAAACGCTGAAACATAGAGATCACAAACAAACAAGTAGGCTGATCTGAAATATCATAAGCATATACCTAAAACCGTCTCTGAATGCTGTCAAGTCTGCCTGTTAATGAATAAGCGCTGTTGCACGATCATTATAATTATAGTAGCATCGTAGGATACGTTATTGTATTTGTTTCCTTCGCGCCTAAAATTGAGAGTAATCTATCTCTATACGAGTATTTCGGTTTCACAAAGTCGTGAATATGCTGAGAAATTTTTCTCTTTTACATTGTATGGGTTTTATTGCCTCATGACCTCCCTGTTGATGAACATGCGTACAACGGTTTTCAGGTTGCATATGCGTCCCGCTTTTCTCCGTGAGTATTGGTGGGATTAGCATTCTAGAGTAAGATATATAATATATTTCTATGATGTTAACGCCAACCTGACATACAAGATATACACTAATCAAAGTAGAGGGGTGTTTAAGCGTTGAAAATGGAATTTAACTCCTATTAAATATACGCCAGGCAAAAGCCAAAGTATTAGTTCAGTCGAGTTAGTCACACATATGTTCTTTATTCACCCCGTAAGGAACACTGTTATATCATCAACACTCAACGACACAGCCTTTTATTTTCCGGGTCGACGACATCGGCTAACGGACACAAAGGTGTGTCGCGAAGAAACTCAGCCTTCAAACTTTCAACTCAATTTCGCTGCCAGTCGAAAACTCCTTGGTGACGGTGACAAGTCGAAGTTTCTACCAGCAGCGACACCATTAATTAGCTGCTAGTCACGGGAGCTAATTTGTCCCGAAGCCAGTATATCAGAACGGCATAAACGTTGCCCCGCCCACTCTCGAGGCCAGGGCCCGACTTATATTCCATACGAGTCTGACGTCTGTCTGCAATCCCACCGTTTCAGGACGTGAAAGGGAAAGCGCGTTCGAAAGGGAGTCGATGGCATTCGAAGTTTTCCAACGCACGCACCGTTGTTGATATTGAAGCATAATTTCTTCGATATTCAGGGTATTCTTCGAGAAATACGATTATTTAAGGTTGTGATTCTACATGGAGAATGAGTGATAGTTTGATTCGAATACTATGGCCAAAAATGTTCCGTTACGAGAATACTGGGTGTTGAAATTTGAGGAATAAAAAAGAAATTAATTAGTATTTCCGAAACCTCTTGATATTTCAGTAATATTCAGTACGTAGTGACATTCAATAAAGACGGTGTATTTTACCGTCAAATTACCATCTCTCGGTCTATAGTGGGTGCATTTTGCAACAACTATATTGAAAATTACTAAATGTTCATTGTAGCATATAGGTACATATTTTAACAAGATAATACGAATTGCCCCTCCTTCACTTCCTGTTGAAAAAGTTTACTTCTCGAGGTGTATTACAACACATATATTGAAAATTACAAATTTGTGAATGTTCGTTTGAGCATGAACAGATTTTGTTACAGATGATACGAGTTGATACTCCTTCACTTCCCGATGAAAAATTCCATTTCTCGAGGAATTCAGAGGTTGTATTTCACAAGACTTGACTTGAAAATTCAAAATGTATGAGAAGTGTTTATTGAACCGTAAAGGTATTTTAACAAGATGATACAAATTGCTCCATCTTCATTTCTTGATAAAATAATTCCACTTCCCGAGGAAACCTGAGGTGTATTTTATAACACTTAAATTAAAAGTTTATGTGTTCGTTGGAGCATGAAAAAATGATGACGAAATGATACGAATTGCTTCTCGTTCACTTCCTTCTGTGTAGGTACTCATTCAGAATATCACAAGCAACAAAGCGAAAATTTTTAGGACAAATTTTCAACTTATAATGCATAATTTAGCATTTATTTTACCAAATTGTTGTTTTTAATGTTTTTTCTCTGTAATTTTATACCTATATAATTGTATACCTATTTTACAGTTCTAGGATAATGAATACTAGATAGCCTCAGTCGACAAAAATATATAATTTATAAATGTGGAAAAAAAATATATTGAATCCAAAAGTTTCTGAATTTGGTGAAAATGCTTACTGTTGAATATGTCAAAAGGCCCGCATTTGCCGTCATCTTGGAAAAAAGGTGCTCTTTTATGGTTTTTGGTCTATAACTCTTTATTTATTAACTTTACCGAAAAAGTTGTAGTGAGAACATTTAATCCTCTACAAAAAAGATTCGATTCAGTTTTTTCATAAAACTAATATTTTCCTTGTGAATGGACGACGAACTTGATGCAGATCGGAGAATCGCTCTTAACGTATGCTTAATAAGCAGCAAAATATGAATTCAATGGCGCATAACGGTCCATGTAAATCTCTGTGAAAACTCTGCAAAACAGAAATTTATATTCGATTCGTAAAATTCAATCATTGTTAATATTTGTTCATTTTCCACATTTTTTTTACTAACTTTAGTGAGTGCGTTGTTTTTTTTTTGTAGTTTTTTGATAACTGGTACTGAAGCTATTAACATCGACCAGCATAATAATAATGAAGGGATTTTAACTTTTAAACTGTAATTTGAAGCAATCTATTGCTGCTCATTATTCCCTAAGCTATGACTTGTCACAAACATATTAAGATTGTAACGTGATCAAATAAAAAAAATAAAAACCTATTCTTATGCGATGAATCAATGCTCCACGCATAGGAAGATCGCCTCGAACTTGTGGTTGACAATGCGCTTTCTTCATTCTCGTTAACGTCCTCGTCTCCGTCTTCATTTTCATCATCGACTATTTTCAGTCCATTGTATCAGTATCCATGACAATGATTGCAAACCGATGTAATATGTTATTCTACAAAAGAATATATGGCTGCCATCACGGCCATGACTCATTGAATATGGCTGCCCTCACGGCAATGACTCATTGAACTTGTACCCCCGCTCCTGGATTGGACAATGTGTATATATTTATATCTGTTTATGCCATGTATTTTATAATTTTATAACTATTACAATTTTTAACTTTTATATGTTTTATATATTTTTAAATCTAACTACTCTGTAATTTGACTTATCCTATCTGTATTACTCTGTTTGTACACCTAAAGGATCAATAAATCTATACTATACTATACTATGGATCCCTGCTTTTCTAGCCCCACACAACCCTATACAGCCAGTTGTACATTTGTACAGTCGAAAAGAATGCTGCCTATGGATGCTCCTTCTGTTGGTGATAGTTCGCATAACAAAAGTATATGGACAGATTGTTGCAGATTTTCGTTCATCTCGAAACTGTAATACAGGGATATAGAACACTATAATCCTCAGCTGACGAAATATGGAAGAAGAAATATTATAATATACGATACAGGATCATTCCTATTAAATGTTTTGTTGACAAACCCAAAAATGTTTTCATGTTACAAACAGTTTGAGTTATTGATATTTGCGATTGCCCAGTTTTCTCATTTCAGTCACCTTTCATTCTTGAGAAATTCAGATCTATTTTCTCATCAATCGTTGTTTCGAAAATTACCCTGCTATTCTATTATGGCCCACCGAACAAGAGCTTGCTCTGCGAAAGCCTCCCAACGTTAAATTCAATCTGACTCGTGCCATTCACCCCCAACGTGCGTGTATTAAAAAGCGACGACGCGACGATTAAACGGGTCGGAGAAGACTTTCTAGAGAGACAAGATTATCCTTTTTTTTTTCTGCGTGGGAAAACAGACAAGAACATTTCCAAAGCTTTGTAAATTTCTTAGGAATATTCATGTAAAAAGTATGTGTAAAGATAAGCTCAGACATGTCATTGTTCTCCACTGGGGTGGCTATAAGAAATACTTTTTTGTGAAATTTTTCGAAACGTACATGCATCGTCTTGAAATGAACAATATTCGTAAGTTTGAGGTTCTCTGCAATTTTATTAGTAACGAAGTTTCGGGCATTAACATCTAGTACCGGGGCAACCAAGCTTTGCTTTTTGGGAAATTATTTAGATACGAATCACATACTCATTACTTATGAATATATTTTCGCTGGCCTTGAACTGCCATTAAACGGTAGCCCACTAGAATGCCGTTATCGTATATGACGTAGCTGTACGTGTGGCGATGTAATATCGTTTATGAAAATCTTACCTGTTTAATAAGGTTTCACTTACTTGCGTACAGTCTGATAAGCGCTTAGTGCTCCCTAATTGAGAATACTTTTTGAAAGTGCTTAGTAATCGCGAGCATTTCACAAATAAAAGTGCTCAGTGCTCGAGATTTCGGAGCAGTTTTCAAGAGTGCTTAGTGCTCGAAGCACTTTTTGTCAGTGCTCGGCACTGCTCTGTGCTGAGCTCAGAGTAATAAAAGGACCATAATACAAACTAAGATTGACAACTTGATCCGAATGAAATGAGCGGGCATAGAAACTTTCCGAATGAATACAGACTTAACATGTATGAGGCCCTCGCTTGTAAACAAAGTTATGTTGACTTCAAGACAAGGATGGAGAAGGCATCTCTATGGTCTTTTATTACTCTGAGGTGCTAAGTTCTCAGTGATACTACATAATTCGTTTTCAAATATGACTACTCTGGTGATCTAACGATATATATATATTTATATATGTGGAGAGGTAGTCTTGACTGACTAGTTAAAGAAAAACTTGGGACAATCTTGAGGATGCAGTCAAATCACTGGGCTTTGTCAAAGAAAACTCTTTGTTATCCTTATTGTCAAGCTTTCGGAACTATATTTATTCCTTCATCGGGACAGATCTATAAAACGAAATTTGGACGTTGTACAAAAAGATGGGTAAAATACAAAAAAATTATTACTTACAACTTGAGGTTAAAAGTAAAAGTCAACGTGCACAACATGAAACGTTCCATATTTTCAATAGTCACTTAGACATGGATACATCAGTATAAATTAATTATTTGTTAATTGAAACATTACAATATTTTAAAAAATCTTATTTATATGGAGCACATGGTTTGTCTACAGGAAAGAGACATCAACCAAAGAGAGAGAGCGAATCAATTTTGAAAGATGACAATATGTCAACGAGTAACCAGTATTACCAACCAAGTACTACCAAACAATGTGAGCAACCTACACGAGAAGACGGAGTCTGAAAGCACATCAGTACCAACCTTTACCTCGGTTTTGAAAAACCGGAAATTCAGGTCAACCTGTCACGTAGTTTCAGACTAAATGTCATTTGGGGAAACTGGAGGGAAAAGTTCCAGTTTTAAAATATAATTATAAATTACACTCAAATTTTGTAGATCAGTTTTCTTGTTCATACTATTGGTACCACTCTTTATGTAATACATTTCTTTGAATAACCTTTTTGGTAAATTATTTTGGGTACATAAAACAGAAACTTGGCTGTAATCCATTACATGCCTTTTTCAATAACATGTTCAGCAAGTGCACATGTGGATTTATTCAAATTACAATCACTTTTATGCGACGTTAAGCGTCCTGATAAATTTCTAGATGTCTGTCCAATATATTGCAGGTCACAGGACGTGCAGGGAATTTTGTAAACTACGTTTGACTTTTCAAAGGGATTTTAATTTTGGAAAACAAAGTATTCGTCGTGGTGACGATACGTTGTGCAAATTTTATGTTTTCATTTTTGAACACATTTAAAAGTTTAGGAGTTAAAGATTGAATAAATGGTAAGGAACAGAAAAAATTAATTTCATTGGGAGGTATCTCAGCATTGGGTCCCTGAAGTTCAATTAGTGAATTATTTAAATGATTTGCAATTATATTGTTATCAAAATTATTATTATGTGAAGTACTATGTAACAATTTATTTACCAATTTAGAACAATATGCTACTTCTGAAGTGAACGAGTAGAATTAATTATAATCTAACTGGCACTATTCCCCAAAAACTACCACAATGACACCTCAATGACGTGTCCTCAATGACGTGTCCTTAATGATGGTATCTAAAATAAGCTATCACACAAATATTGTACACAAACAAGCAGCATCATATCATACAATAACGCCATGGCATTGTACATTGGGTAAAATTCATTAAGGAATTTGTAAAATTCGCACGAACAGACCATTATTCATGAAAAATTAATTGAATGGTTTTCGGAGCGTCGTTTTTGCAAAGGTAATCAAATCCTTGCCGTGAAAATGGAAATGAACATTAATTTTAAAAAAAATCACTCTCGTTTTCGTTGTTTCGTGAAATATTTAAAAATAGGTTTTTGTCATGAGGAACTTTGTTACACAAGTATGTAATTCATCAGTTAGAGGCAGAAGTTGTTTTCTGTCAGACGTTTGCCCAACTTGATAAAGAAAGTTAGGTTGAAATATTTGTAAAATATCTCACTTTCTCACCCCAAAGTCGCGCTAGTCATCCATGTCATTATACAGTGCGGTCGAAAAATGGAAAATGTCAAAAGCAGGTAGGAGCATTTTCCAGCTAACCCTCATTTGACTTCCGAAAGGGATCTTGCAATACCTCAAAGAATAACTGAAGCAAAAATAATTTCAATGCAAAAAAATTTGTTTTCCTCACTGAATTGTGCATGGAACAAAACCATTTCCAGGCGGAAGTTTGCTTTTATGCACGGGAGAACGACTATCGTATAACCACTACCTGGCTAATATGTTCATGGGCAGATTCGAAATGAAAGCCAAAGAAACGTCAGATTATTTTCCTAGAATATGGGTATTCTTGGACATACATTTTTAGTTACAACAGCAATAAGTAATATGCGTGATGATGAAAGATTTAATGAATATTGTATTTGGACCCAATTCGTCTTATTATTTCCGATAGACCTCTAACATGAGGAAGGCACCCCAGGTAGCAAGCGTACGTCATAATGACGTACTTAATTAGTGATTTCATGACGGTAGACGTCATCGACGCAAAAATGACGTCTGCCAGACGTCATTCAGTGGACGTTACTGTGTCGTCTTTCACATGACGTCATTATGACGTAATTCTTTGGTCACTAATGTTACACAAAAAATAGAAGAACGTTTTAAATAAAAAATCCAACTAATTATATATGTCCCATAAAATGCTTTATAGCAGATATTTCTGAAAATTATTTCATTGAAGTGGCTAGTGATGATATATTTAAATTACCTGTACCTATATCGAGTCACTTTTAAAATAGCGTAAAATAACCATTGCCTTCATCCCGTGGCATAAAGGTACATAATTTGCATATACAATCAATAGAATACACACTAAATCATTATTTACCTAAAAACGTATAACTCAAAAGTGAATCAAATAAAAATACCAACATATGTAAAGAAATCAAATTTCTTATTATTTTCGTCATTTTGTATTTCCCGCGAAAGTCACCAGTTGTCCGACACCGACACATTCGCATCGGATTGGTTCGGATTAAGCAACATGGCCGTCGTCGATGCTTCCTTCTATGAACATGTGCAGTGGAATGTCGATGGTATTCGTTCTTTATATCTATGTGTTTTGGTGTCACCATTATTCTCTGGTTGTCGGAAGATTTCATTATGCATAAATATAGAAGTGATAGTATTGCAGAGTTTGGTAATAGTTGTGTGTTACAGTGGTTACAGTGTTCAAAGTGTTTTTAGCTGTAGAGTTCAAATAAACAATATGAAGGTGCCTTTATAGTCGTAAACTCTGAGTGGTTTACTTCACTAAAAAAGCTAAATATTTTGGCCGCCCTACAAAGAAAGGCAATGAAGCTTACTTATATTAAAAAGCGGTAAAACGAGAAGGATATACTTCCGATAAATAGACATTATATTCCATTAAAAAAATGTGTTTACACTAGAGGTATGTAATGTGTATTTTGATTTAATTAATTTTTGACTATTGTACTAGATGGTTAGTAATAATTGAATAAAAACTATAGTCATATTAAGTGCTATATAAACAGCTTAATCCAGTGTGAAAAATTCAATGACATTTTTACTGACTTTTAGCAAGAAAAACTTATAGTAACTCTTCCGAATTAAGTACATATTTCAGAATGATCTGCATAATTAAGTTTTATAATAGTTTTTTACTGTATTACTTACTGAAACGAAATTGTTTTATGTTGTTATAAATAAAAATTCTTTCCATGATCACGAGTTTCTTAATCCTTTGCATCAAAAAAATTAACCACGACATTGACGTTTCCTAATCCACCTAGATTATATCAGTCATTGATCATCCAGTACACTGCCTTCTAATTTTTCTGTGTGATTGTGATTCTTTCAAGAAAAATACGAATATCCCAACAGTTGCTACAAGTATTGTGAAAAAACATTGCATTTTTTGCTTCATATCCCCAAATTAACTAAAAAAGTACGTCTCAATGACGATGTTTATAACGTTTGAGTGACGTCATATGTACGTCTTGTGTATGACCTAACAGGTCATATACAAGCTATATGTAACGTCAAAATGACGCCATATACTGACGTCATAATGACGCTGACATTTGACCGTCATTTAGACGTCCGAATGACGTCAACTCTGGGGTCAATATGACGTCTACCATGACCTATAAGATAAGTCATTATGACGTACGCTTGCTGCCTGGGACAGCATTGAGACTTTTCATGGTGACCTTTTCACCGCCCGAAACGTTGCATTTTGGAGGTTTGGCTTTTCTTAAATTTCTTGCAGATTCGCTTCGTAATTCTTCTTTAACATCAACAGGTAGTTTTTCAATTCCGGCGTCTATGTTCTCGACGAGTTCTTCTGTAGGTATTGTCGATGGTGTGATATTGATTTTCTCCCTTAGCTAGCAAACTGATGATTGGTCAATTGGATTAATTGACAAAAACCAACTTCATGCCTAGTTTTAGATTCATAGACTGTTTTTTCTGGATCTGGCTGAATTCCCTCTTCTGTGTCTCATTTGAAGACTGTCAAATATTTTCCTAGTCTTTCTGCTCCAGTTCCAATCTTCAGGTGATATTGCAAAAGTTGTTCATCATTTCTTGCTCCTTCCTGCTTATGTGTCTGATGGATTTTCTTCCGTAATGAGGCTGTCCATCCTGTTATATATTTGCTCAGCTTGTGAGTGGTTCCTGTATCTGCAACGTAACATTATCCAACAAGGATGTATTTAGAAGCCATAGAAATATACAAGAACAAAGAGAACTTGAACACGAAGAGGGAAGACAAACCCATGTCCACCGAATCGCGCGAAAAGTACGACCATCACATCATTATAAATGATGTGCCAGAAACGAAGCATCAGTTTCAGTTGATACTTCGACCACGAAAACATGTCGATCGGATCAAAATCGCACCCTGTTTTTAATGAAGCGAACAAACTTTTCGAGTTTATTGAAAACGATGAATGATCCCAGATGTTTATTATTTCATTACCGGGATAACACACTTCCATGAGAAGTCATTTCCTGTTCTGTTAACGCTTGAATGAGTTGAACTCGAAATTGAATCTTTTTTTTCTTCATACGAAACGAGTTCAGCACATAAAGAGCCAAACAGGATCGTAAATATTCGTACGCGAGCAGTTAACATTTCAACTGTTTGTCCAATTACTTCCCGGTGCGGTGGCATACTAGACAAGAGAAGGGAAACTTACAAGTTGCATTACTTCCAGTAACGAATACAGAAGAAAGTGAAGTGAAACTGTGCAATGGAAATTGAAAAGAGTTTTCAGAAAAGTGAATATACTTCTGAAATGATACCGATATGAAGGAAACTGAAGAAAGTGTTACATCTGCTGATAAAAACTAGCTGAAGAACTCTTTGTAAGGAAATGGCAAAGAATATGAGTACAATTGCCGAAGCAAGAATGCCCATAAAAAACGCACTTATGCAACATTTACGAGAAAATCTACGTTTTATTTCAATGACTCAGAACTTTTGGTGATGGTACAGGAGCAGAAGAGAGGTCAACCTTCACCGCTCTGTTTAACGGATGAAGCATACTTCTCATGAAGTTTCGTTAATAGACGAATACCCCTTAAATGCATAAGTGTCAAAAGAAATACGTAAATGCATAAGTGGGTCCTTTGTGGACCCCGAATCAAAATTCAATGAAAAAAAGGAATGATATGAGATGAAAGTTATTGCAGAAGTGAAAGTAAACATTTTTATTCCGAACATATGCCTATTAAGCAACAACATTCATATTTGCAACCGAAATTGCTAATTTTCATTATGACACACATTACACATAAAACCTTCAATCTTTCTGTGCTTTTCGCAAACAAAATTAGTACAAAGCTTGCAGATTCGTCTTCTTTCCGAGGACATATGTAGCACCTATCTCGCTTTTTTGAATTAGTTTCTTGTTGATTGGAAGGTCCAGATTGCTCTGGTTCAACTCCACAATCCTTAAGCGCATCTTTTACATATGTTGGCATATTGGGAACTTTAGCACGACTCTCCATATGTTTCTGGGCAAACTGCTGTCCTAGTTGCAAAAGAAACATTCGACGTCTGCCTTGGTGACCTTTCAACCAATTGGAATATCTACATTTGTATAAAATAAATGCATTATGAGCAGCTATATCTATAATATTCAGGAATAATCTGTAGGGCCATCATTTAGTTCTTCTGGCGCAAGAATATTCCGCCTCTAGTTTATCGGCATTGTCAACAGCTCCCTTGGTTTTATTGTAATCTAATATTATGATGGGTTTATTTTCATCTGCTTCACTGACAATACCATCATCGTGCTGGGTGGAGAGTACATGAACCATCTTGCCTTTCTTTGGTATATATCAAACCATGGCTATGTCTTGCGCAAATGCAAACATTGCATTGAAGATTTTTTAGGCCTGGATTTTATGCTAATTTCAGGAGTGTCAGGTTTATTTTTGCGCACTGTTCCAAAGAGTGTTAACTTTGATTCCAACAAGTATTTTGCCAAACCAACACTGGTAAAAAAATTGTCAGTGGCTATTCCTCGCCAACTGCCTTTATACGGTTGGGTAAGATCTTTGAGAACTCGAAGTCCTTGGTATTATTCTTTGATGTTGTCCATTCCTTTGCCAGTACAAACTGGCAAATTACATGAATAACTTGTTCGGCTCTTAGACTATGAAAAGAGAGACTGGTATAACTTAAAAAACATTTTGTGTCAAGTAAAATGAATGTCCCAATTATATTATTGCCTTAGAGACCTGCCCAACCATCAAACTTTTCAGGATGTTGAGTATGGCACTTCCTAAATAAATTTGGGTTTGAATCGCTTCAGTATTGATTGACCAATCTACATGGAGAAAAGGAACATTTATATGAAAAGCAGATATTATACAGAGAATTGGGATTGCTAATACAGCGTTCACCCATTTCTTCTACAAATTATAACTTTCGATCATAATCATCCTCACTTAGTTGGTGAAGCATTTTTCTTGTAGGGGTAAGATTTGTGAGCCCTCAAAATTCTCCTAACGCTCGTTCTTGATACGCCAGAAACTTTGGCTAATTGCCTGGTACTTACTCAATTAGTTGTCCATTGTAATGTGCCCATACAATGCGATCTGCATGCCTTCTTTCCTAACGACACGAATCGGATTATTTCTTTTTTATTAAAATGTCGTGCTGTTTTTCTTGTGCTGTCATTGTTTTTGAAATTGATACAAAACAATTCGACCGGCTCAGCTATATTTTAAACCATAATGGATATTTATGATAGTTTTCCCAAATTTTGACTTCAAACCCTGAAACTTGGGGAGGAAGGTTTCCAATGGCCTACCATGTATAATAAGTCAAGAGAGTATTTATTGGTTGGATTTTTCTTTTTCCCTACGCTAAATCGAGGAAAACTAATATTCTCAATAACCACGATTTTCTAAGTCTTTATTTCAGGAAATTGCGAGAATTGCACAACTTTATTAATTTCATTAATTATTATTATGGGACTTGGTGTAATAAAAAAAATAAATGAAAAAATTGGTTTTCATTCATCACAAACCTAACACTATCAGAAACTATTTTGATCGTGCAGAGATTGTTGACACAGGTATTGATAAACTTTGTTGAACATGACACGGCTCGGAGGAAGGGGAAAATCGGGCGTCTAGTAACCCACTCAGCGTCGCGACGCTTTCGCCTCTGTCAGTACGCGTTTGACCCTCGATTCGGGAAATTGAGGAGGCGACGAGCGAGTGGAGTGGCAGTCGCGGGATCTTTGAAAGTTTTCGAAAGTTTCCCGGGCGGAAGTTTCAGATTTCTTCGCAGCTGGGAGTCTTTTATCGAGGTAGAGTCATTTTTTCACTACGACAATTGATGATATATGGAGAGATTTAATTGAAGGTAAAATGTTTTGAAAAAAAAAACTTTTTCACTCCTTTCCTGAATGATCCATAAATAAAAGGAAAATAAATACATGGTTGTTCATAGTCATGGGGATATTGAGAGCAAACTTTGGAATAAAACTAATTTTTCTCCAAATGACATTGAAAGCGGCCTTTTAATGACACTTGGCAGGCATAGAAGTTGTACTTTTAATGCCTAGGCAGAAAAAGTCCAGTTTTACTGCCTAGGCAGAAAAAGTTCGTTGCTAGGCAACCTTCCAAGTAATAATTTAAATCAAACTGGTTATTAAAATTGACAATGACATTAAGAAAACTCAAAATGATGCTGATGATAATAAACTGGTTTTATTGCATTAAAACTACAAACTACAACACGAAATTTTTAATTATTAGATATATTTATGGTGAATTGTGAACAATTATTTAATACAATGGAACTCTGTCCACTTCCCTCCTTTCCAGTAAAATTAACAACTTTAGTATCAACACTTGATACTCCGGAAACGCTAGAAAATATTTTATTGCCGATGTTCGACTTATTGGCTAGCGAGTCCTCAATATAGCCCTCCGCGACAGCGGAAGACTTCTATCCTCCATGTTGCTTCAACATTGTAATGTCCCCACCAGAATGCACCAGCAACGTGGCCGAAGTTCTGCGAAAGCAGTGCCCGGTATACTCTTTCGCATGGGATAGTCCCAGAAAAGTAGCAATTTTTTCTGGCATTTTACCGAATTTGTGAATGCCAATGAATTGATGATGTGCTTTACCGTTCGCATACTTATAGAAGACACACCGATTATTTAAATTCGAGGGTCTGGAGGCTACGTATTTTCTGTAAACGCTTAAATATTCCGTTACTACAAAAGATCTTGATCTTTTGGTCTTAGTATTTGGTAGCATAATTAGCAATTTGTCGCCCATATCATTTATATCATCTGTTTTCATTTGCAAAAACTCATCACATCTACAAGCCCTAGCGACTGCAACAATAAGTACAACCTAAAATATAAATTGAAAATTAGTTCTTTAATCCATAATAGATCATTTTCAATATATTCCTACCTTCGTACACAAATACAGTTCATCTGGGGCATCTGATAAAAATTTTTCGATTTCTTCTCTTTGAAAAACTCGGGATTTTTTTGCATGGAAACCGTCTGACTGGCGTTTCAAAAAAGCCCGTAACTTCAGGTATTTTGCCAAATCAATGTTATTTTTTATGTTCAGGGTAGCTTTCAACATCGAATAGGTAGACCATAACGTTGAAGGCTTCATTTTCTTTGAAAGATCGGAAAAATAGACAATCAGCACATTTTCAGAGAAAGATCCTATATTTTTCTTCTGTCTATATTCCATGAATCTACTGTATGTGAGTTCATATACAGTTCTTGATTTTTCCGGTAAAAGGTTAAATTCCACATCTCGCGCCTGGTCTCTTATCTCAGGTGGTGTTAATTGCATCAATTCATCCTTACTTTGCAGTAAATCCATTTCTAACATGACAACTTTTCAAAATTGACAATGACAAAGTAAACAGTAAACAAACAAATTCAACAAACGTCATCAGCGGTAAACATAGTAACGCAGGGCCCAGTTACCTTTGATGAAATAATTTAGTTAGGTATTTGGATATTGATAATGAAACGCAATTTAAATATGAAAAAGTCGATTTTGCGTGGAATTGGAACAAATTTGAAGAAAAAATTATATGTTTCACACGGCAGAAAAGCAGATTTAATGCCTTGGCTGGTTTCATAGCCTCGCTACGCTCGGCTATGAAACACCAGCGGCGGCATTAAATCTTGTGCTTTTATGCCTAGTAAAACAAATAACTATTTCTACTACTAGGGATCATTTTTTTCAATAATAATGACTAGAAAAGGATTTGTTAAATTTGATGGAAAACAGTTTGGAGATACGCTTTCCAATTTTATTTTATTACAAGAATGAAAATGAATTTTTACAACGGGACAGCTACTTTGCTACTATCCCCTTAGGTTCGACGTAGTTGTGGTGTTTTGGGTAGCTTCTATTACTTGAACAGTATTCACAAAAAAGGTTCCAAATATTAATATTCGATGACATTTCATAGTTACCTAATAAAAAATCATCATTTGAAAGAAATTCTAATCATTTTCAGATAAGTACCCCCGTACTAGGTAACTTTATTTTAGACTCACTGTATACTTTTCCACACTCGCATCCCAACCTAACTCTATCGACATCATCACCTCCAGTTAACCTCACATCCATTCTGGCATGGACAGGTTGTAATGAGTTATGAGAGAGAAGTTAATTATCATTCTGATAAACACGCCCGCGAAAACAAACACTTGAGACATAAAAATATGACAATAAATTTCAGTTGAATATCGCATGGTATATTTGTGTGTTTCATCATTAGGTGCAGTGATAATTGTAATTGTTGAAATACGACTATGATGTGGAATAATTAGCAAATATATCACGAATGTTTGGTTAATAACTATTTCCGTCGAGCAAGCAAAACTTCATTGAACTTTTCTCTCAAAACTCACTATTACAACCTGTCCATGCCACAATTAGACCAGGTGAATTACCTTTTTTTGATTGAAAAATTCCGTACAGGGTAAACTAGGTTGGTAAAGGGTAGAAAAGGGTTTAACTAATGTGGGGACAAAAATTCAACATCTGAATGATTGCAGTAGAGTAGGGTTGGGGGATAAAAGGGGGTGAAATCGGTTTTTCACGATTTGCAGCGTAAATACGTATTTAATCGAAAAAAAAAATTACTTGAAATTTGTGAATAATTAAAAAATCTACAACTTTGATTTCAACAAATTTTTCACATCACCTCAAAATTGCCGATTGAAATAGGAAAAACAATTATTATCGTTTTTATTTTTCATTTATTTCCTTTTTTACTTTCCGATAACAGAAATTGGCATGAATGTAGTATTTTTCATGCCAAGCAAGCATATATTTTATTTTTGTCAAAAAGTTCAGTGGTCTTCAAGAACTTGATGATTTTCGCGAAAAACTCGTTGAAAAAGCTTTTTTTTTATTTTAGAGAGTTCTGTGGGGACGCATTTTTTTCGAAAAGACTTCAATTTTCATATAAAAGGAAAAAATATACTACCTCAATAGAAAAAAATTGTAAAAATTGAGAAAAACTGAAAAATCGAATTCTGCTAATATCGACTTTCTCACTATAGTTACAAATTTCATATTATTTCATATATATTATGAATATTCAAGACTATTGAAGACTTTCTATTCATATAATTGAAATGAAGTGATGAGTCAGTGAAAGAAAATGAATAACTTATAAATGCAGTGATTATTTCTGTTTTCAACATGCTTCTGTGATAGGACTATGAAGATAATAATTATAATCTCTTACAATTAGATTAAACAAATTTATTAAAAATAAATATGAAAAGAACCCTAACAATTCTATTTAAATTCCAGATTAATTCTCTAATTACTTAATAATTCTTAATAAGTAACAGGGAACAGTTTGTCTCCACAATTAATAACTTGTTCGACTCCCATGACTGACATATGGTAGGTACAAAATAAGGAAGATCGAAGGACGCGAAATAACAACACAACAAGATATCTCGAAGCGAAAAAATGGCTTCAGACCACAATAAGAAAATTAAAAACGTGGTGCCTTGAAACTGGCTTTCAGTTTTCATTTTCGAAAACGAAATACATGCTCTTTCAAAGACGAAACACTTCAAAATAAACCAATTTGGAATTATACTGAAAATTATTTGTGAAGGAATTTAAATTCTTGGGAATGGTTTTTGACGAAAAACTGAAATGAAACGCTCATATTCGGCAGCTCAAACAACATTGTGATAATGGTCTCAATTTAATGAAAACGCTATAAAGCCAATCTGGAGGAGCTGATACTTATTAAGGATATACAGATCACTCATTCGTACCAAAATTTATTATGGCGCAATAGCGTATTCGAAAGGTAGAAGATCCTTACTGAAGCAGCTTCCGTAAAAAGTACTAGATTTAGAGTAAAAAGTACTGGATTAACAGTAAAAAGTACTTGAATAACAGTAAAAAGTACTGGAATAACAGTAAAAAGTACTTGATAGATGATCTTCCCGCATATCCCTCATTTTTGTGTAACTTTAATACACTGCCTCTCTCACACCAGTTTTGCCATAGTAAGATATATATCGTGTACTGAAAATATTAAAAAAATTGAAGCATATACGCCTACATCAAAATAGTAATTAGTAAGTTATTGTACATTTTCTTTCACTGAATCATCACTTCATTTCGATTATATGAATAGAACTTCTTCAATAGTCTTGAAAATTGATGAATAGTATTATGATTGATATTTGTTGTGAATTTCTGAGCCGTATTTCAAGAAATAATATAAAATTTGTAACTATAGTGAGAAAGTCGATATTAGCAGAATTCGATTTTTCAGTTTTTTGCATTTTCCACAAATTTTTTCCATTGAGGAAATATATTTTTTTCTTTTATATAAAAATTGAAGTCTATTCGAAAAAATTGCGCCCACACAGAACTCTCTACAATGAAAAAAAAAACGAGTTTTTCGCGAAAATCATTAATTTCTTAAAAACCACTGAAATTTTTGAAAAAAATAAAATATCTTCTTGCTTCGCATGAATAATACTACAATCCCACCAATTGCTGTTAACGTAAAATAATTAATAAAAAAAAAGAAAAAATAAAAACGAAAATATCGATTTTCTGTATTTTACTCGGCAATTTTGAGGTTTTGTGAAAAATTTGTGAAATCAAAGTTGTAGATTTTTTAATTATCTACAACTTTTACGTTCAACTTTTTTTGATAAATTACGTATTCAGGCTGTAAATCGTGAAAACCCGATTTCACGCCCTTTCATCCCCCACCCCTCCTTGTTGAATTTCTGTTCCTGCATTAGTTATGCCCTTCTCTACCCTTTTCAACCTAGTTTACCCTGTACGAAATTTTTCTGTGACTTGTAGGTATGATGAGCTATTATTTTGCCTGGCCTAAATGGATGGGAGGTTAACTTGAGGTGATGATGTCGATAGAGTTAGGTTGGGATGCGAGTGCGGAAAAGTATACAGTGAGTCTGAAATAAGGTTACCTAGTACGGGGGTACTTATCTGATAATTATTAGAATTTCTTTCAAATGATGTAATAGTCAAGATTCCGAAATAAAAGCAATTTTCAATAAAAACTGGATTATTTGCAATTATTAATATTGCAATATTTTTTATTAGGTATGAAATGCCATCGAATATTAATATTTGGAACCTTTGTTGTGAATGCAGTTCAACAAATAGAAGCTACCCAAAACACCAAAACTACACAGAGAGAAATCTGGAGAACATATTGGGATATTCAAGAAATTATCATGAAAGTTACAATAATTTTTGGTAATCCTAATAACTTGGATAGTAAGGGTAAAATACCAATAAATAATATTTTATGGTTAACGTTAGTATAAATTATTGCTGTCACATATAGTACCAGAAATTGTTGTAAATATTACTATACATTTTTCTCCGTGTACGTCACTTTCACTCGACGCGCGTTTTGCCAACAAAATACTTTTGTGGTAAAGGGGAAAAAACTTCTTGTTCCCAACGACTATTGTTAGATAATGTTTTGGCAAAAAACTCTGTGTTCAGATGTCTGACCAAATGAGTTTTATTTGTGCCTTCGGGTATCATATGATAGTAACATGAGAAACTGGGATGTTTACGATGATATAATTCCTCTGGGCAACGTGCGGTGATTCTCGAGCTAAATTTGCCCACTGCCGATGTTAACACTGACAATATTTACACTTATGCTCCTGAGGCATTAGATACCCATAGACAAGAACTTGTATGAACTTTATTGAAGAACTGAACAAAACTATAACAAAGTAATAACAAGTTAAGCAGTGGATATTACTCTATTCCTTAGCTAAAATAGTTATTTACCTAACAAGTGCGGAAAGTAGTACTTTTCCGCACGCGACGGCAGTTGCACGAACGACGCGAAGCGGAGTTCGGGCAAGCCGTTAAGGGCGGAAAAGACATTTTCCGTAAGAGTTAGGTACAATATTTTTCCTACGAGTGTTTTTGTCAATCTTATTTATGAAAAAACAAGGTTTTTAATAAACAAGTTTTCATAATAATGCTACAAAATGACTAATACGACAGAATAGTTACATAGATCATTTATTTAGTTGTAAATATCCTCATTTTCAAAAATACAAAAATCGTGCGGAAAAGTAAAAATCGTGCGGAAAAGTAAAAATCGTGCGGGAAAGTAACTTTTCCGCACGATTTTAAATCGTACGGAAAAGTACAACTTTCAAAACAAAAAATCGTGCGGAAAAGTTACTTTTCCGCACGCTCGTAGGAAAAATATTTTTTTTCTACGTTCATACAAAAAACAAAACTTTATTGAACTATATTTGGTGGAAAAACTGTCTCTTTATTGCACTCATCTGTCATTCTACTTTAGCGTTCTGTCATCATGACAGACATAAACTTTCAAATCGACGCCAAATTTAGCCCATTTTCTGTGAGATTGTATTACGTTTTAAATGGTTGCATGTTTCATCATATTCATTATATAATGGACTGGCCTGGTGGCCTCGTTGGACAATTTCACGTCTAGTGCAATAAACACCTACTTTTGCATAAATAACTATTTTACAACTGTTTTTAATTCATTGACATATGAACTAAAAACTGACGTTTTCACAAAATCACTTCAACAGTAGTGTTGAAAGTAAAGTGGGAGATGAGATGATGGATACTCAGTAATATAGATCTCTCTAATAGAAACACTTCAATCAGATATTATAATCAGAACACCTACGCAAGAGAAATCATTTAAAAAAGTTCTTACATGTAAATGGCCGTTTGTGCAAATGGTAATACTAATTCCTTTTGAAGTAACAAACGAAGTAGTATTCAGTCCAACTGTAGAAGGTCCTTCATCACTGACAAATAATGACATTTATAAATGTAGTGCCTTGGGGTTTATTATAGTTGGAGCATCTGCCTGTCTGCCTTGTAATCCAAAGATGGTTTGTTTGAATCCTTATGGATCTTATAATTTTTTTTGTTTTTTTCTTACTAGCAGTAACTGCTGTACAAAAAAATTCGGTATCACAGACTCCAGGAAAAGTTATTGCATTATTCCAACAAAGTTCGAAAAGTGTGCCATAGTTTTAAATCAATTGAACGAATAATTTTGATCAAGTAAAAATCCCTTTTCTCCACACTATCTCACAAAGTTGAAAATTTAAGGTGAATTTTGTCAGAAAACAACTATTCTCCCTACGAACATTGAATTACTTCCGAAAATTAACACTAATTTCGAGTTACAACTCGAAATTAAGAAAAAAAATATCGCATGTTCGCTCTACGCCTTCGTATGTTTGGCTATCTGGGGTATAAGTTATTGTGATTCAATAAAGCTGGTTCATATTGTTTTTTTTTTAAACTCTTGAACATAATATTATATTCAACTGTTCTATATATTATCCTTTATGAAACCCAAATTTGTAAGAATAATTTTGGATTTCGATGTGATCATTTCTATTCTGAACAGAATTGTTTTATGAATATTTCATAATATCCTGTTTTACGATGTTTCGTTCTCAACGAGTGAAAAAATATGTATAAAAAAGGAAAACTTTTCTACGTAAGCCTTCCTCGTTTCAATTTAAAATGTTTGAACGCTTTCAATATAACTGCTACCTCTTGCCGAAAAAAGAAAAAAAATCTTATTGGATATACTTTTTTTATCTCTCCGATCCTGCTTCTCCTACCTTTATATACTATTTCATAAGATTGGGATTTTTGTATATTCAGAACGAATTTCTTATTGAAAGAATGTATTTATCTTTAAAAGCAATAATTTAATTTTTATTAGGTATTATTATAATAAAACTTCAACATCAATAACTTTTACAGATTATGCCACGATAGTATTACCATAAAATGGTTTCTTCAAGTGGAACTACTAACATAACTTTTGCAATTTCACCCTCATTTTTTAGTAACCTTACATTAGGATTCTGATTCGAAAAAAAGAATATTCAGAACCTTTGGTGTGAATACAATTCAAGAAATAAACCTTCCCAAAAGCCTCTATGTCAAAGCTTTCAGCTCTTGAGGATCTCAAATTTCGAAACCCGCGTCGAGTGGAGTTGGTAATTTTTCAATAAGGTCATTCATTAATTTCTGAAAATGTTTTCATTAATTGACCTCTAAATTTTTTCTGAAAGATTCAATTAGGTATGCATTTGTCTTCAACATTAGGGTATTCAAAGTCATGTACGAATATATTATATTCTGTTGATAACAGAATAGTACAAGTTCAGTTGGTTTTTCGGTTTATAAACTTTGTCTATGTTAACTAACTCACTTTTTGAAGTTTCTACCTGTTTGTCTCATGTAAAACAAGAGACATGTCGTAGCACAAGTTAATATTTATTAACCAGAGCTAGTGCTGCAGATCCTTCTTGATTATTTAGCGACTGAAAAAGCAAATGAGTTATTCCGAATCATTGTGGCAAATAATAATAATAGTAATCATTCTCTACCCGTCTTGCAAAATCTTTGAATACGGTTTAATTGGTTTGTGTCCAACATGTCAAATAATTTTTTTCATGCCTTTTATATCTGGCCGACTGAACAAAATAACTTGGATTACACATCTTGTAACACGTCGAATGAATTGTTTACTGCACAAATCTCGTATCACATCTTGAAAGATGTGTTTATCAATAGAATGAAGCATTTTCAATGATCCACTTTCAGTTACTCCGAAAATAAGTGAGTTATGTCGGAATTCGGTGATTGATATAAATGTTTGGAATCTCTATTTCTCGGCAACAATAAACGCAACAATAACAGTTATGCAAGTTGAATAACAAATCTAGATCACAGATTTCGAACAATGCTTATCTATATTTTTTATGATTTGATGGTTCATTATCAATAGCAATTGATATTATATTAGTATTTTGGTTGGGTTTTGCAATGGTTAAAATCTTCAAACGTTTTGACGCAACTGGGACAGTCATCTTCAGTGGCGTGCTCGAAGTACTCTTCTTGACGTATCAATAGTTGATAGGTAGTTAGTCAAAACGTTGCTATGAAAGCCCTCATTCTAATATTATGTTCGTTATATAAAAACTTTCTGGACATAGATATCACCGATCAGGATCAAATATCTTGCAAGTGATTTTTCTGAAAGAAAGTATCTGAAACAGAGCTTCTCTCTTAACGTTCCTGCTCTATTGGAATGTTATGAAGCCTCACCTGTTCTCATTTACTTTCTTCACATTATTCGTCTTGGTTTCTAATGGAATTTCCAAAAACCTCTCACGCTACTCTTGCTTTTCTTCAACTGAATCGCTTTCCTGTTTTCGATAATTGTCCTGGAACTGGTACTGTCATTTTTGAGTCTTTGAAAAATCTGCCGCTTCTGAAATTTATCCCGTTGTTCTTGTAAAGCCAGTCTTATTTCTCTTGATATTCTTGTCTTTCCCTCTCAAGCCTTCCCATTCAGCTTTTTCTCCTCTTTCTGTCGTCTTTTTCAATTTTCTTTGCGTCATGCTTTCTTTCCTTTTTTTATTTTTGCGTTTTCGTTCTTCAGAATATTTTCGTTTTTTATCGTTTTCCTATTCTTTTTGAAAGCATTTGCTTCGACACTTTTCATATTCTTATACCACTTATCAGAGTTCTTTTGGAGTTCGTTAGGTAACAATAATAGTCGGCAACGACTACCGTAACTCAGTTTCTATTGAAAGGTATCCTGACTTCAAACTTGAAACTTATCTGCAAATAATCACAACGCTTAGAATATCACTATTTCGAGTAAAGTATGCCGGTGATGTAAATTTCGTATTTCTTGGTTTGCATTGATTTGTGGCAATTTTTTATTACTTTTGTGAAAAACACAATTGGATAAGATACACACAATACACACGTGGAATTAGTAGATTCCAAATTATTGTCTAGTATCGCATTTCGAACTGTTGGTTAGCAGTTTTATAACGTGTTTTTGAAAACGAAGTAATATGGGTTATTCCATTGCGGAAAAGGTAGATATCATTTCGCTTTACTTTATGAACAATAAATAATGTTTTGATAGAACAGCACAGCTATATAAAGTAGGCTTAAAGACTATTGTGGAAAAAATGTGAGGGCTTTCAAAAAATTTTTACTTGAGTCAAAAATACCGTTAAGAAGATTCCCTCTTCGATCAAAACTTGATGGGACTGAGCGTTTTCTAAAATGTTAACGCAGTTCCTGAAAATGGCTGTTTCGTTTTCAGTTGGCCACCCTGTATATGTATAGCTATATATTCTGCAACATTCCAGTCCAAAACTAAAGTTAGTTATCATCGTTGGAAATGGCATGAGTTAAAACTTCAAAATAACATATTTTACCGGAAAAATTGAAGAGAAGAGATACTGAGTTTTCAGTTCCACATTATTTCGCCATCCTGTCTGACAACTTTCCACATTGTAGGAAGATACTACCAAATAGTTCTATTTCATAAACTCATGCATAAGGTTTCTGCTTATTTTTCTGTTTATATTATATTCCTAGCGAAATAGAAAGGTAGTGGTCAATTGATCAGACACCAGATAAAATTGGTTTGATGTCACGAAAAAATACCTTACATCATTTCAACATCAAGACATGTTGAAAGTTAATTGAATAAATGAATGTAGAAAACTATGTCATGAGACTGTAAACATCAATAAAACGCTAACAGCCACAGTATGAAAGAATCAATGAGTCGTTGACAACATAATTTCAATAATTGTATGTAAATGCATTCAAATTAACAAAATACTTCAAAAAGTTTGATCGGTTTCTTCCATTTCTCGTTCCATTTATAAATTTAAGGAAACAATCTTTGTTTTGAAAAGGACCAAGCCCGCTACCTTGAGGAGCACCAAACTCAATTGAGAATTCATCAAAAGTTTGTTTTACTATTAATGAATTATAAGTCTTTTCTCTATATGATCTAGAAAATAAGAAATGTCCTGTATTCCACACTGTTTTACAGATTTTGTTCTATCGTTGGTTCTTCATTTATCCATTGTATTTTGACAACGTACCCTTGAACTCATTCTTTTCAGTCTCCACGATTCATTATGATAACTTTCATTTTTCATATTTTTATCAATCTGTTGATTGAAAGGACCTATTTTTCAACATAAGATAAAACAAAACTAAATATGACCATTAGTGACAGTGAACATAGCCTCACTGCTCACAAGCGATTAAGATGAAATTGGGGACACATTCGACTCATTATACTCGTGCCAAGTGCTTTCATATGGATGTTTACAGTTGTCTGTATAGTGTCCGCTGTAGGTAGTCCCACTATGATTAGACAATGCATACAGACTATAACGACAAAGAGCTATGTTGTCTCCGGCATAATCACTCATGTCAGAGAATTTTCCTCGAAATCTATCTGTTTGAGAAAAACGTTTCAAATGGGACACTAAAATTTTCGGGAATTTTTGAATAGATAAAGATTTTATGCACTTCCGTCTCTTCTTGCACTTTGCAAATGTCGGCTTCTCGTCATCGTCTAAATTTTCTTCATTTTTGAATCAATCCAAACATTGTGATAATCCTAATTGGCCTGATCTTTGAGGTATAAATAAGAAAAGGTCCCAGAACGGATCGAAGGAGACTGAACTCTGACCACAATAAGTACATTTCAATTGTGTCCTCTTGGACGAACACTGCACGAATAGATATCAGATGTAATTCAGTCTCCGTGAGAGAAAGTCGTTGTTTTGTGACAGATGTTGGCCTCAACTTTTCCTTTGTCGAAATTTTTCGATTTATTCGATATAAATATTGTTCTCAGAATTTCAGTATCGCACGTTAGGCGGCACTCTCAAATGAAGCTATTGAATGATAATCATAAAGAAGAAGAAGAGCAATTTTTTTCACATCTACAGAAATGTGTTACCCAGTCACGTAATATATTGAGTACTGATACCTAATGCTGACAAAACGTTTTTGAGAAATGAAGTCTGACCACACACCGATAAATCAAAAACGCCTGAAAACAAAACGGTTTCATGCAAAAGTTTTGCTGTACAGCAAAACAGTACAAATAGAGTCGGCGCTCCAACGTGTTGTCTACAACGAGGTTACCCAAACGCTTTCATTCAAAACATTTTGTAGCAAGACAAAAAAATTTGAAATACACGACTCAAACAAAACAGATTCATTCAAAAACTGTCTCGAGCAGTTTTAAAGGGCCTGAAGGCGTTTCCCTGTTTTACCGTACCAGTATGTGTCACTTCATATAATTCGTAGAGAAAAAACAACTTCTACCTAAATTAGCCAAAAAACGTTTTGCGTTAAAACGTTCCTTGGTGTGTCGCCAGCCTAACACGTAAATAGTAAATATTTTGTACTTTGTACTCGTGATAAGCATGCAAGTGTTAGATATAGATAAGCATATTTATACCAACAGACAGTTAATTAGAGATTTTCATAATCGAATAATATTTTAGAATTGGATTTGGCGTGGTCGACAATAATGATAAATATGATATCAGTACTGATAATGAATGGCGTTCATTCAGAACATCCTGATTATTTGTGATGGATACAATGAGCCTCTGCAGTCATTTTCGGAAAAAATCGCCAAACTAAACTACCGAAGAGGCGGGAAGTCGTGTACGTCAATGCGCGGGTGATTCTGATTGGTGACTTTGGGCCATGTCCGCGCCATCTTTCAGCCAGTCATATTACAAGAAGAAGATGACGTCAGAGCCATGAAGCATTTGAATTTACACAAATTGAGATCACGTTTTCAGTATTAAATGATGAATACATTTTTCAAAATTTAGGGACGATAAAAATAAAAATGGTTAGGACGGTTTTGTAAGCTGCCTTCCCAGACGTTATGTGAAAAGAGTGCATATTTCAAGATGCTGGAAATGCCCATTCACAGTGAAAATAATATAATATGTTACAGTATATAATTTATTCATGAATGTATGAGCTATCTTTTTGTTCGTGTATGCTTGTCAACTTTCATCAGTAAATGTTTACTTCCACTTATGAGCATATTCTAACTCTTGATGCGAAAACAAAACAAAACACCTCAATTATGTCAGTGCCTTTCGACACAGTTGTCACCAATTCATGAGGAGATATAAGCTCCCTAATAATTACTATTCTATGATACTAATTGATGGGATTGGTGGGAAATCCTCATAAAAAATGACATAAAAAATTTCCGATTCTGATGTCCACAGCAGCAGACACTCATTCCACAAAAAAAATCTTTCAAAAATCCAGGAATACGCCTTCTGGCAGAGTTTGGAAGAATGCTAGAGCATTTATGAGTTGGAGTTAGCTATGCTTTCAAAATATATAGAGCATCCCATCTCATGTCGAATGTTAATGTTCTATGAATAGTGATCATCTTCCCAGGTACAGAACTTAATGCCCTCTCGCATCTTTCGAAATGTATCCATGTTGCCGGATCCGTAAACCGATTGGTTGATTAATAATTACTGCTTTTATATCACTTCATCAGAAATTCATCCACTTCTCATTCCTTCGTACTCATCCTCAATTTCCGATCAGTGATTTTCAAGAGCTGCGTCAAATAACGTTTCCGTTAATATGAGATTTCAACCGTTCAACCGGACCTCTCACTTTATCGCCTATGAGAAATCACGTCCGTGAAATAAACTTCTCATCTCAAGTGATGAGATAGAAAATGAGTGAGTTTAAATGGCCGTAATAATGTTTCAAGCTACCAGAGAAGCCACTCGAGAGAAAATCTCTCGAAATTGACTGAACTGTGCTCTGATTACGTTCCGGCATACTTCGACTCAGAAAAGTTGTTTAGATGTTAAATTTGGCATATAACGCTTTTCGTGCTAATTCTTCAGTTATGAGTTCTTTAAGTTCAACTGAATCGAGGATGAAATATTAATTGAGATTTGTACATGGTGTATTCTGATCTCTTGCACTCCCGTGAAAGACGGGTGTGTAATGCTATTTTATAATGAATGGCAGGTATGAAAAATTCAAAAACAATTTGTGGAAAGTTTGAATTGTGTTGGAAAGTTCGTCGAAATTTTGGGAACCGCTGTCAGCCGAACGTCAGCTGACCGGAGCAGAGCCACAATAATATTGGAACTACCGGATGGAAGAAACCGTGTAATTTCGAACAGCGGTTTCCAAGATTTTCCGAATTCTCCCACCTCTCACAATTGAGATGGTTCCAGTGTTCGACTCAGATTATCTATGATTCATTTATTTTTATTAATTTTCAAACCAAATATAATTTGGCGAATTGAATATACATCTCGTTCTGGGCAAGCACTGTTATATTAAACGATGAATGATGAAAAAAAATCGCAATTCTTCAAACCATGAAAGAAAACAAAAAATAACTGTATGAGCAAGTTGCATTTCTACTCAGCGGTATCGCGGTATATACCTATCAAGTGATGGTGATCTCAGACTTCGAAGTCTTCTGGTTTATGGACCGTTTTGTTGAAATCTGAAATTCACTCACTTGTTTATCTGAAAAATTGTGTTTTGCATGTTTCGAATGGTTGCTGTACACATTCAAGTCAAGATTATTCAACATTTCAATGAAAATCTTAGCACAATCACTTTCTCGATATTGTACAGGTATTTATGATCAAAATTATAATTCACATAGGAAGCGAATGAATATGGCTCGTATTTATCTTGGGGTAGTTCGGATTGTTTGACGCTGTTACCAAAGATTGATAACACTTATTCGCTGCTTCCGAATTTTCCCACCTCTCACAATTGAGATGATTTCAGTGTTCGACTCAGATTATCTATGATTTGTTTATTTTCATTCATTTTCAAAATCAAATATAATTTGGCGAATTTTGTAGTTTTCCTTCGCTGTTACCAGAGATTCATAACATTCATTCGCTGCTACATGATGCCGCGTTTTAGTGAATTCTTCCTGGCACACATGGCACACGCTCGCAGCTCTGGCACTCTGGCAAAATTTAAAAATGTTTCAAAGATTTTTTCATACAAATACAATGCATTATTTATTTCTGTACAAAATTCGAAAATCTGAAACAATTTATTTACTAGTCACAGCCTGTCGGTTGAGGTGCTTACAAAATCCTTGGGATTCTTCTGTTCTTCATAGTACCATATATGGTAAGCCTCCCTTCTTCTTCTTGGAATATCGGACTTCGATGCGCCAAATACTCAGTGACGGCGTCGATGTCCAGCTGACCGACTCGAACGTTTTTCAAATTATCGCTCAGAATTGTGAAGCCGTTTCCGCCTTTCCTCAGAAACGAGCACATTGTAATCCTGTAAGTTTTGTTCATATCGAGGTCCTCGTATTTCGGTATGGTGCAATTTTGGCATCGAACTTTGACCGAAACGACTCTGTCGTTGAGGGGACGGGTTAAATTCATTACCACTTTCATACCTGAAAAAATAAAATATTTGAATGCTGTTTGATCTTTTTCCATGATTTTTTCATTGACATACGGTATTCATCATATCATTATTATCTCGAACAATTACTAACAATCCATTCAAAAAATAGCAATTTTCTCTCACCATGAGCTCATTGTGAACAATTGGAGATCCCTTCACGTGATATTAAGATTTAAGCAATGACGCAGTGTAGGTATTGCTTTTGGTTGAAAGGCTGAAGTTGAAATGGCACTCGTAGTTTAGTGAACGCTACACCGCGGGTGCGGTCTCAGCTGATGCTTTGAAATGGAAATGTGATCGAAATATTCTTTGAAGACATTAGTTATTGTCTGCAGAGACCTACCCTATGCTGATGAGGGCAAAGCCCAGAAATGGATCTATAGGTGGTCCAAATGTTTCGATGAACATTTCCATGAAACTAGCAATTGCAGAGAAAGCTCTGTAAGTACTCTGCATGGAAATTCATCAGATATAATTTAACCTTCGCCGTGGAATTATCCAAGAGATTAGTTGATTTCTGATAGATTTTTGACCCAATTTTCTGTTGTATAGGATTACGGCAACGAGCCTGGTAGTATCCTGATAGGGCGGGACATCTTGTTTCTACCATGATAAGGTCATTTTATCAACAATTGCAGATTCCTTTACCTGGTATGAATTTCACTATGATTTTCATTACATCGTATGATGTACTAAAAAAAAACTACCTCACCTAGACATATTGAAATTGAACATAAATTTTGCGAACAGTATGTTTTTAGTCTGATTTAACCAGAACGAACTGACCTACGCAGACATTTGAATGTATGAAAATAGAACACTTCAGTTTTGTGAAATGGGTTTTTTTTGCGGCAACAATTAGGCTTTAGGTCGGACCCAATTGAACCATATGCAAATATACCTTCCACAATTGGGACCTTACATTTTTATGGGTACTGAGTGTGGTACTTTGCCATCCAGTGTGGATTATCTGTGGCCCAAAATCGACAATTTACGTGGCCATTCAATTGAAACGTGGCTTCATAAGATAATTTTTTTTCGAAGATGGAAGTATCATAACAATTGTTCAAAATTATTTCGCAGGATGTCATGTATTTCATGGTGAACATCGTACAAACTTCTGCCTGATTTCTCCTGTTACCTCCACATTCAAGCATAATAAGAATTTCAATTCTTTGTGTCTCTACTAACTACATTTTAATGTAAGAAATTATCAATTAGTAGTTTTTGTCTCCCTCTGCTTTGCGTCGGGAGACAACACAACCTCGAGCTAAAATCTATTACTTTATTCCCTTGTATAATAAATAACTATTTTTCTGTGACGGGAAAAAGTTTCACAATTTATCTCTGTTGACAGGTACTAAAATATGACTTTCTTCCACGGAAAAAATGTTTTTTCAAGTTTTTGTTGTTTAAAATACGAATTTTCCCTTTCATCATTGAAATTTCCAATATCGATTTATAAATGTGCATTTCTACAGACTTTTAATGAAATAATAATATTTTCCACAACTGAAATCACATGAATGAAAAGTAAATAGAAACAATAACCGACAACATGACTTGAAAAAGCAATTAACTGCTGATTTTTTTTTCTCACTGCTACTCTTTGGGAAATTATTACTAAGACAAGGCTCATAAAAGACATATTCAGAGTGTGTGTGATAAGAATGTGATATTGGAATTTCCGTAGATTTTGATATCCGATCTTAAGGAAGCGTGAATTCAAAATTTGCGACTCCCCTGCGAATCAGAATACCCTGTGGTAACATAATCCCATCATCCCGAGTGACAATCGCGTGAAATATGGATTCGAATACGTTAGAGAAATATATATTTGTTCGCCAGAATTTCAATCAGTTAGTTCATTATGACTGAATGTTTTTTTATATGTAGGATATCACGGTCAAAAATGAGGCTATGTGATAAATAAATCATGAGTGTCATATATATATATTAAATTGAATTGTGGAACTTGTCCCAAGGTATATTGGTCAAACTGGTAAAACATTTATGATCGCACTCTTGAACATACTATGAGTTAAGTGAATAAGAAATCTAAAAGAAGAATGCCAATCATCTTTCAGAAAAAAAATCATACTTTTGATGAAGAATTAGATATTGGAGGAAAAAATGAACTTTACTACTTAACGACCAACTTGATTTGAATAACTTGCCATTGTTGAACATATTTGCTGAAAATAAAACAAAATTTCATGTATATTTAATCAATCTGCCATGTTATTGTTATTTTTGGAAGTAGATCTATATTATTAATTTTAGTTTGGAAATATGAATAGGACATTCATAAAATCTGTTGTGGAATCATCTGCGACTGAAAGACAAACTTTAGTCGCCATTTTCCATCGTTCAAATTATCCTCTCACATTTTTCATTTTTCAATTTTCATGGAGAATGTTCCTCTTTTCTCTATTATTAATATTATTTTATTCTTAATCTGACATACTATTGTTACAGCGAAAGTAGAATTCTGTACCATTTTAATGAGGATATAATTTCATTGTACCCCTGTTAATTATAATTATTACCAGTCTGGTAAAGGGTGGTTTAATTGTATTTAATGTAAATGGTATGTAAATGGATGTATTTAGCTTATTGTATAGTCACTTGAGGAAGCTACTGAGTTAGCAAAACATGTCGTGTTGTTGAATAAAATTTTTTGGATGACCAAAGCTCACCAGAAACTTGAAGGGCATCTTCGGTGCTGAATTCCAAGAGTTCTTTCAAGTATCTTCCTTCAATCTCTGCCATGTCGAACGTGTTAGAGAAGGGTTGAGAAATTGTTAGGTCGCTATAGGTTATATCTGAAAACAGTTAATCATACTTCGAATTATTCTTATCTTTATAGTTGAAATTGCTCACTTCCAACGCCCATGCTGGTTCGTAGCCCTCCGGCATTTATCAGAGATATTGCTGCTTCAGTCCAAGCGCCTGCTGGGGGAGATTTGGTGAACTATAATAATAATAATATATGTTTATTCACAGAAATAGATACGTATATATACATAAGAAATGTTATAGAATTTGTCTGTTAATAAACTGTTTATTTCCACAGAAGCTGATTTGAGGGATCAGTTTGTACGTGGTACTCACAATAGAGTTTGAACATGTTAAAATCTTCTTCAAGACGTCACATATCTTATTTATTAATCAAAAGTGCAAGTAGACAAATGAATTTCAGGAAATAACGCTAAATTGAAATTAAAAGTGCAATTAGGCAAATGCAAATTCCTCAGGAAAGAAGTGAAGTGTTTAGGTGGTGTCATTGCTCAAGTATGAGACCAAACCCGGATAATTCAATACCCGTCGTGGTATTAGCCAGGGGAGTAGTTTTTTTTTTGACAGGTATTCGCCACAATCAGCCTACATTGAAGGTGTGTATGGGAGTGAAAAGGGTAAAAACATTGGTCAGCGACGACTATCGTTATTTTTATGTACTACATGTTTCATCAAAAAATTTGCAAATTATACTAAACGAATAACATGGAAGATGATGAATGAACCGAACAAATGGTTGAATTCATCGAAACAGTTTCTAAAAAAAATGTGTCATCCCGTCCTACAATATTTTGACAACAGACAGGCTTCTGATCTTGCTGTTGACGCTGTCTTCGGCCAAGGTAAGACTAAAAGTGACATAATAAATAGCTATGCCATCCAAACTTTGAATTCTGTTGGAATCATTCGATCTACAACATATTTTTGCTCATATTTGTTTGGTAAAAATTCAATATCGTGAACGATCAGGCAATCACAAACAAAAATGAGCTCTTATCTTTATTTTTCGGTAATGTAAAATTATCTGCAGCTGGACCTGTTTTTATCATTTTTCTTCAGACACTTCGTTCTAGGGCTTCGTGAGACCAAGAGACCAGTCTTGGTATTTTCTTGGTCTGACTGATTAGTCCTGGTCTTGATCTCGCGAAGCCCTACTCCGTTCATCTGTCCATCTTGTTCTCCTTCAGCTCTATAGTTTTCCTGTTCTTACAACATTTCCTGCAATCAGTCCAGCTCTCTTTGTCTTTCTTTGTTTCCTTCGTCCTTCTTGTGGAGTTTAGAGAAACTAGTCCTGTTCCTCATATGCTCGTTTGTCTCTGCGCTTTAGTCCTTCCTCTCCTTTTCATCCTGAGATAAAAAATCAAAAATATCCTCAGGAGACAAAACCTGTGAGAAGGGTAAAATCGTTATTGGAATACCTCAGGAGACAGTTTTGGAACCAATTCTTTTCTTGACAATACCAATTACATTGTTTATGAAGTTATTGATTTGATAGAAAAACTATTTCAATTTTAGACATTAACCTGGAACTGAAGTCATTTGGACTGGTTATTGTTTTCAGTTTCATCAATAAACTCCAAATTCTGAAAGTATATTAATACTCACCGAATACACTGAGGCATCGGTAATAAAATTCCCTAGAGTACATTCTTTCCGATCACAGTCTACATTACTCAGATCAACTAGACTCGAACCAATGACTCTCCCCCCTTCATCATCCACTAACTTCTTCCAGGGAAGTAATTCTTCGTTGATTTTTTTATCTGGAACGAAAATTAGTAGATTTCAAATAATAAAATCGCTCAAATAGAGACAGAATTGAGCCGGCTCATCAATGAATGGCCTTAAAATAACATTCGTGAAAAAAATTGTTGTTCAACCTTGATGAAGGATTTGTGTTTGACCTCGATATGACATTGGTTGTAGTTGAGAAAGTTTGCATAGAAGGTAATGAAGTTATTGATTGGGTACTGTTTTTCCCCTTTCAACATTCATACGTGACCTTCATGTATACTCTCGACAGTATCGTGAATAGTAGTACTAGACCGGGAGGCAGCGACACATTTTAGTCACTAATTTCAGTAAGACTACTTTTTTCTGAGATGGCAGTTAATTACGTGTACATACACGGAACGGAAGTCAGCTGGCGCATACGTGGTGGAGGGGGATGCTGGAGCACCTCCAACGTGTCAAAAATTTATGGAAATAAAGTAATTTCATCAGAGTGTGTGTATGTACACGTAATCAACTGCCATCTCAGAAAAAACTAGCCTTGCTGAAATGACTAGCTCCAAAATGTTCATTTTAACTTTCTCATCTGATGTTGTCGTCACTTTCAAAATATTCCGAATTGAATCATAGACACGGAAAATGTTGGAAATTGAATTCTATTCCACCAAATGAAAATCTTACCTTGAGGATAGCTTGCATCTAGATATATCGGTGCTCCAGAATAATCGACCACTTCTCCTTCATCATCAAGAAAAACCGTGATATTACCAAGGTATCTACTGAAAGCAGATGACTGTACAATAAGGATTTTCTTACGATGTATGCTTTCAACGATTGTGGGATAAGGCCCGACAACTGTTTCTGGTCCTGGTGGATGGTCTGAAAATAATCATTGCGATTCATGAATCATAGAGAAATAGACAGGTTGTCCACGTAAGCTGGCAACATATGGAAAATTATTTATTTTTGGTTGTAGGAAAAAGTAACCAAATTCAAATTTTAGGACTACTAGTATATGATTGACACATTTTGAGATTCCATTATTCAAAATTGGCTTCTAAAACATTGAAAACTCTCTATGAAGAATGATTTTTTTCCTAAAACGAAAAATAAATATATATTATTGCTATTCTACAACTAGTGGTATGATTATCGTCAATGATATTATGAGTGAATTTGAGCTGGATATTTCCGAAGGTCGGTGGAATGAAATAAAAAATATATTAAAGATATTTTTTTTACCTCCACTATACAAAAATGAATGCGAGTGTCCTCCAACAATCAGACTGATCTTCTCAGATGCGTTTTTACCAATTTGGTGATCAACTTCGTATCCAGCATGAGACAGTACAATGTTGGTGAAAACTCCTTCTTTCCTTACCAGACGTTCCGCTTCCTCGTTCACACTAGGCGATACCGGTAAGAATTTCAGTTTTTCCGTCTGCGAAAGATCCTGTAAAATTCAAAACATAAGAAAAAACATGTAACATATGACCCTTCATGTGACGCAGTTATTATTGAATATTCTATTTTCCACAACCGTTACAGAATTGGCCAATTCTGAAATCATATTTGATACCAAAATACTAACATTCTCTCTCTTGAGATTGAAAAAATATTCTGCAACACTTGCTGTCTTCTGTATTTTGCGTGTATTTCGTTCAACCACTTGTTAAAGAATATAATTCTAACATGTCAAATTAAATTTTCGTTGGCTTTCCATTTGATTATATGTAAAATTTGTGGTTGTGGAGAAAGCACAGTATGTTACTCAATTAGAATGAAAATTCGTTGTGCTCGTCGTTCCTCGCTTTCAGCTCACGTTCGGAACTTTCCACTCGCATCGAATTTTCATTCTAACCTTGTTACAGAATATACCATTCTCCACAGCCGTTGTAGAATTTAACAATTCTAAGATCAAATTTGCCATCAGGAAGTTGAAATTATAACTCTTGTTATGGATGAAATATTTCAGAAAACTTGTGATATCTTATGCATTTTGCATGTATTTCATTCCCACACTAGTTATGGATGAATATTCTAAAACGGTTTTACCTACAGCCAATATGTATTGTCAACCATTTATGATATGAGTTTATTAATGAGATGATTTACAGCACTAGTGCGTTAAATTTGGATAAAATTATTTTTCTTTCCTTTTTTAAATTTCAGTTTATTCAGTCGTAAAATAAACATGAACTAATTCATTGTAAATATAGATGTAATACTAATAATAATAATATAATTGCAATAAGTAGACACAAAAATAGTATACACATAATTTTCTATCCCACATAATAATTTTTGGTAATATTTTCTCTACAAAATAGTACACTGTATATCTAGTAATAGAAGCATTACATTCCCGGACAACAATGTGAATTGTTGGCCCGGCGTTAAACCGAGGCCAACAAGCATTGAAGTCCGGTAATGTGCTCATAATACAAATTACACACACTATTTTTTCTGAAATCGCAATCAACCTTATCATGAATTTAGAAATTTTCATTAATGCATAACAATTTTTGATTAATGTCATTATTGTTGACGCCGGCAAAATTCTTGATATAGACGTTTATAGTGAGGAAGGCTGATTATAATAATATAACTGGCGTTTATTGAGTTGGATTTTTATACGAATTTGTAATTTCAAACGCATGCGAAAGGTAACTCGATAGCAAGTGTCCAACAGAAATCATCTACTGCCCCTACGACCATTGAATTATATCTGTTTGATACTTGGCAAAGATATGTACAAGAACACCTTTGCAATGCTTTCTTAGAAATAGCTGAATTTATTTTTCGATTTAAATGAGGAACACCTACGAACCGGTTGACATGGAAGATTGTTAAGTGTTCTGGAGTAATGTGAGGAAACCGCAAAAATTGTAAACAATTCCATCAATTCCAAATCTTACTTACAGCACAAAAATAGGTGGTCACTCCTATGACACCAATTTTCTTTCCATCTCTCTCGATTATGGTACTTTTCGCGTAAGTTCCTTGTATATCTGGCTCTAACCTGTCGTCTATATTAGACACAACAATGGGGTGGTCGAGCGATTTTATATAAGGAATAATTCCTGCGATGCCATCATCAAAATCGTGGTTACCCAATACCTAGAAAATTAATTTTATAGTTATTTATGCAACAAGTGCAAAAAGTAAGTGCAATGAACAATTTTTGAACGAGTTTCATATAACATTTTTTCTACGTTCATGCAAAAAGTAAAAAAATTATTTATTAAGGTACGACACTAGGTGTTGGAAAATGAAAAGCGCAACGTAAATAATTGATTATTACTATCGATTTGTATTGAAACAGATCACTATTATCTATTTTCCATTAATAATACTATCATTTTAAAACTTTCAATTCTGTAATTGTCAGAAATAATTTTTGACTGACGATAACCATAGTTGCATTATAAAAATCAAAATCATAGTAGCTGTGAGCGCGTATGTTATCACGAGGTGTGGTCATAGTACAGACAGTTTGCTCTATGCAGGTTTAGAACAAAGCGAATCAGTTTTGATTATGGAGTTTTTCTCGGGATTGTTTGTTTAGCTCTGGCTGCTAACATTAATACAAAATAATATAAAATATGTTACTGTTTAAAACGTATTGCCAATCTCACAGAATATCTGCTAAATATGTAGTCGGTTTGAACATTTATGTTTGTCATGATGACAGCACGTTGAAGTTGAATGACAGATGAGTGCAATAAAGAACTTCCTTTTCCACTAAATATAGTTCAATAAAGTTTTGCTTTTTGCATGAATGTAGAAAAAATACTTAATTAACAAAAATGAAATTGTAGTTCAAAAAAGGGAAGGATACTACTTCCAACATGGACTGAAAAGTAATAAATAATTGTCAATATAATTACTCAATTGAAAAAAGGCATTGATTTGTATAAACATTTGGAATTGGGCTCATATTACCCTCTACTTCAAATTCTATACCATGCCGATGGGCGCTGTTCATTTTGTAGGGGTGAAAACTACCCCTAATTGTCAAAATTTATGAAATAACATTTTATAGCTCAAGATGGGTAAAATTTAGTTCGAATCAGTCGAATAATGAATGTTTTACGCCTTGGAACACAATTTCCAAATATTTCAACTCTTAAAAATCAACCTTTGTTAGAGCTTAATGCAAAAAAAATATTTACACTAAAAAATTATTAATTTATTACATGAGTATAATTCAAGAATTTAATTGCTTAAAATATGTACTAATTTTATTTTGAAACTTTTCAACCCTCATAAATCAACCCATATTGTAGCTTGATTAAAAAAAAGTTTCCCTCGAAAAAAATTTATTATCTATCACAGTGATTTAATTTAAAAATGTTGTTGCTTGTAATTTATGCTAATTTCATTTTATAACTTTTCAACCCTCATATATCAACCCCTCTTGTAGCTTAAAAAACGATTATTCCTAAAAAAATCAATTGCTTGATAGTCCTTCTTCATTAAACAAACATTAAACAACAAAAGAATTTTTGTAAATTTATTTTTTTTTTGTTTCAAAACGAGGTGAGTTTGAAGAGCTTGAATGAGGTGGTGCTCGCTCGTAAATAGAGGTTCGAAACGGCTATATCTCGCAATATATTCATCGTACAGAAAATGCATTCAGATGAATATCTTCCCAATTAGAAAGGCCACAATTGACTCTGGTATTTTTTTCGTATCTCCAGTACTTTTGGAGTTATTTTGAAGAAAAAGGCATTTTTCGACCCATATTATCATATTTAGTTTTAATTTTACAATAGTGAGCCCTCAAAAGCTCAAGAGAACTTATGTGTTCTTTACTTTTTTATTACATAATTTCAGTTTTTGACTAATCTAATTTGTAAATTAATTAGATTATTCAAAATTTCGTAAAGTTCCGGATTATGTACAAGGTTGCAAATTTGTGAATACATCAAAAAAGATGTTTTCAGAGTTGCAAAACTATTGTAGTTATCTCGAGACCACCTTGATAAAGAAAATGCCCACGAATTAAGAAAATATATGTTCCGGTCAACGTAAAAGATTGCAAATCTGTAGCTGTCAAGTTTGCAGAACTTTTGGAATTTTCGCTTATATCAAAGAAAATCATTATATAGGTCGAAAAAAAAAATGTTCCTGACACTTGAATTGGTTGCAAACTTGATTCGTTATTTGAAATAACATATTCAATACTACTTCAAGTTTTGAAATTTTCTTAACGAGTATACAGAAAAATTCAAATTAATTGCCATCTTGTAAAATGTAACATTCTCCTGAATGAACTGAGATATTGCAACACTGCGATTGGTTGAAAACTTATATGTGAATCACAGAAATATTTCAAGTAAACGCAATATTATGAGTTCAGGGTCCTCAAAGGTTACTCCTATCATTTTATCAGCAGCTATTTTTCATAAACATTCGAGTAATTTTCACTAGTTCATGAACTCTAGCATATTTGAAAAACATGACTGTTTCAGATTCAGAGTAAAAATATCACCATATGCAATTAGTTTCAAAAGCTTTGCACGATATGGGAAACAGGTTTGATTTCCATTCGTCAGAAAATTTTATGATTCAAAATGGTTTGGGAAAAATTCTCATTGTAGGCATCAGATTTTTAAATTTCCAAACGATATATTATGGGATAGCACAAAATATTGGAATATTGATCATGCATAAAGTGCCATTACTTTCGATAATATCGAAAAAGTTGACCAAAAAAAGCATAGCCTCCTATGCAACAAACTTTTTAGTAATACATTACGAAATTGGGTTTGAATAAGTTAACTCATTGACTTAATTGTTTCAAATTATTCATAGTTATTATGTGCATACATACAGAGTGAAATATGAAGTTCGCACCAAAAACACCTGCACAAATCACAACCGTTTTCAACAAAAAATAATGTACAAATAATGAATAAGAAATTTTTTTTAATCAAAATGTTATTAAAGTGATATAAGTGAAGTGACAGTGAATTTGAGTTACCAGTATTCTTTGCGAGTCCAAAAATCATTAAAAAAAAGGAAATACGTGTGTTGTTGGGTAGGGGGGCTATGATTTTAATTAAGAATATTCCTTTTGGTTGTGAACATTTTTTCTGAATAACCTTTTTCGATATTATCGATTATAAGGGTATAACTCTCAATTAAAGTTCCTACATTTTGTGCTCCCCAGTATATCATTTGGAAATTGAAAAATCTGATGTCTTTAATGAGCGTTTCTCACAATGCACCAATTTTCTTGAGGGAATAAATTTTCTGATGGATGGATAATAAAAATGTGTCCTATATAGTTTTGGAACTCACTGTATATTTCATACCTCTGCATCAATACCCAGCTTGTTCACGAACTGCTGGGTAACATTCCATCTGCCGATAGAGTACCACAGAGTGCCTTGAAAAGTGTCCCCAGCATTCAGCAATATTGACTTTGTGTTTTCTTGACGCATTCTCTTTATTTGAGTGTAAAGCCTCGAGAATCCACCCACACATTGGTTCACCTGTTTACAAGAACCGCCGTTTTCATTGGTTTGATCGAATCTGTAAAGAAAAAAGAAAAAAAGCCTAGTTAATAATAATAATATTATATTGATTCCTTGAAATATTATTCATATCAAAATAATATACACACGAAAAATAATAATCTTGAAGTAAAGCAACCTGATTCATTACAAAAAAATCATTCTTTCATATATAGTCAAAACAATATATTCTCAAGAGTAAAGAATTATTTACTTAAATTAACTGTATTACATACTCACTTCAACAATTATAATTTCTATACAAGAAAACCGTATACTTGAAATAAAATATTCTTTTTTAATATAAGAAATCTGAATAACTCGGACGGAAAAACTATATTCTTGATTCAATATATTCTACAAGTTTATTTCAAAACATTATATTTCGATATAAGGAATCATAATAACTTGGATAGAAGATTTCTGTTCTCAAATCAACAAATTTTATAAGTTTGCTTCAAAATAATATGTTTCTAGAATAAGAAATTTTAATTACTTGGATGTATAATCCAGTAACGACAGACAAACTCGAGCAAAAAGTGAAGAATGAGTTGCAGCACTCTGAAACTGGGCACATGATATCTCGACATCATGTTTTATTAAAAAAAAAAATTGTTTACCAAAAAATCAGGGGTGGAACCTGAAAAATTTTTCATTTAAAAAAAATATAATTTTTTTTTTCAGTTATTCGATAGGTTGAGAGATAATTCAATTCTCCACAAGAATGATTTTTAATAATACCTTATGAAATACGCTCGTTTTCTCGGAAAACGTGGTTTAAGGCCAACGTCACATTTCATGCTCGCGCTAACCGCCACTGCAAGTTCAGGCAGGTCCGAAAATTAGATTTGTCATAACTTTGCTTAAAATCATAGTAGAAGGAAAATAAAAAGTGCATATCGTTCCTGAAGACTTCTATTTCCTCATACAAATATAACATGTGAGTATCTGATGAGTACCTAAAATGTGTTTTGTCCCACTTCACATAACCGTTCTATAATATTTACGGAGGATCCGAAAGTCATGGATATTTCAGTTGATATAAAATATTTATACTGAAGCAGGAATCAGTACCCTCTTTGGACCATATGTAACGATTTAAGACTAGTGAGGCAAGTCTCACTTATACATGCCAAAGAAAAAACTGGGTTTTACTCCTGCCTCAGGTTTCAACTCACCCACAATCCCGCCAATTTCTTCAGTAAATGTTGAAAATAATCGCTCATACACATCCTACATAAAAAATGAAGTATGTGATTTCAAGCTTGAGGTTTGCGCTTCACAATAGTGTTATTAAACATATATGCCGAATATGAATAAGCGAAGAGAATCCCGGTTTTATGGTAAGTTGAAAATGAGGCAGGAGTAAAACAATAGTATATTGTGCAACACGTGGGGAAAGTTCAACTTTTCTCACGAGTGTGTCCTTCAGGCTCGTGCCACAAAAACACGAGTGAGATGGGTAACTTTCTGCACATGTTGGATACTATACTTTTTCTACAACTGCATAAATTTAAAAAATACAAGTATTATAACTCAATATTTATTTTTATTGTTAGCAAAACTAAAATAGCAATAAAGTATCCTATACCTCTTAACAGTTGAATACTTAATTGACTTAATAAAAATATCAAGATGAAAATAAAAATAAAAAAAATTGCCTGGCCCAGAATACTGGAATCGTTTGAATATCATTGCTCTACAGAAAAAAATAATAAGAAGAAAAACAAACAGTTTGAACTTTCAATAATTTTATTTTTCGTATTTTCATATGTTGGCGATCAGTATTCTGGCTATTGTGACATTTCATTTGAAATGGAGAATTTGATATGTAACTAAAAGCATTCCATGTTTTGAAAGTTTTCATTTTCCTAGGATACTATAAATATGTTTGATAATGTGTATTTTCGATTTTCGAATTAGAACTAGAAATTTCCATAATATGGCTTCGAAAAAAATAATGAATGAAATTATTCCACTCTGATTGGACTAAAAGGTATACGCGGGGCTTTCAAATCGTGATATTAAAAATAACGGTTAACAATTTTCTGAGATATTACACACTTACAAATCCTATAACATAAACATCACATGAACCTGTTTTACGATATTAAATTAATGATAATCATTTTTCACGATAATTACCGTGCATGGAAGTCATTGAAATGTATCACTGATAACTCGAAGGGTTCACTGTTTTTTTCAGCAGGTGAAGCTCCTGCATAGAAATTAGTAAACCCGAATAAAACACAGAACACCAACATCTTCGAAATAGTGGACTAAATTTAAATCTCGTCAATTATGTTATCTCTTACTCAACAAATAATCATTATTGAGAACAAAAAGGTTAGAATTGCACGGGCGCAACCAGTGAGGGACCAGAGGGATCTTTCTGTATCAAAATAGATAGGTAGACTAATTTTTCATATTGTTGGTGCCAAATATACGACTTTGGTAGTGTTTTTCATGCCTTACTCTGTATGATACTGATAATAATTGGGTGGTATTCAACGCAGGAATTTCAAAGGGGGTATCTTGGTTATACGTTATTTACAAAACCTACATTTCTCCATTTGGTCACGAATCCACGTATTTCACAGACCCTTTTCAAAAGCTCGTTCATTCCGAGGATAATTCATCTTCCACCCTAGTGACAATCAAAGTCATCCTTAAACCCATGTTTGATATATTTTTAATGCTGGTCGCCTTATAAATAAGCCGAGATTTGCACCGAAATGCCACATATTTTCTAAAGGAGACGTATGAGGGATCGAGCTCCATGGCGATAAATCTAAGGAATGGATGTATTTGAGAAAACATACTAACAAAAGGTTCAAAACATCAACTTTTACTGTGGTATTTTCTCACTAAAGAATAATTGGAGAGAATTTTAAAAATTTGGGAAGTCTGGTGAATTTCAACAGCTTCCACCGGAAAAGTGTTGCAAGTTCCTATAGGTTGAGAAGTGTGGTGAATTGAATTCAACACAATTTACAGTAGACTCATGCAGAACTAAGTCCACACCTCCCATCTTTGGAAAAATTATGTGATTTTTTACATTCTGAGAAATATAATGAATTTCATAAACTTGATGCAGATTCTTGGTTCAGAACTTCCATCAAATCATTTCGATATTTTGGAAAGTGTGGTGAATTTCATCGACCATACTACACTTGTGCTGATTTTACGTTTACAACACCATACATATTTTGGAGAGTGTTGCGTATTTTTACATTTTGAGAGTTACAGTGAATTTTATGGGCTCTCAGCCTTCCATCAGATAGAAAGCAATAGGAATTTCTAAAGTTTTGGAAGTGTGGTGAATTCCATTCATCACCATATACAGTATCGGAAAGTTTTCATCTTGGGTATGGTGGTTTCATGAGAGCGTGAATAATTATAAATTTCCGAACGATGTACAGGGGAGAACAAGAAATAGAATTTTGATCAAGTCTAAGCTACGTTGCTGTTATTACAAATTTGAATAATGTTTTCAATATTCTCCACAGCTTCTTTGAATAAACTTTTCTGATAATGTCAAAAATAAGCGTAGTTTACACTTGATCAAAATTCCTATTTTTGATTCTTACCTGTACATTGTTTGGAAATTTAAAATATTGACAACTCATGTGCAATTTATTTTACAATGCACCGATTTTTATGATGAATGAAATTTTCACACACCTATAATAAAAAAGTTCCCAAGTGGGGCAAACTTTCTGAAACTCACTTTATATGAACGCAACCATTGGGGTGGTAGAGAAGGATCCACATCAATTCTTAAGGGTGGTGAAAGAGTATACACGATGTTATCGAAATGGAGTTTGGAAATCGAAAATTGTGCCACGATTCATATCAAAAGAGGACGGTGCGAGGAATACGGAGGTGTCCAGAACATAGACGGAAGCATTCTACATCATCTTGATGCCGAAGAGACGTATACGTGTAACCTTGGGATGGAACAGCGCCACTCTCAAGAGGTAACCACTGTTCAGTTCAGTATCAGCATGAACTCCAACAGATCTGATCATCAGAACTATTGGGAAAGAACAAAGTTGCTGCAAGTAATATGCTTGCCGTTCCGATACTACTCTACTCCTTTGGAGTGGTGAAATAGCCGCGAGAACTCGATGTAAAAACTTACAAAATGATGCATCCTCATAAGACCTTGCATGCTTAATCGTCCGTACCATGGTTATATTTCCCCAGACATGGAGGCCATGGACTTTCGAGTTTGGAGTGTCTACATAACAAAATGGTACTGGATGGAGCCTGTGAAGTTATCAGAGTGCTGATCCCCTTCTCTGCTTTGTCTGTGACCATGAGAAAGCAGGAATAGGAGCATTTCTGTTGAAGGCAGCAGCCCGTGCAGCCGATGAAATTGGTCTCGTTTTCGACTTTAAACGGGTTAATCCAAACTCTGTCACCGAGTTCAAGCCCGTTCAGCAAAAAGGTCACATTAAAGCTGCGGGGAATGAAGTACTCCTGCAGCTACATAAGGATAAGTCTATAAGTCTCGAAACAAAAAACTGATAAAAAACTAGCTTTCAAGAAATATGTGTGAATTTTCTGAAGTTACCAGAAGCTTTCAAATATCACATTTACACAAGAAAGCATTTGTTACTCTACTGTAAGTTAGCGTTTGTAACCAAACTGTGAATTCACAACAAAAGTGAGCACACTTCAAGCAAATTGCAAAAATGTATAAACATGCTGGCAGTTTGCGTTTGTAACCTTACCGCAAAGTCATGGCAAAATTAAAAAGTTCCTGGTGAGTTAACAAATATTTATTTGCTGGAATTCAACATTTGTAACTGTACTGGAAGTCTATATCATCAAATTTTTGACAAGTTTGAAATTGAAACCTTTATAAATGTAATGCTATAAGGGGGGAAAATTTGCTGTTTGCAGGACAGTTGCTGAACATTGGCTGCAATGGATGTAACAACTCTGCAGTTGGTCTTGATAGATTTTTGAAAACTTTATGCAAGTTCTCCTTGCCTAGTGGGCAACTATTGCCCCCTACGACATTTGAATCATATCTGTTAATTACTTTGAGAAGAACAACGTTACAATTCTTTTGAATACATTGCTGAATATATTTTTCAATTCAAATGGGGAACACCGAAAAATACTGTCATCAGTTGTTGGAATTTTTTTACATAGCACTATAGAATCTATCCAGCAATAATCTGGACTATTGGATGCTCACTGGATAAGTGAATTCCTCGTACCGATAGCTAACCACACATTCTAATGTAAATACTAGTTACATGATTCACTGTTGCGTTCAATTTAACAATGCTTCTGTTGAAACGGTTAGTAACAAAGCCCACCCAGAACACATAGGCACACAATGAGACCTCATGGATGCGGTAAATCCGGAAATCACTGCGATGGACGATTCCTTATTCAGCCCAATCTGATACAGTGTTTAATCAGCTACTGGCATCCATCGGCATATGTTTGTGATTTCAGTATCTCAATAGTATCTTCTCGGGAATGATGCTCAAATTTTCCGCGAACTGATTCGAAACACGCTTCATTTCGCATTCACCGTTGTGGATACAATTCATTCCAAATCGTTTCCGTAATGGGAATAACGAGCAATTGATTTATTTTGTTCAACAAAAGTTTTGTCGTTGGCTAGGTTGCTGAACGTTAATGGCCTGAATATTCATTTTGACTGGTGTATTCCAAAGTAACATCAATATATTATTTTTATCAGCAAAAATTCATGCGGAAATACGATACAATAATTATAAAATCTATTTCTCTTTCTTTCTATTTTTTTCCAAAATCCATCCATTTTAGTTGACAGTAAGAATTGGAAAGGAGTTGAGTTCTGAATTATGCGTGAATTCAGGAGACAGCCTTGTACTATTTTGAGTGTTTATGAACGATATATTAGTAGGCCAGTAGGAATAGACAATCGATTCACGTTAATGGACGATTCCACTATTCAGTGTTGCCACTAAAAAAATTTCGGGTCTAAATTGTCAGACATTTTCTAGGCCTTTTCTGATATCATCTAAAGTGGAAACGGGCACGATTTTCAATTCCAAAGATTCCTGAATGTTCCCGGTTATATGAATCGTAATATTAATGTTGATATGGACAAAAATAGAATGTCCTAGGGAATTTTACTTTTTTACGTTGTTAAATAGTAGCAAATCTGTCATATTATCACTCCGTAACATGTCAATCATGTCATAAGCTTTAAAAATCAATCAAAAGAAGAAGAAGAAGAAGAAGCTTTAAACAATGATATTTGTATTAATTGCATTTTTATTTTTATAAGCTTGTTCTTGTTATTCGTTATTAGCACAGACCTGTTTATTTAGTAGAGTTTGTGGATTTTGTTTGATCAGTTCTCATTTATTTAGTATCATAGCATAGTCTGTATTTTGTTAAGGAGTGTTATTTTGAAACTGATTCCTGAAAATGGTTTATTATTGCGTTTACAGTAACTGCAAAAGTAACTCGCGGCGTATCAAGTCCAGAAAAGTGAGATATTATCCGTTTCCGAAACCAAAGACGAACCTATTAAACAACGTAAAAAAGTAAAATTCCCTAGGACATTCTATTTTTGTCCATATCAACATTAATATTGCGATTCATGTAACCGGGAACATTCAGGAATCTTTGGAATTGAAAATCGTGCCCGTTTCCACTTTAGATGATATCAGAAAAGGCCTAGAAAATGTCTGACAATTCAGACCCGAAAATTCTGTAGTGGCAACACTGAATAGGGGTACTGGAATCGTCCATTCCATAAGTTTTTAAACTTTGGTCAAGTACACAACATTGTCAAAATGGCAATCAACTTGAATTTTGCTCTATACTCGTTGAGAAAATTCCAGAAGTTCTGCAAACTTGAAGTACTATTGAATATAATATAATTTCATATCACGAATCAAGTTTGCAACCAATTCAAGTGTTCGGAACATTGTTTGTTTATCGACCTACATTGTTTTTCTTTTCCAAAGTTCCAAAAGTTCTGCAAACTTGACAGATACATCGGAAAAATATTCCAAACAGTGGTGTAGATTTTCAACTTATTATTACGTTGACCGGAACGTATATTTTCTCAATTGATGGTCATTATTTTGATCAAGGTGGTCTCGAAATAATTGCAAAAGTTTTGCAACTTTGTTGCAAATTTTGAAAACATCTATTCTGATGCATTCACAAATTTGCAACCTTGAACACGATCATGAACTTCATGCAATTTTGAATGATCGAATCAATTTACAAATTAGATTTTAAAAATATAATTAATTTTCACATTAGATTTTTCAAAATTGCATGAAGTTCCAAATCGCGTACAATTTCGGGAAAAAAATAGAAAATAATGAATGAAAACTTTATTATCAGAGGTTTTAGATATATTTTTTTATATATATATATATATATATATATATATATTTAGAAATATTTTTTCTCAGTTCATGTACATATGTATATTTAATGTTTATTCTTGTAAGTGTGCGATCTGTACACAAGTTGAATACAATTAGTCCTAAGGTTTGATTATACTTATCTTTTTATACATATTTTTCTACTAGTTCATGTACATCTGTATATTTAATGTTTAGTCTTGTAAGTGTGCGATCTATACTCAAGTTGGAGCCCATTCCTCACAAAGAATGGGCTCCTTTTCATGGTTGAGTGGAAGAGCAATACGCGATCTAATCGTGGAATTGACCTCTGCCATTTGAGTGTCATATCGACATAATTTCATTTATGTATTATGCTCTGTATGTCTACTCAATAAAATCATTTATTATTATTATTATTATTATTATACCTATTCTGAATGTAGAGGGCCTTGGTAATAAAATAACCAGTACGCTTTTTCAGAAATCTCCTCTATGATATTTTTATGTCGATTGTAAAATGAAAAATGAGCGAAGATAAAAACAACTTGTACAGAAAAACTCGATTCAGTTAGGCCCAAGATAAATTGGGAATTATTGTTATATCTGATTTGTTTAAATTTGACCTACTGAATCTTTGAGCAAACTCAGCTTGTCGAGCTAAGTCGACAAAAAAACGTAAAAAATTGGTAAAGTTACATTGTTTATTTATAAAAGATCATTATTTCACCCTTGAATATCAAATACAACTTCTACCTACACCCGCAGCTATATACGATTATTTTTGAAAGATTCTCTTTCAGAACACCCTTAAGTTATGAATTTTCGACCACAAACAAGGGAGATAGAAATATATTAGTCGATGGTTGCGGTAAATCTTATGGTATCTCGAGTTGTTCGCACGGGAATCAGATAATATAATTTGCAGCTAATAGAAAGCTATTTTCGAAAAAAATATGTTAACACTATTTTTATGAAAATATTTACTCTCTACAAGTTTATTTCAGTCATTCTATCAACATTTTCAACCCCTTCCATGTTAATGACAAAAACCCGATTTTCCCAGTTTTCCAGGGAATTTTCCCCATTTTTCGCATGCCGAACAATTTTTTTTCTTGAAGTTCTCCTGAAGAACTGTCCGTGTGCCAAAAATCATTTCTATTTGATTAGTGTAAAAACCCTGGATGTTGTGCTACATGTTGTACATTAACAACTTAGTGATGCTATCTGTTTTACGTGAAAACTTCATTATAGGGTTCTTGTTCGTCTCCACAAGAAAGGTAGTAATCAACCTATTACTGATCGACAAATAGCATGCATGCTAGGAAATGAATTGAGAAACCCATATTCTATAAATATCGTTGAAATGGTGATAAACGACACGCATTTTGCTAATAAATACCGTGAAATCAGGTAGTTATTACGTTCAGGCCATGTCAAAGGATGAAATATTGTTTTATTAGTCTGAAATTGGGGTGTGAAATATGCAAAACGTTTCATGAATTTGTACAGGAATTGGCAGACATATATGCAATTTCTGACATCTTTCAGGTACAGATATAGTGAATCAGAGATGAATTATTGGGAATGCATGTATTATAGGTCTGAATTCAGTTCCTATTGGCTTTCGTATTTGTTATAGGCATAAATTAGCTCATTTGAAAAGACGAATTTTGAATTACTCATTTCGCAAGTAGTGCTGTTAACATAATAGTTATTATACTACGATCTTTAGAGAGTAGTATTCTACGGTCTTTCGGACAGAGAAATACAGAGGGAGCCTAACTTTTTTATTTGGATAGATAGAACTTTGAATCCAACGGGACCTTGATCCTTAATAAAAAATGGAAAAAAATCAAGAAAAAAATAATAATAATAATAATAACTTCGACCTGTAGGGGTGTCTAACTTTTTTATTCGAAAAGATAGAGAGTTGGTTCAAACGGGTTAATGATCCATATCTGACACTATAAAAGATGAAAAAACTGAAAAAAATTAAAAAAAATAAAAAAAAATTTTTGTGTGTCGAAAATTTTTAAAACGCTATATTTCCCAAAATATCGAAGATATCGCACGGGACTTTCAGTCATTTTATCAACGCGATGACGGTATTTGTCACGTGATTTTGTTTGGCGATCGGAAAATCCGGAAAAATTTTACGGTGATTTTCCGATTTTTTTTTTCAAGTTCCTACTTTTCTCGATACCGGTTCAAGAATTGATTCGAATCCTTTCAAATTTCTTCTAGATATACTTCAATATGTCTTACAGAAGGCGGTGAGTTTTGAGAATGATCGGAATATGATGACCGGATTTTCCGGGAAATTTTCCGAAAAATTCCGATATTGTAAAACACAAAAAACAACGAAACCAACAATCGAAACTGAATTGTGAAAAATGATTTTGGTAGAGCACGAATATACCAACAAATCATAGGTCTTCGATATTTTCTCTAAAATGATCGGAAAACTGGGTAAATTTCAAATATATGAAAAAAAACATTTGAATTTCGGATAATACGAAATTACTCGGAAATGATCGATATTTTTCCGAATCACCGAGACAGCTTTTGACTGCCTTTGGAAAATCTACAATTTTGTTTTTTAATTTTTTTCCCAAAATTAATAGTCCGGGAGATATCTGAAAAAATTGGAAAATCGAAATATTGACCGTACTAATAGAGGTAATGAAAAAAATAAAAGTGCATCGTATCCGCAACACATGCCTCAGTAATACCTCCAAACCGTTTTTTTCCAACTACATAAAAAGATGGAAAAAATACGAAAAAAGTGAAAAAAATATTAAAAATTTTTTACTCCCCCTCCAAAATTGCCCAAAACTCGAAAAACAAACGAGATATCGAAAAATTTTATATAAACAATTTTGTTCCCCTTAAATAGACCTACAAAAAAGTCACGTAAAAATTTTTGCGATACCCTATAAATAAACGAAAAAACAGCTGATTTTCGTGAAAAAATGATTAAAATTATGAAAGAGGCTGAGAATACAGAGGGGGGCTATTTTTTTTATTTAAAGAGATAGAGCCACGGTTCAAAAAAGAAATTGATCCTTGTAAAAAATTAGGAAGAAACCAAGAAAAAAAACAAAAAAAAAAATAATAATAATAATAATTGTGACACTCACTTTTTTATTTGGAGAGATAGAATCATTTTTCATAAAGAGAAAATGTGGCCCTTTGAAAAATGAATATGGAAATAAAAAAATTAAAAATTAAAAAAAATTAAAATGTCGACTCATTTTTTTTTTGTCTGTCGCCCCCGGGGCGAACGCTATGATTTCCAAACCCTTGGAGATATTGATTTGAAATTTGAATCAAATCAATAACTCAAAAAATGTATCTCGAAAAAAAATTTGTTTTGCGATCGGAAAACCCGGAAAATTTTCAAGGTCATTTTTAAGGTTTTCACCGGTAACTCGATAGCGGTTCAGGAAATGATTTTTTTCATTCCAATTTTTTTAGAAATATGCGCCTATATAGCCTTCTCAGGTGTATAGTTTTTGAGAAGGATCGGAAAATGAAAACGGGTTTTCCGGACGATTTTCCGAAAAGTGAAAATTTCGAATAAAAACCGCACCGATGATCGAAATTGAATTTTGAACAATGCAGTGGATAGAGCTTGGAAATACAAAAAAATCATACCTCTTCAACACTTTTAAGAAAATGTCCGGAAAACTGAGAAAAATTGAAAAATATGAAAAAAAAAATTGTAATTTTTAAAAATACGAAATATCTCGGAAACTGCTGATATTTTTCCAATTTACCACGATACCTTTTTTGACCGCCTTCAAAAAATCTATAAAATATGTAAATAAATAATTTCCCTATTTTCAATAGTACAGGAAATATTTGAAAAAAACGGGAAAATCGATATATCTCCCGAATTAAGAAAAAACTTGGAAATTTATTTTTTGCAGAAGATACCTCTCAATGAACTCTATCGATCGTGTAAATTTGGTTTTTTCGAATTCAATAACAAAGCGGGAAAAAAATAAAATCCAAAAAAAAGGCTGGACTTAGAAATTTTTTTTATAAAAGCACCAAAATCTCAAAAACTAAACAAGATATGGAAAAGTGTATGGAGACAATTTTATTGTACTTCATTAGTACTACAAAAAGTTTCGAATGAATTTTTTTCCTATTTCAAAAATAAAAAAATTCGTCGGGACTTGGAAAAAATTTTCGATAATTTTGAATAATTTCAAATATTTCCCAAACGGCTGCATATTTCCAAATTTTTCATAGAACCTTTTATGATTGTTTTTGAAAAGTATACAAAAAATGTTAATGAATTGTTTCTTCAAAATCAATAGTCCGGGAAAAATTTGAAAAAAAAACGGTAAAATCGATATATCTCCAGAACCAATAAAAAATGAGGAATGATTTTTTTGTCAAAAATACCTCTCAACGAACTCTATCAACTTCTTCCAATTTGGTTTCTTCGAATTCATTACTACAGCGGGAAAAAAATAAAACCCAAAAAAATTCGTCGGGACTTAGAAAAAAATTTCGACAATTTTGAATAATTCCAAATATTTCCCAAACGGCTGCATATTTCCCAATTTTTCATAGAACCTTTTATGATTGCCTTCGGGAAGTCTACAAAAAATGTAAATGAATTGTTTCTTTAAAATCAATAGTCCGAGAAATAATCGAAAAAAAATCGGAAAAATCGATATATCTCCAGAACCAATAAAAAATGAGAGAAGATTTTTTTGTCAAAAATACCTCTCAATGAACTCTATCAACATATCCCAGTTTGGTTTCTTCGAATTCATTACCAGAGCAGAAAAAAAATAAAACCCAAAAAAATTCGTCGAGACTTAGAAAAAAATTTCGCCAATTTTGAATAATTCTAAATATTTCCCAAACGGCTGCATATTTCCCAATTTTTCATAGAAACTTTTATGATTGCCTTTGGGAAGTATACAAAAAATGTAAATGAATTGTTTCTTCAAAATCAATAGTCCGAGAAATAATCGAAAAAAAATCGGAAAAATCGATATATCTCCAGAACCAATAAAAAATGAGAAATGATTTTTTTGTCAAAAATACCTCTCAATTAACTCTATCAACATATCCCAATTTGGTTTCTTCGAATTCATTACCAGAGCAGAAAAAAAATAAAACCCAAAAAAATTCGTCGGGACTTGGAAAAAAATTTCGACAATTTTGAATAATTCTAAATATTTCCCAAACGGCTGCATATTTCCAAATTTTTCATAGAACCTTTTATGATTGCCTTTGGAAAATATACAAAAAATGTAGATGAATTGTTTCTTCAAAATCTATAGTCCGGGAAATATTTGAAAAAAAATCGGAAAAATCGATATATCTCCAGAACCAATAAAAAATGAGAAAAGATTTTTTTGTTAAAAATACATCTCAATGGACTCTATCAACATATCCCAATTTGATTTCTTCGAATTCATTACTGCAGCGGGAAAAAAATAAAACCCAAAAAAATTCGTCGGGACTTGGAAAAAAATTTCGACAATTTTGAATAATTCTAAATATTTCTCAAACGGCTGCATATTTCCCAATTTTTCATAGAACCTTTTATGATTGCCTTTGGGAAGTCTACAAAAAATGTTAATGAATTGTTTCTTCAAAATCAATAGTCCGAGAAATATTCGAAAAAAAATCGGAAAAATCGATATATCTCCAGGACCAATAAAAAATGAGAAATAATTTGTTTGTCAAATATACGTCTCAATTAACTCTATCAAAATATCCCAATTTGTTTTCTTCGAATTCATTACCAGAGCAGAAAAAAAATAAAACCCAAAAATTTTCGTCGGGACTTAGAAAAAAATTTCGACAATTTTGAATAATTCCAAATATTTCCCAAACGGCTGCATATTTCCCAATTTTTCATAGAACCTTTTATGATTGCCTTTGGAAAGTCTACAAAAAATGTAAATGAATTGTTTTTTCAAAATCAATAGTTCATGAAATATTTGAAAAAAATGCGGAAAAATCGATATATTATACACATTGATCGTAGTATTCACATTATTGGTGTCCAATTATAGTTTCAAACGGATTCAATAATAAAGACAGACACGCATTGATCGTAGTATTCACATTATTGGTGTCCAATTATAGTTTCAAACGGATTCAATGATAAAGAAAGACACTCATTGATCGTAGTATTCACATTATTGGTGTCCAATTATAGTTTCAAACTGACTCAATGATAAAGACAGGCACGCATTGATCGTAGTATTCACATTATTGGTGTCCAATTATAGTTTCAAACTGACCCAACGATAAAGACAGACACGCATTGATCGTAGTATTCACATTATTGGTGTCCAATTATAGTTTCAAACGGACTCAATGATGAAGACAGACAAGCATTGATCGTAGTATTCACATTATTGGTGTCCAATTATAGTTTCAAATGGATTCAATGATAAAGACAGACACACATTGATCGTAGTATTCACATTATTGGTGTCCAATTATAGTATCAAATAGATTCAATTATAAAGACACACGCATTGATCGTAGTATTCACATTATTGGTATCCAATTATAGTTTCTAATCATTTTGACAATGAACCTTTAAAATAAGAACAACGCCATAAGATCGTAGTATTCAAATAATTGGTAGATACGTGTACACGGAAAGGATATACGTGTACACGGAATGGATATACGTGTACACGGAAAGGATATACGTGTACACGGGGGGCTAGGATCGTCGCGCGAAGCGCGACAGTTAAGCCGCCGGCAGGCCAAGTGTGGGCGCAAGGCGGATGCTAGCGTAGGCGAATCCCGCGCCCATACTTGTTATACTACGATCTTTAGAGAGTAGTATTCTACGGTCTTTCGGACAGAGAAATACAGAGGGAGCCTAACTTTTTTATTTGACTAGATAGAACTTTGAATCCAACGGGACCTTGATCCTTAATAAAAAATGGAAAAAAATCAAGAAAAAAATAATAATAATAATAATAACTTCGACCTGTAGGGGTGTCTAACTTTTTTATTCGAAAAGATAGAGAGATGGTTCAAACGGCTTAATGATCCATATCTGACACTATAAAGCATGAAAAAATTGAAAAAAATTAAAAAAAATAAAAAAAATTTTTTGTGTGCCGAAAATTTTTAAAACGCTATATTTCCCAAAATATCGAAGATATCGCAAGGGACTTTCAGTCATTTTATCAACGCGATGACGGTATTTGTCACGTGATTTTTTTTGGCGATCGGAAAATCCGGAAAAATTTTACGGTGATTTTCCAATTTTTTTTTTCAAGTTCCTACTTTTCTCGATACCGGTTCAAGAATTGATTCGAATTCTTTCAAATTTCTTCTAGATATACTTCAATATGTCTTACGGAAGGCTGTGAGCTTTGAGAATGATCGGAAAATGATGACCGGGTTTTCCGGGAAATTTTCCGAAAAATTCCGATATTGTAAAACACAAAAAACAACGAAACCAACAATCGAAACTGAATTGTGAAAAATGTTTTTGGCAGTGCACGAATATACCAACAAATCGTAGCTCTTCGATATTTTCTCTAAAATGATCGGAAAACTGGGAAAATTTCAAATATATGAAAAAAAACATTTGAATTTCGGATAATACGAAATTACTCGGAAATGATCGATATTTTTCCGAATCACCGAGATAGCTTTTGACTGCCTTCGGAAAATCTACAATTTTATTTTTTAATTTTTTTCCCAAAATTAATAGTCCGGGAGATATCTAAAAAAATTGGAAAATCGAAATATTGACCGTACTAATAGAGGTAATGAAAAAAATAAAAGTGCATCGTATCCGCAACACATGCCTCAGTAATACCTCCAAACCGTTTTTTTCCAACTACATAAAAAGATGGAAAAAATACGAAAAAAGTGAAAAAAATATTAAAAATTTTTTACTCCCCCTCCAAAATTGCCCAAAACTCGAAAAACAAACGAGATATCGAAAAATTTTATATAAACAATTTTGTTCCCCTTGAATAGACCTACAAAAAAGTCACGTAAAAATTTTTGCGATACCCTATAAATAAACGAAAAAACAGCTGATTTTCGTGAAAAAATGATTAAAATTATGAAAGAGGCTGAGAATACAGAGGGGGGCTATTTTTTTTATTTAAAGAGATAGAGCCACGGTTCAAAAAAGAAATTGATCCTTGTAAAAAATTAGGAAGAAACCAAGAAAAAAAACAAAAAAAAAAAATAATAATAATAATAATTGTGACACTCACTTTTTTATTTGGAGAGATAGAATCATTTTTCATAAAGAGAAAATGTGGCCCTTTGAAAAATGAATATGGAAATAAAAAAATAAAAAATTAAAAAAAATTAAAATGTCGACTCATTTTTTTTTTGTCTGTCGCCCCCGGGGCGAACGCTATGATTTCCAAACCCTTGGAGATATTGCTTTGAAATTTGAATCAAATCAATAACTCAAAAAATGTATCTCGAAAAAAATTTTTTTTTGCGATCGGAAAACCCGGAAAATTTTCAAGGTCATTTTTAAGGTTTTCACCGGTAACTCGATAGCGGTTCAGGAAATGATTTTTTCCATTCCAATTTTTTTAGAAATATGCGCCTATATAGCCTTCTCAGGTGTATAGTTTTTGAGAAGGATCGGAAAATGAAAACGGGTTTTCCGGACGATTTTCCGAAAAGTGAAAATTTCGAATAAAAACCGCACCGATGATCGAAATTGAATTTTGAACAATGCAGTGGATAGAGCTTGGAAATACAAAAAAATCATACCTCTTCAACACTTTTAAGAAAATGTCCGGAAAACTGAGAAAAATTGAAAAATATGAAAAAAAAAATTGTAATTTTTAAAAATACGAAATATCTCGGAAACTGCTGATATTTTTCCAATTTACCACGATACCTTTTTTGACCGCCTTCAAAAAATCTATAAAATATGTAAATAAATAATTTCCCTATTTTCAATAGTACAGGAAATATTTGAAAAAAACGGGAAAATCGATATATCTCCCGAATTAAGAAAAAACTTGGAAATTTATTTTTTGCAGAAGATACCTCTCAATGAACTCTATCGATCGTGTAAATTTGGTTTTTTCGAATTCAATAACAAAGCGGGAAAAAAATAAAATCCAAAAAAAAGGCTGGACTTAGAAATTTTTTTTATAAAAGCACCAAAATCTCAAAAACTAAACAAGATATGAAAAAGTGTATGAAAACAATTTTATTGTACTTCATTAGTACTACAAAAAGTTTCGAATGAATTTTTTTCCTATTTCAAAAATAAAAAAATTCGTCGGGACTTGGAAAAAATTTTCGATAATTTTGAATAATTTCAAATATTTCCCAAACGGCTGCATATTTCCAAATTTTTCATAGAACCTTTTATGATTGTTTTTGAAAAGTATACAAAAAATGTTAATGAATTGTTTCTTCAAAATCAATAGTCCGGGAAATATTTGAAAAAAAAACGGTAAAATCGATATATCTCCAGAACCAATAAAAAATGAGGAATGATTTTTTTGTCAAAAATACCTCTCAACGAACTCTATCAACTTCTTCCAATTTGGTTTCTTCGAATTCATTACTACAGCGGGAAAAAAATAAAACCTAAAAAAATTCGTCGGGACTTAGAAAAAAATTTCGACAATTTTGAATAATTCCAAATATTTCCCAAACGGCTGCATATATCTCAATTTTTCATAGAACCTTTTATGATTGCCTTTGAGAAGTCTACAAAAAATGTAAATGAATTGTTTCTTCAAAATCAATAGTCCGAGAAATAATCGAAAAAAAATCGGAAAAATCGATATATCTCCAGAACTAATAAAAAATGAGAAATGATATTTTTGTCAAAAATACCTCTCAATGGACTCTATCAACCCATCCCAATTTGCTTTCTTCGAATTCATTACTGCAGCGGGAAAAAAATAAAACCCAAAAAAATTCGTCGGGACTTAGAAAAAAATTTCTTCGATTTTGAATAATTCCAAATATTTCCCAAACGGCTGCATATTTCTCAATTTTTCATAGAACCTTTTATGATTGCCTTTGGGAAGTCTACAAAAAATGTAAATGAATTGTTTCTTCAAAATCAATAGTCCGAGAAATAATCGAAAAAAAATCGGAAAAATCGATATATCTCCAGAACCAATAAAAAATGAGAAATGATTTTTTTGTCAAAAATACCTCTCAATTAACTCTATCAACATATCCCAATTTGGTTTCTTCGAATTCATTACCAGAGCAGAAAAAAAATAAAACCCAAAAAAATTCGTCGGGACTTGGAAAAAAATTTCGACAATTTTGAATAATTCCAAATATTTCCCAAATGGCTGCATATTTCCCAATTTTTCATAGAACCTTTTATGATTGCCATCGGGAAGTCTACAAAAAACGTAAATGAATTGTTTGTTCAAAATCAATAGTCCAAGAAATATTCGAAAAAAAATCGGAAAAATCAATATATCTCCAGAATCAATGAAAACTGAGAAATGATTTTTTAGTCAAAAATACCTCTCAATGAACTCTATCAACATATCCCAATTTGGTTTCTTCGAATTCATTACCAGAGCAGAAAAAAAATAAAACCCAAAAAAATTCGTCGGGACTTGGAAAAAAATTTCGACAATTTTGAATAATTCCAAATATTTCCCAAATTGCTGCATATTTCCAAATTTTTCATGAAACCTTTTATGATTGCTTTTGGAAAATATACAAAAAATATAAATGAATTGTTTTTTCAAATTCAGTAGTTCATGAAATATTTGAAAAAAATGCGGACAAATCGATATATTATACACATTGATCGTAGTATTCACATTATTGGTGTCCAATTATAGTTTCAAACGGATTCAATGATAAAAACAGACACGCATTGATCGTAGTATTCACATTATTGGTGTCCAATTATAGTTTTAAACGGGTTCAATGATAAAGGAAGACACTCATTGATCGTAGTATTCACATTATTGGTGTCCAATTATAGTTTCGAACTGACTCAACGATAAAGACAGACACGCATTGATCGTAGTATTCACATTATTGGTATCCAATTATAGTTTCAAACGGATTCAATGATAAAAACAGACACGCATTGATCGTAGTATTCACATTATTGGTGTCCAATTATAGTTTCAAACGGATTCAATGATAAAGAAAGACACTCATTGATCGTAGTATTCACATTATTGGTGTCCAATTATAGTTTCAAACTGACCCAACGATAATGACAGACACGCATTGATCGTAGTATTAACATTTTTGGTGTCCAATTATAGTTTCAAACGGACTCAATGATGAAGACAGACAAGCATTGATCGTAGTATTCACATTATTGGTGTCCAATTATAGTTTCAAACGGACTCAATGATGAAGACAGACAAGCATTGATCGTAGTATTCACATTATTGGTGTCCAATTATAGTTTCGAATGGATTCAATGATAAAGACAGACACACATTGATCGTAGTATTCACATTATTGGTGTCCAATTATAGTATCAAATAGATTTAATTAAAAAGACAGACACGCATTGATCGTAGTATTCACATTATTGGTATCCAATTATAGTTTGTAATCATTTTGACAATGAACCTTTAAAATAAGAACAACGCCTTAAGATCGTAGTATTCAAATAATTGGTAGATACGTGTACACGGAAAGGATATACGTGTACACGGAATGGATATACGTGTACACGGAAAGGATATACGTGTACACGGGGGGCTAGGATCGTCGCGCGAAGCGCGACAGTTAAGCCGCCGGCAGGCCAAGTGTGGGCGCAAGGCGGATGCTAGCGTAGGCGAATCCCGCGCCCAAACTTGTTATACTACGATCTTTAGAGAAGTAGTATTCTACGGTCTTTCGGACAGAGGGAGCCTAACTTTTTTATTTGGACAGATAGAACTTTGAATCCAACGGGACCTTGATCCTTAATAAAAAATTGAAAAAAATCAAGAAAAAAATAATAATAATAATAATAACTTCGACCTGTAGGGGTTTCTAACTTTTTTATTCGAAAAGATAGAGAGATGGTTCAAACGGGTTAATGATTCTTATTTGACACTATAAAAGATGAAAAAACTGAAAAAAATTAAAAAAAATAAAAAAAAATTTTTCTGTGTCGAAAATTTTTAAAACGCTATATTTCCCAAACTATCAAAGATATCGCTTGGGACTTTCAGTCATTTTATCAACTCGATGACGGTATTTGTCACGTGATTTTTTTTGGCGATCGGAAAATCCGGAAAAATTTTACGGTGATTTTCCGATTTTTTTTTCAAGTTCCTACTTTTCTCGATACCGGTTCAAGAATTGATTCGAATCCTTTCAAATTTCTTCTAGATATACTTCAATATGTCTTACAGAAGGCGGTGAGTTTTGAGAATGATCGGAAAATGATGACCGGATTTTCCGGGAAATTTTCCGAAAAATTCCGATATTGTAAAACACAAAAAACAACGAAACCAACAATCGAAACTGAATTGTGAAAAATGTTTTTGGCAGTGCACGAATATACCAACAAATCGTAGCTCCTCGATATTTTCTCTAAAATGATCGGAAAACTGGGAAAATTTCAAAAAAATGAAAAAAAACATTTGAATTTCGGATAATACGAAATTACTCGGAAATGGTCGATATTTTTCCGAATCACCGAGACAGATTTTGACTGCCTTTGGAAAATCTACAATTTTGTTTTTTAATTTTTTTCCCAAAATTAATAGTCCGGGAGATATCTAAAAAAATTGGAAAATCGAAATATTGACCGTACTAATAGAGGTAATGAAAAAAATAAAAGTGCATCGTATCCGCAACACTTGCCTCAGTGATACCTCCAAACCGTTTTTTTCCAACTACATAAAAAGATGGAAAAAATACGAAAAAAGTGAAAAAAATATTAAAAATTTTTTACTCCCCCTCCAAAATTGCCCAAAACTCGAAAAACAAACGAGATATCGAAAAATTTTATATAAACAATTTTGTTCCCCTTAAATAGACCTACAAAAAAGTCACGTAAAAATTTTTGCGATACCCTATAAATAAACGAAAAAACAGCTGATTTTCGTGAAAAAATGATTAAAATTATGAAAGAGGCTGAGAATACAGAGGGGGGCTATTTTTTTTATTTAAAGAGATAGAGCCACGGTTCAAAAAAGAAATTGATCCTTGTAAAAAATTAGGAAGAAACCAAGAAAAAAAACAAAAAAAAAAAATAATAATAATAATAATTGTGACACTCACTTTTTTATTTGGAGAGATAGAATCATTTTTCATAAAGAGAAAATGTGGCCCTTTGAAAAATGAATATGGAAATAAAAAAATTAAAAATTAAAAAAAATTAAAATGTCGACTCATTTTTTTTTTGTCTGTCGCCCCCGGGGCGAACGCTATGATTTCCAAACCCATGGAGATATTGATTTGAAATTTGAATCAAATCAATAACTCAAAAAATGTATCTCGAAAAAAATTTTTTTTTGCGATCGGAAAACCCGGAAAATTTTCAAGGTCATTTTTAAGGTTTTCACCGGTAACTCGATAGCGGTTCAGGAAATGATTTTTTTCATTCCAATTTTTTTAGAAATATGCGCCTATATAGCCTTCTCAGGTGTATAGTTTTTGAGAAGGATCGGAAAATGAAAACGGGTTTTCCGGACGATTTTCCGAAAAGTAAAAAACATGAAAAAAAAACGTACCGATGATCGAAATTGAATTTTGAACAATGCAGTGGATAGAGCTTGGAAATACAAAAAAATCATACCTCTTCAACACTTTTAAGAAAATGTCCGGAAAACTGAGAAAAATTGAAAAATATGAAAAAAAAATTGTAATTTTTAAAAATACGAAATATCTCGGAAACTGCTGATATTTTTTCAATTTACCACGATATCTTTTTTGACCGCCTTCAAAAAATCTATAAAATATGTACATGAATAATTCCCCTATTTTCAATAGTACAGGAAATATTTGAAAAAAACGGGAAAATCGATATATCTCCAGAATTAAGAAAAAACTTGGAAATTTATTTTTTGCAGAAGATACCTCTCAATGAACTCTATCGATCATGTAAATTTGATTTTTTCGAATTCAATAACAAAGCGGGAAAAAAATAAAATCCAAAAAAAAGGCTGGACTTAGAAATTTTTTTTATAAAACCACCAAAATCTCAAAAACTAAACAAGATATGGAAAAGTGTATGGAAACAATTTTATTGTACTCTATTAGTACTACAAAAAGTTTCGAATGAATTTTTTTCCTATTTCAAAAATAAAAAAATTCGTCGGGACTTAGAAAAATTTTTCGATAATTTTGAATAATTCCAAATGTTTCCCAAACGGCTGCATATTTCCCAATTTTTCATAGAACCTTTTATGATTGCCTTTGGGAAGTCTACAAAAAATGTAGATGAATTGTTTCTTCAAAATCAATAGTGCGAGAAATAATCGAAAAAAAATCGGAAAAATCGATATATCTCCAGAACCAATAAAAAATGAGAAATGATTTTTTTTGTCAAAAATGCCTCTCAATGAACTCTATCAACATATCCCAGTTTGGTTTCTTCGAATTCATTACCAGAGCAGAAAAAAAATAAAACCCAAAAAAATTCGTCGGGACTTAGAAAAAAATTTCGACAATTTTGAATAATTCTAAATATTTCCCAAACGGCTGCATATTTCTCAATTTTTCATAGAACCTTTTATGATTGCCTTTAGGAAGTCTACAAAAAATGTAAATGAATTGTTTCTTCAAAATCAATAGTCCGAGAAATAATCGAAAAAAAATCGGAAAAATCGATATATCTCCAGAACCAATAAAAAATGAGAAAAGATTTTTTTGTCAAAAATACGTCTCAATTAACTCTATCAACATATCCCAATTTGGTTTCTTCGAATTCATTACCAGAGCAGAAAAAAAATAAAACCCAAAAATTTTCGTCGGGACTTAGAAAAAAATTTCGACAATTTTGAATAATTCCAAATGTTTCCCAAACGGCTGCATATTTCCCAATTTTTCATAGAACCTTTTATGATTGCCTTTGGGAAGTCTACAAAAAATGTAGATGAATTGTTTCTTCAAAATCAATAGCCGGAGAAATATTCGAAAAAAAATCGGAAAAATCGATATATCTCCAGAACCAATAAAAAATGAGAAATGATTTTTTTGTCAAAAATACCTCTCAATGGACTCTATCAACCCATCTCAATTTGATTTCTTCGAATTCATTACTGCAGCGGGAAAAAAATAAAACCCAAAAAAATTCGTCGGGACTTGGAAAAAAATTTCGACAATTTTGAATAATTCCAAATATTTCCCAAACGGCTGCATATTTCTCAATTTTTCATAGAACCTTTTATGATTGCCTTGGAGAAGTCTACAAAAAATGTAAATGAATTGTTTCTTCAAAATCAATAGTCCGAGAAATAATCGAAAAAAAATCGGAAAAATCGATATATCTCCAGAATCAATAAAAACTGAGAAATGATTTTTTTGTCAAAAATACCTCTCAATGGACTCTATCAACCCATCTCAATTTGGTTTCTTCGAATTCATTACTGCAGCGGGAAAAAAATAAAACCCAAAAAAATTCGTCGGGACTTAGAAAAAAATTTCGTCGATTTTGAATAATTCCAAATATTTCCCAAACGGCTGCATACTTCTCAATTTTTCATAGAACCTTTTATGATTGCCTTGGAGAAGTCTACAAAAAATGTAAATGAATTGTTTCTTCAAAATCAATAGTCCGAGAAATAATCGAAAAAAAATCGGAAAAATCGATATATCTCCAGAACCAATAAAAAATGAGAAATGATTTTTTTGTCAAAAATACCTCTCAATTAACTCTATCAACATATCCCAATTTGGTTTCTTCGAATTCATTACCAGAGCAGAAAAAAAATAAAACCCAAAAAAATTCGTCGGGACTTAGAAAAAAATTTCGACAATTTTGAATAATTCTAAATATTTCCCAAACGGCTGCATATTTCCCAATTTTTCATAGAACCTTTTATGATTGCCTTTGGAAAGTCTACAAAAAATGTAAGTGAATTGTTTTTTCAAAAACAATAGTTCATGAAATATTTGAAAAAAATGCGGAAAAATCGATATATTATACACATTGATCGTAGTATTCACATTATTGGTGTCCAATTATAGTTTCAAACGGATTCAATGATAAAGAAAGACACTCATTGATCATAGTATTCACATTATTGGTGTCCAATTATAGTTTCAAACTGACTCAATGATAAAGACAGGGACGCATTGATCGTAGTATTCACATTATTGGTGTCCAATTATAGTTTCAAACTGACCCAACGACAAAGACAGACACGCATTGATCGTAGTATTCACATTATTGGTGTCCAATTATTGTTTCAAACGGACTCAATGATGAAGACAGACAAGCATTGATCGTAGTATTCACATTATTGGTGTCCAATTATAGTTTCAAACGGATTCAATGATAAAGACAGACACACATTGATCGTAGTATTCACATTATTGGTGTCCAATTATAGTATCAAATGGATTCAATGATAAAGACAGACACGAATTGATCATAGTATTCACATTATTGGTATCCAATTATAGTTTTTAATCATTTTGACAATGAACCTTTAAAATAAGAACAACGCCTTAAGATCGTAGTATTCAAATAATTGGTAGATACGTGTACACGGAAAGGATATACGTGTACACGGAATGGATATACGTGTACACGGAAAGGATATACGTGTACACGGAAATGATATACGTGTACACGGAAAGGATATACGTGTACACGGGGGGCTAGGATCGTCGCGCGAAGCGCGATAGTTAAGCCGCCGGCAGGCCAAGTGTGGGCGCAAGGCGGATGCTAGCGTAGGCGAATCCCGCGCCCAATAATAGTTTTATGTGTACATGTGTACACGGGGGATACGTGTGCACACGGGGTACACGCTTGTTATACTACGATCTTTAGAGAGTAGTATTCTACGGTCTTTCGGACAGAGAAATACAGAGGGAGCCTAACTTTTTTATTTGAATAGATAGAACTTTGAATCCAACGGGACCTTGATCCTTAATAAAAAATGGAAAAAAATCGAAAAAAAAATAATAATAATAATAATAACTTCGACCTGTAGGGGTGTCTAACTTTTTTATTCGAAAAGATAGAGAGTTGGTTCAAACGGGTTAATGATCCATATCTGACACTATAAAAGATGAAAAAACTAAAAAAAATTAAAAAAAATAAAAAAAATTTTTTGTGTGTCGAAAATTTTTAAAACCCTATATTTCCCAAAATATCGAAGATATCGCTCGGGACTTTCATTCATTTTATCAACTCGATGACGGTATTTGTCACGTGATTTTTTTTGGCGATCGGAAAATCCGGAAAAATTTTACGGTGATTTTCCGATTTTTTTTTTCAAGTTCCTACTTTTCTCGATACCGGTTCAAGAATTGATTCGAATTCTTTCAAATTTCTTCTAGATATACTTCAATATGTCTTACAGAAGGCTGTGAGCTTTGAGAATGATCGGAAAATGATGACCGGGTTTTCCGGGAAATTTTCCGAAAAATTCCGATATTGTAAAACACAAAAAACAACGAAACCAACAATCGAAACTGAATTGTGAAAAATGTTTTTGGCAGTGCACGAATATACCAACAAATCGTAGCTCTTCGATATTTTCTCTAAAATGATCGGAAAACTGGGAAAATTTCAAAAAAATGAAAAAAAACATTTGAATTTCGGATAATACGAAATTACTCGGAAATGGTCGATATTTTTCCGAATCACCGAGACAGATTTTGACTGCCTTTGGAAAATCTACAATTTTGTTTTTTAATTTTTTTCCCAAAATTAATAGTCCGGGAGATATCTAAAAAAATTGGAAAATCGAAATATTGACCGTACTAATAGAGGTAATGAAAAAAATAAAAGTGCATCGTATCCGCAACACTTGCCTCAGTGATACCTCCAAACCGTTTTTTTCCAACTACATAAAAAGATGGAAAAAATACGAAAAAAGTGAAAAAAATATTAAAAATTTTTTACTCCCCCTCCAAAATTGCCCAAAACTCGAAAAACAAACGAGATATCGAAAAATTTTATATAAACAATTTTGTTCCCCTTAAATAGACCTACAAAAAAGTCACGTGAAAATTTTTGCGATACCCTATAAATAAACGAAAAAACAGCTGATTTTCGTGAAAAAATGATTAAAATTATGAAAGAGGCTGAGAATACAGAGGGGGGCTATTTTTTTTATTTAAAGAGATAGAGCCACGGTTCAAAAAAGAAATTGATCCTTGTAAAAAATTAGGAAGAAACCAAGAAAAAAAACAAAAAAAAATAATAATAATAATAATAATTGTGACACTCACTTTTTTATTTGGAGAGATAGAATCATTTTTCATAAAGAGAAAATGTGGCCCTTTGAAAAATAAATATGGAAATAAAAAAATAAAAAATAAAAAAAAATTAAAATGTCGACTCATTTTTTTTTTGTCTGTCGCCCCCGGGGCGAACGCTATGATTTCCAAACCCTTGGAGATATTGCTTTGAAATTTGAATCAAATCAATAACTCAAAAAATGTATCTCGAAAAAAATTTTTTTTTGCGATCGGAAAACCCGGAAAATTTTCAAGGTCATTTTTAAGGTTTTCACCGGTAACTCGATAGCGGTTCAGGAAATGATTTTTTCCATTCCAATTTTTTTAGAAATATGCGCCTATATAGCCTTCTCAGGTGTATAGTTTTTGAGAAGGATCGGAAAATGAAAACGGGTTTTCCGGACGATTTTCCGAAAAGTGAAAATTTCGAATAAAAACCGCACCGATGATCGAAATTGAATTTTGAACAATGCAGTGGATAGAGCTTGGAAATACAAAAAAATCATACCTCTTCAACACTTTTAAGAAAATGTCCGGAAAACTGAGAAAAATTGAAAAATATGAAAAAAAAAATTGTAATTTTTAAAAATACGAAATATCTCGGAAACTGCTGATATTTTTCCAATTTACCACGATACCTTTTTTGACCGCCTTCAAAAAATCTATAAAATATGTAAATAAATAATTTCCCTATTTTCAATAGTACAGGAAATATTTGAAAAAAACGGGAAAATCGATATATCTCCCGAATTAAGAAAAAACTCGGAAATTTATTTTTTGCAGAAGATACCTCTCAATGAACTCTATCGATCGTGTAAATTTGGTTTTTTCGAATTCAATAACAAAGCGGGAAAAAAATAAAATCCAAAAAAAAGGCTGGACTTAGAAATTTTTTTTATAAAAGCACCAAAATCTCAAAAACTAAACAAGATATGGAAAAGTGTATGGAAACAATTTTATTGTACTTCATTAGTACTACAAAAAGTTTCGAATGAATTTTTTTCCTATTTCAAAAATAAAAAAATTCGTCGGGACTTGGAAAAAATTTTCGATAATTTTGAATAATTTCAAATATTTCCCAAACGGCTGCATATTTCCAAATTTTTCATAGAACCTTTTATGATTGTTTTTGAAAAGTATACAAAAAATGTTAATGAATTGTTTCTTCAAAATCAATAGTCCGGGAAATATTTAAAAAAAAAACGGTAAAATCGATATATCTCCAGAACCAATAAAAAATGAGGAATGATTTTTTTGTCAAAAATACCTCTCAACGAACTCTATCAACTTCTTCCAATTTGGTTTCTTCGAATTCATTACTACAGCGGGAAAAAAATAAAACCTAAAAAAATTCGTCGGGACTTAGAAAAAAATTTCGACAATTTTGAATAATTCCAAATATTTCCCAAACGGCTGCATATATCTCAATTTTTCATAGAACCTTTTATGATTGCCTTTGAGAAGTCTACAAAAAATGTAAATGAATTGTTTCTTCAAAATCAATAGTCCGAGAAATAATCGAAAAAAAAATCGGAAAAATCGATATATCTCCAGAACCAATAAAAAATGAGAAATGATATTTTTGTCAAAAATACCTCTCAATTAACTCTATCAACATATCCCAATTTGGTTTCTTCGAATTCATTACCAGAGCAGAAAAAAAATAAAACCCAAAAAAATTCGTCGAGACTTAGAAAAAAATTTCGCCAATTTTGAATAATTCTAAATATTTCCCAAACGGCTGCATATTTCCCAATTTTTTATAGAACCTTTTATGATTGCCTTTGGGGGGTCTACAAAAAATGTAAATGAATTGTTTCTTCAAAATCAATAGTCCGAGAAATAATCGAAAAAAAATCGGAAAAATCGATATATCTCCAGAACCAATAAAAAATGAGAAAAGATTTTTTTGTCAAAAATACCTCTCAATGAACTCTATCAACATATCCCAGTTTGGTTTCTTCGAATTCATTACCAGAGCAGAAAAAAAATAAAACCCAAAAAAATTCGTCGAGACTTAGAAAAAAATTTCGCCAGTTTTGAATAATTCTAAATATTTCCCAAACGGCTGCATATTTCCCAATTTTTCATAGAACCTTTTATGATTGCCTTTGGGAAGTCTACAAAAAATGTAAATGAATTGTTTCTTCAAAATCAATAGTCCGAGAAATAATCGAAAAAAAATCGGAAAAATCGATATATCTCCAGAACCAATAAAAAATGAGAAATGATTTTTTTGTCAAAAATACCTCTCAATTAACTCTATCAACATATCCCAATTTGGTTTCTTCGAATTCATTACCAGAGCAGAAAAAAAATAAAACCCAAAAAAATTCGTCGGGACTTAGAAAAAAATTTCGACAATTTTGAATAATTCTAAATATTTCCCAAACGGCTGCATATATCTCAATTTTTCATAGAACCTTTTATGATTGCCTTTGAGAAGTCTACAAAAAATGTAAATGAATTGTTTCTTCAAAATCAATAGTCCGAGAAATAATCGAAAAAAAATCGGAAAAATCGATATATCTCCAGAACCAATAAAAAATGAGAAATGATTTTTTTGTCAAAAATACCTCTCAATTAACTCTATCAACATATCCCAATTTGGTTTCTTCGAATTCATTACCAGAGCAGAAAAAAAATAAAACCCAAAAAAATTCGTCGAGACTTAGAAAAAAATTTCGCCAATTTTGAATAATTCTAAATATTTCCCAAACGGCTGCATATTTCCCAATTTTTTATAGAACCTTTTATGATTGCCTTTGGGGGGTCTACAAAAAATGTAAATGAATTGTTTCTTCAAAATCAATAGTCCGAGAAATAATCGAAAAAAAATCGGAAAAATCGATATATCTCCAGAACCAATAAAAAATGAGAAAAGATTTTTTTGTCAAAAATACCTCTCAATGAACTCTATCAACATATCCCAGTTTGGTTTCTTCGAATTCATTACCAGAGCAGAAAAAAAATAAAACCCAAAAAAATTCGTCGAGACTTAGAAAAAAATTTCGCCAGTTTTGAATAATTCTAAATATTTCCCAAACGGCTGCATATTTCCCAATTTTTCATAGAACCTTTTATGATTGCCTTTGGGAAGTCTACAAAAAATGTAAATGAATTGTTTCTTCAAAATCAATAGTCCGAGAAATAATCGAAAAAAAATCGGAAAAATCGATATATCTCCAGAACCAATAAAAAATGAGAAATGATTTTTTTGTCAAAAATACCTCTCAATTAACTCTATCAACATATCCCAATTTGGTTTCTTCGAATTCATTACCAGAGCAGAAAAAAAATAAAACCCAAAAAAATTCGTCGGGACTTAGAAAAAAATTTCGACAATTTTGAATAATTCTAAATATTTCCCAAACGGCTGCATATTTCCCAATTTTTCATAGAACCTTTTATGATTGCTTTTGGAAAATATACAAAAAATATAAATGAATTGTTTTTTCAAAATCAATAGTTCATGAAATATTTGAAAAAAATGCGGAAAAATCGATATATTATACACATTGATCGTAGTATTCACATTATTGGTGTCCAATTATAGTTTCAAACGGATTCAATGATAAAAACAGACACGCATTGATCGTAGTATTCACATTATTGGTGTCCAATTATAGTTTCAAACGGATTCAATGATAAAGAAAGACACTCATTGATCGTAGTATTCACATTATTGGTATCCAATTATAGTTTCAAATGGATTCAATGATAAAAACAGACACGCATTGATCGTAGTATTCACATTATTGGTGTCCAATTATAGTTTCAAACGGATTCAATGATGAAGACAGACACTCATTGATCGTAGTATTCACATTATTGGTGTCCAATTATAGTTTCAAACCCAACGATAAAGACAGACACGCATTGATCGTAGTATTCACATTATTGGTGTCTAATTATAGTTTCAAACGGACTCAATGATGAAGACAAACAAGCATTGATCGTAGTATTCACATTATTGGTGTCCAATTATAGTTTCAAACGGATTCAATGATAAAGACAGACACACGTTGATCGTAGTATTCACATTATTGGTGTCCAATTATAGTATCAAATGGATTCAATGATAAAGACAGACATGCATTGATCGTAGTATTCACATTATTGGTGTCCAATTATAGTTTTTAATCATTTTGACAATGAACGTTTAAAATAAGAACAACGCCTTAAGATCGTTGTATTCAAATAATTGGTATGTACGTGTACACGGAAAGGATATACGTGTACACGGAAAGGATATACGTGTACACGGAAAGGATATACGTGTACACGGAAAGGATATACGTGTACACGGAAAGGATATACGTGTACACGGAAAGGATATACGTGTACACGGGGGGCTAGGATCGTCGCGCGAAGCGCGATAGTTAAGCCGCCGGCAGGCCAAGTGTGGGCGCAAGGCGGATGCTAGCGTAGGCGAATCCCGCGCCCACACTTGTTATACTACGATCTTTAGAGAGTAGTATTCTACGGTCTTTCGGACAGAGAAATACAGAGGGAGCCTAACTTTTTTATTTGAATAGATAGAACTTTGAATCCAACGGGACCTTGATCCTTAATAAAAAATGGAAAAAAATCGAAAAAAAAATAATAATAATAATAATAACTTCGACCTGTAGGGGTGTCTAACTTTTTTATTCGAAAAGATAGAGAGATGGTTCAAACGGCTTAATGATCCATATCTGACACTATAAAGCATGAAAAAATTGAAAAAAATTAAAAAAAATAAAAAAAATTTTTTGTGTGTCGAAAATTTTTAAAACGCTATATTTCCCAAAATATCGAAGATATCGCTCGGGACTTTCAGTCATTTTATCAACGCGATGACGGTATTTGTCACGTGATTTTTTTTTGCGATCGGAAAATCCGGAAAAATTTTACGGTGATTTTCCGATTTTTTTTTTCAAGTTCCTACTTTTCTCGATACCGTTTCAAGAATTGATTCGAATCCTTTCAAATTTCTTCTAGATATACTTCAATATGTCTCACAGAAGGCTGTGAGTTTTGAGAATGATCGGAAAATGATGACCGGGTTTTCCGGGAAATTTTCCGAAAAATTCCGATATTGTAAAACACAAAAAACAACGAAACCAACAATCGAAACTGAATTGTGAAAAATGTTTTTGGCAGTGCACGAATATACCAACAAATCGTAGCTCCTCGATATTTTCTCTAAAATGATCGGAAAACTGGGAAAATTTCAAAAAAATGAAAAAAAACATTTGAATTTCGGATAATACGAAATTACTCGGAAATGGTCGATATTTTTCCGAATCACCGAGACAGATTTTGACTGCCTTTGGAAAATCTACAATTTTGTTTTTTAATTTTTTTCCCAAAATTAATAGTCCGGGAGATATCTAAAAAAATTGGAAAATCGAAATATTGACCGTACTAATAGAGGTAATGAAAAAAATAAAAGTGCATCGTATCCGCAACACTTGCCTCAGTGATACCTCCAAACCGTTTTTTTCCAACTACATAAAAAGATGGAAAAAATACGAAAAAAGTGAAAAAAATATTAAAAATTTTTTACTCCCCCTCCAAAATTGCCCAAAACTCGAAAAACAAACGAGATATCGAAAAATTTTATATAAACAATTTTGTTCCCCTTAAATAGACCTACAAAAAAGTCACGTGAAAATTTTTGCGATACCCTATAAATAAACGAAAAAACAGCTGATTTTCGTGAAAAAATGATTAAAATTATGAAAGAGGCTGAGAATACAGAGGGGGGCTATTTTTTTTATTTAAAGAGATAGAGCCACGGTTCAAAAAAGAAATTGATCCTTGTAAAAAATTAGGAAGAAACCAAGAAAAAAAACAAAAAAAAAAATAATAATAATAATAATTGTGACACTCACTTTTTTATTTGGAGAGATAGAATCATTTTTCATAAAGAGAAAATGTGGCCCTTTGAAAAATGAATATGGAAATAAAAAAATAAAAAATTAAAAAAAATTAAAATGTCGACTCATTTTTTTTTTGTCTGTCGCCCCCGGGGCGAACGCTATGATTTCCAAACCCTTGGAGATATTGCTTTGAAATTTGAATCAAATCAATAACTCAAAAAATGTATCTCGAAAAAAATTTTTTTTTGCGATCGGAAAACCCGGAAAATTTTCAAGGTCATTTTTAAGGTTTTCACCGGTAACTCGATAGCGGTTCAGGAAATGATTTTTTCCATTCCAATTTTTTTAGAAATATGCGCCTATATAGCCTTCTCAGGTGTATAGTTTTTGAGAAGGATCGGAAAATGAAAACGGGTTTTCCGGACGATTTTCCGAAAAGTGAAAATTTCGAATAAAAACCGCACCGATGATCGAAATTGAATTTTGAACAATGCAGTGGATAGAGCTTGGAAATACAAAAAAATCATACCTCTTCAACACTTTTAAGAAAATGTCCGGAAAACTGAGAAAAATTGAAAAATATGAAAAAAAAAATTGTAATTTTTAAAAATACGAAATATCTCGGAAACTGCTGATATTTTTCCAATTTACCACGATACCTTTTTTGACCGCCTTCAAAAAATCTATAAAATATGTAAATAAATAATTTCCCTATTTTCAATAGTACAGGAAATATTTGAAAAAAACGGGAAAATCGATATATCTCCCGAATTAAGAAAAAACTTGGAAATTTATTTTTTGCAGAAGATACCTCTCAATGAACTCTATCGATCGTGTTAATTTGGTTTTTTCGAATTCAATAACAAAGCGGGAAAAAAATAAAATCCAAAAAAAAGGCTGGACTTAGAAATTTTTTTTATAAAAGCACCAAAATCTCAAAAACTAAACAAGATATGGAAAAGTGTATGGAAACAATTTTATTGTACTTCATTAGTACTACAAAAAGTTTCGAATGAATTTTTTTCCTATTTCAAAAATAAAAAAATTCGTCGGGACTTGGAAAAAATTTTCGATAATTTTGAATAATTTCAAATATTTCCCAAACGGCTGCATATTTCCAAATTTTTCATAGAACCTTTTATGATTGTTTTTGAAAAGTATACAAAAAATGTTAATGAATTGTTTCTTCAAAATCAATAGTCCGGGAAATATTTGAAAAAAAAACGGTAAAATCGATATATCTCCAGAACCAATAAAAACTGAGAAATGATTTTTTTGTCAAAAATACCTCTCAATGAACTCCATCAACATATCCCAGTTGGGTTTCTTCGAATTCATTACCAGAGAAGAAAAAAAATAAAACCCAAAAAAATTCGTCGGGACTTAGAAAAAAATTTCGACAATTTTGAATAATTCTAAATATTTCCCAAACGGCTGCATATTTCTCAATTTTTCATAAAACCTTTTATGATTGCCTTCGGGAAGTCTACAAAAAATGTAAATGAATTGTTTCTTCAAAATCAATAGTCCGAGAAATAATCGAAAAAAAATCGGAAAAATCGATATATCTCCAGAACCAATAAAAAATGAGAAATGATTTTTTTGTCAAAAATACCTCTCAATGGACTCTATCAACCCATCCCAATTTGCTTTCTTCGAATTCATTACTGCAGCGGGAAAAAAATAAAACCCAAAAAAATTCGTCGGGACTTAGAAAAAAATTTCTTCGATTTTGAATAATTCCAAATATTTCCCAAACGGCTGCATATTTCTCAATTTTTCATAGAACCTTTTATGATTGCCTTTGGGAAGTCTACAAAAAATGTAAATGAATTGTTTCTTCAAAATCAATAGTCCGAGAAATAATCGAAAAAAAATCGGAAAAATCGATATATCTCCAGAACCAATAAAAAATGAGAAATGATTTTTTTGTCAAAAATACCTCTCAATTAACTCTATCAACATATCCCAATTTGGTTTCTTCGAATTCATTACCAGAGCAGAAAAAAAATAAAACCCAAAAAAATTCGTCGGGACTTGGAAAAAAATTTCGACAATTTTGAATAATTCTAAATATTTCCCAAACGGCTGCATATTTCCAAATTTTTCATAGAACCTTTTATGATTGCCTTTGGAAAATATACAAAAAATGTAGATGAATTGTTTCTTCAAAATCAATAGTCCGGGAAATATTTGAAAAAAAATCGGAAAAATCGATATATCTCCAGAACCAATAAAAAATGAGAAAAGATTTTTTTGTTAAAAATACATCTCAATGGACTCTATCAACATATCCCAATTTGATTTCTTCGAATTCATTACTGCAGCGGGAAAAAAATAAAACCCAAAAAAATTCGTCGGGACTTGGAAAAAATTTTCGATAATTTTGAATAATTCCAAATGTTTCCCAAACGGCTGCATATTTCTCAATTTTTCATAAAACCTTTTATGATTGCCTTCGGGAAGTCTACAAAAAATGTAAATGAATTGTTTCTTCAAAATCAATAGTCCGAGAAATAATCGAAAAAAAATCGGAAAAATCGATATATCTCCAGAACCAATAAAAAATGAGAAAAGATTTTTTTGTCAAAAATACCTCTCAATGAACTCTATCAACATATCCCAGTTTGGTTTCTTCGAATTCATTACCAGAGCAGAAAAAAAATAAAACCCAAAAAAATTCGTCGAGACTTAGAAAAAAATTTCGCCAATTTTGAATAATTCTAAATATTTCCCAAACGGCTGCATATTTCCCAATTTTTCATAGAACCTTTTATGATTGCCTTTGGGAAGTCTACAAAAAATGTAAATGAATTGTTTCTTCAAAATCAATAGTCCGAGAAATAATCGAAAAAAAATCGGAAAAATCGATATATCTCCAGAACCAATAAAAAATGAGAAATGATTTTTTTGTCAAAAATACCTCTCAATTAACTCTATCAACATATCCCAATTTGGTTTCTTCGAATTCATTACCAGAGCAGAAAAAAAATAAAACCCAAAAAAATTCGTCGGGACTTGGAAAAAAATTTCGACAATTTTGAATAATTCTAAATATTTCCCAAACGGCTGCATATTTCCAAATTTTTCATAGAACCTTTTATGATTGCCTTTGGAAAATATACAAAAAATGTAGATGAATTGTTTCTTCAAAATCAATAGTCCGGGAAATATTTGAAAAAAAATCGGAAAAATCGATATATCTCCAGAACCAATAAAAAATGAGAAAAGATTTTTTTGTTAAAAATACATCTCAATGGACTCTATCAACATATCCCAATTTGATTTCTTCGAATTCATTACTGCAGCGGGAAAAAAATAAAACCCAAAAAAATTCGTCGGGACTTGGAAAAAATTTTCGATAATTTTGAATAATTCCAAATGTTTCCCAAACGGCTGCATATTTCCCAATTTTTCATAGAACCTTTTATGATTGCTCTTGGAAAATATACAAAAAATATAAATGAATTGTTTTTTCAAAATCAATAGTTCATGAAATATTTGAAAAAAATGCGGAAAAATCGATATATTATACACATTGATCGTAGTATTCACATTTTTGGTGTCCAATTATAGTTTCAAACGGATTCAATGATAAAAACAGACACGCATTGATCGTAGTATTCACATTATTGGTGTCCAATTATAGTTTCAAACGGATTCAATGATAAAGAAAGACACTCATTGATCGTAGTATTCACATTATTGGTATCCAATTATAGTTTCAAATGGATTCAATGATAAAAACAGACACGCATTGATCGTAGTATTCACATTATTGGTGTCCAATTATAGTTTCAAACGGATTCAATGATGAAGACAGACACTCATTGATCGTAGTATTCACATTATTGGTGTCCAATTATAGTTTCAAACCCAACGATAAAGACAGACACGCATTGATCGTAGTATTCACATTATTGGTGTCTAATTATAGTTTCAAACGGACTCAATGATGAAGACAAACAAGCATTGATCGTAGTATTCACATTATTGGTGTCCAATTATAGTTTCAAACGGATTCAATGATAAAGACAGACACACGTTGATCGCAATATTCACATTATTGGTGTCCAATTATAGTATCAAATGGATTCAATGATAAAGACAGACATGCATTGATCGTAGTATTCACATTATTGGTGTCCAATTATAGTTTTTAATCATTTTGACAATGAACGTTTAAAATAAGAACAACGCCTTAAGATCGTTGTATTCAAATAATTGGTATGTACGTGTACACGGAAAGGATATACGTGTACACGGAAAGGATATACGTGTACACGGAAAGGATATACGTGTACACGGAAAGGATATACGTGTACACGGGGGGCTAGGATCGTCGCGCGAAGCGCGATAGTTAAGCCGCCGGCAGGCCAAGTGTGGGCGCAAGGCGGATGCTAGCGTAGGCGAATCCCGCGCCCATACTTGTTATACTACGATCTTTAGAGAGTAGTATTCTACGGTCTTTCGGACAGAGAAATACAGAGGGAGCCTAACTTTTTTATTTGACTAGATAGAACTTTGAATCCAACGGGACCTTGATCCTTAATAAAAAATGGAAAAAAATCAAGAAAAAAATAATAATAATAATAATAACTTCGACCTGTAGGGGTGTCTAACTTTTTTATTCGAAAAGATAGAGAGATGGTTCAAACGGCTTAATGATCCATATCTGACACTATAAAGCATGAAAAAATTGAAAAAAATTAAAAAAAATAAAAAAAATTTTTTGTGTGCCGAAAATTTTTAAAACGCTATATTTCCCAAAATATCGAAGATATCGCAAGGGACTTTCAGTCATTTTATCAACGCGATGGCGGTATTTGTCACGTGATTTTTTTTGGCGATCGGAAAATCCGGAAAAATTTTACGGTGATTTTCCAATTTTTTTTTTCAAGTTCCTACTTTTCTCGATACCGGTTCAAGAATTGATTCGAATTCTTTCAAATTTCTTCTAGATATACTTCAATATGTCTTACGGAAGGCTGTGAGCTTTGAGAATGATCGGAAAATGATGACCGGGTTTTCCGGGAAATTTTCCGAAAAATTCCGATATTGTAAAACACAAAAAACAACGAAACCAACAATCGAAACTGAATTGTGAAAAATGTTTTTGGCAGTGCACGAATATACCAACAAATCGTAGCTCTTCGATATTTTCTCTAAAATGATCGGAAAACTGGGAAAATTTCAAATATATGAAAAAAAACATTTGAATTTCGGATAATACGAAATTACTCGGAAATGATCGATATTTTTCCGAATCACCGAGATAGCTTTTGACTGCCTTCGGAAAATCTACAATTTTATTTTTTAATTTTTTTCCCAAAATTAATAGTCCGGGAGATATCTAAAAAAATTGGAAAATCGAAATATTGACCGTACTAATAGAGGTAATGAAAAAAATAAAAGTGCATCGTATCCGCAACACATGCCTCAGTAATACCTCCAAACCGTTTTTTTCCAACTACATAAAAAGATGGAAAAAATACGAAAAAAGTGAAAAAAATATTAAAAATTTTTTACTCCCCCTCCAAAATTGCCCAAAACTCGAAAAACAAACGAGATATCGAAAAATTTTATATAAACAATTTTGTTCCCCTTGAATAGACCTACAAAAAAGTCACGTAAAAATTTTTGCGATACCCTATAAATAAACGAAAAAACAGCAGATTTTCGTGAAAAAATGATTAAAATTATGAAAGAGGCTGAGAATACAGAGGGGGGCTATTTTTTTTATTTAAAGAGATAGAGCCACGGTTCAAAAAAGAAATTGATCCTTGTAAAAAATTAGGAAGAAACCAAGAAAAAAAACAAAAAAAAAAAATAATAATAATAATAATTGTGACACTCACTTTTTTATTTGGAGAGATAGAATCATTTTTCATAAAGAGAAAATGTGGCCCTTTGAAAAATGAATATGGAAATAAAAAAATAAAAAATTAAAAAAAATTAAAATGTCGACTCATTTTTTTTTTGTCTGTCGCCCCCGGGGCGAACGCTATGATTTCCAAACCCTTGGAGATATTGCTTTGAAATTTGAATCAAATCAATAACTCAAAAAATGTATCTCGAAAAAAATTTTTTTTTGCGATCGGAAAACCCGGAAAATTTTCAAGGTCATTTTTAAGGTTTTCACCGGTAACTCGATAGCGGTTCAGGAAATGATTTTTTCCATTCCAATTTTTTTAGAAATATGCGCCTATATAGCCTTCTCAGGTGTATAGTTTTTGAGAAGGATCGGAAAATGAAAACGGGTTTTCCGGACGATTTTCCGAAAAGTGAAAATTTCGAATAAAAACCGCACCGATGATCGAAATTGAATTTTGAACAATGCAGTGGATAGAGCTTGGAAATACAAAAAAATCATACCTCTTCAACACTTTTAAGAAAATGTCCGGAAAACTGAGAAAAATTGAAAAATATGAAAAAAAAAATTGTAATTTTTAAAAATACGAAATATCTCGGAAACTGCTGATATTTTTCCAATTTACCACGATACCTTTTTTGACCGCCTTCAAAAAATCTATAAAATATGTAAATAAATAATTTCCCTATTTTCAATAGTACAGGAAATATTTGAAAAAAACGGGAAAATCGATATATCTCCCGAATTAAGAAAAAACTTGGAAATTTATTTTTTGCAGAAGATACCTCTCAATGAACTCTATCGATCGTGTAAATTTGGTTTTTTCGAATTCAATAACAAAGCGGGAAAAAAATAAAATCCAAAAAAAAGGCTGGACTTAGAAATTTTTTTTATAAAAGCACCAAAATCTCAAAAACTAAACAAGATATGGAAAAGTGTATGGAAACAATTTTATTGTACTTCATTAGTACTACAAAAAGTTTCGAATGAATTTTTTTCCTATTTCAAAAATAAAAAAATTCGTCGGGACTTGGAAAAAATTTTCGATAATTTTGAATAATTTCAAATATTTCCCAAACGGCTGCATATTTCCAAATTTTTCATAGAACCTTTTATGATTGTTTTTGAAAAGTATACAAAAAATGTTAATGAATTGTTTCTTCAAAATCAATAGTCCGGGAAATATTTGAAAAAAAAACGGTAAAATCGATATATCTCCAGAACCAATAAAAAATGAGGAATGATTTTTTTGTCAAAAATACCTCTCAACGAACTCTATCAACTTCTTCCAATTTGGTTTCTTCGAATTCATTACTACAGCGGGAAAAAAATAAAACCTAAAAAAATTCGTCGGGACTTAGAAAAAAATTTCGACAATTTTGAATAATTCCAAATATTTCCCAAACGGCTGCATATATCTCAATTTTTCATAGAACCTTTTATGATTGCCTTTGAGAAGTCTACAAAAAATGTAAATGAATTGTTTCTTCAAAATCAATAGTCCGAGAAATAATCGAAAAAAAATCGGAAAAATCGATATATCTCCAGAACTAATAAAAAATGAGAAATGATATTTTTGTCAAAAATACCTCTCAATGGACTCTATCAACCCATCCCAATTTGCTTTCTTCGAATTCATTACTGCAGCGGGAAAAAAATAAAACCCAAAAAAATTCGTCGGGACTTAGAAAAAAATTTCTTCGATTTTGAATAATTCCAAATATTTCCCAAACGGCTGCATATTTCTCAATTTTTCATAAAACCTTTTATGATTGCCTTTGGGAAGTCTACAAAAAATGTAAATGAATTGTTTCTTCAAAATCAATAGTCCGAGAAATAATCGAAAAAAAATCGGAAAAATCGATATATCTCCAGAACCAATAAAAAATGAGAAATGATTTTTTTGTCAAAAATACCTCTCAATTAACTCTATCAACATATCCCAATTTGGTTTCTTCGAATTCATTACCAGAGCAGAAAAAAAATAAAACCCAAAAAAATTCGTCGGGACTTGGAAAAAAATTTCGACAATTTTGAATAATTCCAAATATTTCCCAAATGGCTGCATATTTCCCAATTTTTCATAGAACCTTTTATGATTGCCATCGGGAAGTCTACAAAAAACGTAAATGAATTGTTTGTTCAAAATCAATAGTCCAAGAAATATTCGAAAAAAAATCGGAAAAATCAATATATCTCCAGAATCAATGAAAACTGAGAAATGATTTTTTAGTCAAAAATACCTCTCAATGAACTCTATCAACATATCCCAATTTGGTTTCTTCGAATTCATTACCAGAGCAGAAAAAAAATAAAACCCAAAAAAATTCGTCGGGACTTGGAAAAAAATTTCGACAATTTTGAATAATTCCAAATATTTCCCAAATTGCTGCATATTTCCAAATTTTTCATGAAACCTTTTATGATTGCTTTTGGAAAATATACAAAAAATATAAATGAATTGTTTTTTCAAATTCAGTAGTTCATGAAATATTTGAAAAAAATGCGGACAAATCGATATATTATACACATTGATCGTAGTATTCACATTATTGGTGTCCAATTATAGTTTCAAACGGATTCAATGATAAAAACAGACACGCATTGATCGTAGTATTCACATTATTGGTGTCCAATTATAGTTTTAAACGGGTTCAATGATAAAGGAAGACACTCATTGATCGTAGTATTCACATTATTGGTGTCCAATTATAGTTTCGAACTGACTCAACGATAAAGACAGACACGCATTGATCGTAGTATTCACATTATTGGTATCCAATTATAGTTTCAAACGGATTCAATGATAAAAACAGACACGCATTGATCGTAGTATTCACATTATTGGTGTCCAATTATAGTTTCAAACGGATTCAATGATAAAGAAAGACACTCATTGATCGTAGTATTCACATTATTGGTGTCCAATTATAGTTTCAAACTGACCCAACGATAATGACAGACACGCATTGATCGTAGTATTAACATTTTTGGTGTCCAATTATAGTTTCAAACGGACTCAATGATGAAGACAGACAAGCATTGATCGTAGTATTCACATTATTGGTGTCCAATTATAGTTTCAAACGGACTCAATGATGAAGACAGACAAGCATTGATCGTAGTATTCACATTATTGGTGTCCAATTATAGTTTCGAATGGATTCAATGATAAAGACAGACACACATTGATCGTAGTATTCACATTATTGGTGTCCAATTATAGTATCAAATAGATTTAATTAAAAAGACAGACACGCATTGATCGTAGTATTCACATTATTGGTATCCAATTATAGTTTGTAATCATTTTGACAATGAACCTTTAAAATAAGAACAACGCCTTAAGATCGTAGTATTCAAATAATTGGTAGATACGTGTACACGGAAAGGATATACGTGTACACGGAATGGATATACGTGTACACGGAAAGGATATACGTGTACACGGGGGGCTAGGATCGTCGCGCGAAGCGCGACAGTTAAGCCGCCGGCAGGCCAAGTGTGGGCGCAAGGCGGATGCTAGCGTAGGCGAATCCCGCGCCCAAACTTGTTATACTACGATCTTTAGAGAGTAGTATTCTACGGTCTTTCGGACAGAGAAATACAGAGGGAGCCTAACTTTTTTATTTGACTAGATAGAACTTTGAATCCAACGGGACCTTGATCCTTAATAAAAAATGGAAAAAAATCAAGAAAAAAATAATAATAATAATAATAACTTCGACCTGTAGGGGTGTCTAACTTTTTTATTCGAAAAGATAGAGAGATGGTTCAAACGGCTTAATGATCCATATCTGACACTATAAAGCATGAAAAAATTGAAAAAAATTAAAAAAAATAAAAAAAATTTTTTGTGTGCCGAAAATTTTTAAAACGCTATATTTCCCAAAATATCGAAGATATCGCAAGGGACTTTCAGTCATTTTATCAACGCGATGGCGGTATTTGTCACGTGATTTTTTTTGGCGATCGGAAAATCCGGAAAAATTTTACGGTGATTTTCCAATTTTTTTTTTCAAGTTCCTACTTTTCTCGATACCGGTTCAAGAATTGATTCGAATTCTTTCAAATTTCTTCTAGATATACTTCAATATGTCTTACGGAAGGCTGTGAGCTTTGAGAATGATCGGAAAATGATGACCGGGTTTTCCGGGAAATTTTCCGAAAAATTCCGATATTGTAAAACACAAAAAACAACGAAACCAACAATCGAAACTGAATTGTGAAAAATGTTTTTGGCAGTGCACGAATATACCAACAAATCGTAGCTCTTCGATATTTTCTCTAAAATGATCGGAAAACTGGGAAAATTTCAAATATATGAAAAAAAACATTTGAATTTCGGATAATACGAAATTACTCGGAAATGATCGATATTTTTCCGAATCACCGAGATAGCTTTTGACTGCCTTCGGAAAATCTACAATTTTATTTTTTAATTTTTTTCCCAAAATTAATAGTCCGGGAGATATCTAAAAAAATTGGAAAATCGAAATATTGACCGTACTAATAGAGGTAATGAAAAAAATAAAAGTGCATCGTATCCGCAACACATGCCTCAGTAATACCTCCAAACCGTTTTTTTCCAACTACATAAAAAGATGGAAAAAATACGAAAAAAGTGAAAAAAATTTTAAAAATTTTTTACTCCCCCTCCAAAATTGCCCAAAACTCGAAAAACAAACGAGATATCGAAAAATTTTATATAAACAATTTTGTTCCCCTTGAATAGACCTACAAAAAAGTCACGTAAAAATTTTTGCGATACCCTATAAATAAACGAAAAAACAGCTGATTTTCGTGAAAAAATGATTAAAATTATGAAAGAGGCTGAGAATACAGAGGGGGGCTATTTTTTTTATTTAAAGAGATAGAGCCACGGTTCAAAAAAGAAATTGATCCTTGTAAAAAATTAGGAAGAAACCAAGAAAAAAAACAAAAAAAAAAAATAATAATAATAATAATTGTGACACTCACTTTTTTATTTGGAGAGATAGAATCATTTTTCATAAAGAGAAAATGTGGCCCTTTGAAAAATGAATATGGAAATAAAAAAATAAAAAATTAAAAAAAATTAAAATGTCGACTCATTTTTTTTTTGTCTGTCGCCCCCGGGGCGAACGCTATGATTTCCAAACCCTTGGAGATATTGCTTTGAAATTTGAATCAAATCAATAACTCAAAAAATGTATCTCGAAAAAAATTTTTTTTTGCGATCGGAAAACCCGGAAAATTTTCAAGGTCATTTTTAAGGTTTTCACCGGTAACTCGATAGCGGTTCAGGAAATGATTTTTTCCATTCCAATTTTTTTAGAAATATGCGCCTATATAGCCTTCTCAGGTGTATAGTTTTTGAGAAGGATCGGAAAATGAAAACGGGTTTTCCGGACGATTTTCCGAAAAGTGAAAATTTCGAATAAAAACCGCACCGATGATCGAAATTGAATTTTGAACAATGCAGTGGATAGAGCTTGGAAATACAAAAAAATCATACCTCTTCAACACTTTTAAGAAAATGTCCGGAAAACTGAGAAAAATTGAAAAATATGAAAAAAAAAATTGTAATTTTTAAAAATACGAAATATCTCGGAAACTGCTGATATTTTTCCAATTTACCACGATACCTTTTTTGACCGCCTTCAAAAAATCTATAAAATATGTAGATAAATAATTCCCCTATTTTCAATAGTACAGGAAATATTTGAAAAAAACGGGAAAATCGATATATCTCCCGAATTAAGAAAAAACTTGGAAATTTATTTTTTGCAGAAGATACCTCTCAATGAACTCTATCGATCGTGTAAATTTGGTTTTTTCGAATTCAATAACAAAGCGGGAAAAAAATAAAATCCAAAAAAAAGGCTGGACTTAGAAATTTTTTTTATAAAAGCACCAAAATCTCAAAAACTAAACAAGATATGGAAAAGTGTATGGAAACAATTTTATTGTACTTCATTAGTACTACAAAAAGTTTCGAATGAATTTTTTTCCTATTTCAAAAATAAAAAAATTCGTCGGGACTTGGAAAAAATTTTCGATAATTTTGAATAATTTCAAATATTTCCCAAACGGCTGCATATTTCCAAATTTTTCATAGAACCTTTTATGATTGTTTTTGAAAAGTATACAAAAAATGTTAATGAATTGTTTCTTCAAAATCAATAGTCCGGGAAATATTTGAAAAAAAAACGGTAAAATCGATATATCTCCAGAACCAATAAAAAATGAGGAATGATTTTTTTGTCAAAAATACCTCTCAACGAACTCTATCAACTTCTTCCAATATGGTTTCTTCGAATTCATTACTACAGCGGGAAAAAAATAAAACCTAAAAAAATTCGTCGGGACTTAGAAAAAAATTTCGACAATTTTGAATAATTCCAAATATTTCCCAAACGGCTGCATATTTCTCAATTTTTCATAGAACCTTTTATGATTGCCTTGGAGAAGTCTACAAAAAATGTAAATGAATTGTTTCTTCAAAATCAATAGTCCGAGAAATAATCGAAAAAAAATCGGAAAAATCGATATATCTCCAGAACCAATTAAAAATGAGAAATGATTTTTTTGTCAAAAATACCTCTCAATTAACTCTATCAACATATCCCAATTTGGTTTCTTCGAATTCATTACCAGAGCAGAAAAAAAATAAAACCCAAAAAAATTCGTCGGGACTTAGAAAAAAATTTCGACAATTTTGAATAATTCTAAATATTTCCCAAACGGCTGCATATTTCTCAATTTTTCATAGAACCTTTTATGATTGCCTTTGGAAAGTCTACAAAAAATGTAAATGAATTGTTTCTTCAAAATCAATAGTCCAAGAAATATTCGAAAAAAAATCGGAAAAATCGATATATCTCCAGAACCAATAAAAAATGAGAAATTATTTTTTTGTCAAAAATACCTCTCAACGAACTCTATCAACCAATCCCAATTTGATTTCTTCGAATTCATTACCAGAGCAGAAAAAAAATAAAACCCAAAAAAATTCGTCGGGACTTAGAAAAAAATTCCGACAATTTTGAATAATTCCAAATATTTCCCAAACGGCTGCATATTTCCCAATTTTTCATAGAACCTTTTATGATTGCCTTTGGAAAGTCTACAAAAAATGTAAGTGAATTGTTTTTTCAAAAACAATAGTTCATGAAATATTTGAAAAAAATGCGGAAAAATCGATATATTATACACATTGATCGTAGTATTCACATTATTGGTGTCCAATTATAGTTTCAAACGGATTCAATGATAAAGACAGACACGCATTGATCGTAGTATTCACATTATTGGTGTCCAATTATAGTTTCAAACGGATTCAATGATAAAGAAAGACACTCATTGATCGTAGTATTCACATTATTGGTGTCCAATTATAGTTTCAAACTGACTCAATGATAAAGACAGACAAGCATTGATCGTAGTATTCACATTATTGGTGTCCAATTATAGTTTCAAACTGACCCAACGATAAAGACAGACACGCATTGATCGTAGTATTCACATTATTGGTGTCCAATTATAGTTTCAAACGGACTCAATGATGAAGACAGACACACATTGATCGTAGTATTCACATTATTGGTGTCCAATTATAGTTTCAAACGGATTCAATGATAGACAGACACACATTGATCGTAGTATTCACATTATTGGTGTCCAATTATAGTATCAAATAGATTCAATTATAAAGACAGACACGCATTGATCGTAGTATTCACATTATTGGTATCCAATTATAGTTTCTAATCATTTTGACAATGAACCTTTAAAATAAGAACAACGCCTTAAGATCGTAGTATTCAAATAATTGGTAGATACGTGTACACGGAAAGGATATACGTGTACACGGAATGGATATACGTGTACACGGAAAGGATATACGTGTACACGGAAAGGATATACGTGTACACGGGGGGCTAGGATCGTCGCGCGAAGCGCGACAGTTAAGCCGCCGGCAGGCCAAGTGTGGGCGCAAGGCGGATGCTAGCGTAGGCGAATCCCGCGCCCAAACTTGTTATACTACGATCTTTAGAGAGTAGTATTCTACGGTCTTTCGGACAGAGAAATACAGAGGGAGCCTAACTTTTTTATTTGAATAGATAGAACTTTGAATCCAACGGGACCTTGATCCTTAATAAAAAATGGAAAAAAATCGAAAAAAAAATAATAATAATAATAATAACTTCGACCTGTAGGGGTGTCTAACTTTTTTATTCGAAAAGATAGAGAGATGGTTCAAACGGCTTAATGATCCATATCTGACACTATAAAGCATGAAAAAATTGAAAAAAATTAAAAAAAATAAAAAAAATTTTTTGTGTGTCGAAAATTTTTAAAACGCTATATTTCCCAAAATATCGAAGATATCGCTCGGGACTTTCAGTCATTTTATCAACGCGATGACGGTATTTGTCACGTGATTTTTTTTTGCGATCGGAAAATCCGGAAAAATTTTACGGTGATTTTCCGATTTTTTTTTTCAAGTTCCTACTTTTCTCGATACCGTTTCAAGAATTGATTCGAATCCTTTCAAATTTCTTCTAGATATACTTCAATATGTCTCACAGAAGGCTGTGAGTTTTGAGAATGATCGGAAAATGATGACCGGGTTTTCCGGGAAATTTTCCGAAAAATTCCGATATTGTAAAACACAAAAAACAACGAAACCAACAATCGAAACTGAATTGTGAAAAATGTTTTTGGCAGTGCACGAATATACCAACAAATCGTAGCTCCTCGATATTTTCTCTAAAATGATCGGAAAACTGGGAAAATTTCAAAAAAATGAAAAAAAACATTTGAATTTCGGATAATACGAAATTACTCGGAAATGGTCGATATTTTTCCGAATCACCGAGACAGATTTTGACTGCCTTTGGAAAATCTACAATTTTGTTTTTTAATTTTTTTCCCAAAATTAATAGTCCGGGAGATATCTAAAAAAATTGGAAAATCGAAATATTGACCGTACTAATAGAGGTAATGAAAAAAATAAAAGTGCATCGTATCCGCAACACTTGCCTCAGTGATACCTCCAAACCGTTTTTTTCCAACTACATAAAAAGATGGAAAAAATACGAAAAAAGTGAAAAAAATATTAAAAATTTTTTACTCCCCCTCCAAAATTGCCCAAAACTCGAAAAACAAACGAGATATCGAAAAATTTTATATAAACAATTTTGTTCCCCTTAAATAGACCTACAAAAAAGTCACGTGAAAATTTTTGCGATACCCTATAAATAAACGAAAAAACAGCTGATTTTCGTGAAAAAATGATTAAAATTATGAAAGAGGCTGAGAATACAGAGGGGGGCTATTTTTTTTATTTAAAGAGATAGAGCCACGGTTCAAAAAAGAAATTGATCCTTGTAAAAAATTAGGAAGAAACCAAGAAAAAAAACAAAAAAAAAAAATAATAATAATAATAATTGTGACACTCACTTTTTTATTTGGAGAGATAGAATCATTTTTCATAAAGAGAAAATGTGGCCCTTTGAAAAATGAATATGGAAATAAAAAAATAAAAAATTAAAAAAAATTAAAATGTCGACTCATTTTTTTTTTGTCTGTCGCCCCCGGGGCGAACGCTATGATTTCCAAACCCTTGGAGATATTGCTTTGAAATTTGAATCAAATCAATAACTCAAAAAATGTATCTCGAAAAAAATTTTTTTTTGCGATCGGAAAACCCGGAAAATTTTCAAGGTCATTTTTAAGGTTTTCACCGGTAACTCGATAGCGGTTCAGGAAATGATTTTTTCCATTCCAATTTTTTTAGAAATATGCGCCTATATAGCCTTCTCAGGTGTATAGTTTTTGAGAAGGATCGGAAAATGAAAACGGGTTTTCCGGACGATTTTCCGAAAAGTGAAAATTTCGAATAAAAACCGCACCGATGATCGAAATTGAATTTTGAACAATGCAGTGGATAGAGCTTGGAAATACAAAAAAATCATACCTCTTCAACACTTTTAAGAAAATGTCCGGAAAACTGAGAAAAATTGAAAAATATGAAAAAAAAAATTGTAATTTTTAAAAATACGAAATATCTCGGAAACTGCTGATATTTTTCCAATTTACCACGATACCTTTTTTGACCGCCTTCAAAAAATCTATAAAATATGTAAATAAATAATTTCCCTATTTTCAATAGTACAGGAAATATTTGAAAAAAACGGGAAAATCGATATATCTCCCGAATTAAGAAAAAACTTGGAAATTTATTTTTTGCAGAAGATACCTCTCAATGAACTCTATCGATCGTGTTAATTTGGTTTTTTCGAATTCAATAACAAAGCGGGAAAAAAATAAAATCCAAAAAAAAGGCTGGACTTAGAAATTTTTTTTATAAAAGCACCAAAATCTCAAAAACTAAACAAGATATGGAAAAGTGTATGGAAACAATTTTATTGTACTTCATTAGTACTACAAAAAGTTTCGAATGAATTTTTTTCCTATTTCAAAAATAAAAAAATTCGTCGGGACTTGGAAAAAATTTTCGATAATTTTGAATAATTTCAAATATTTCCCAAACGGCTGCATATTTCCAAATTTTTCATAGAACCTTTTATGATTGTTTTTGAAAAGTATACAAAAAATGTTAATGAATTGTTTCTTCAAAATCAATAGTCCGGGAAATATTTGAAAAAAAAACGGTAAAATCGATATATCTCCAGAACCAATAAAAACTGAGAAATGATTTTTTTGTCAAAAATACCTCTCAATGAACTCCATCAACATATCCCAGTTGGGTTTCTTCGAATTCATTACCAGAGAAGAAAAAAAAATAAAACCCAAAAAAATTCGTCGGGACTTAGAAAAAAATTTCGACAATTTTGAATAATTCTAAATATTTCCCAAACGGCTGCATATTTCTCAATTTTTCATAAAGCCTTTTATGATTGCCTTCGGGAAGTCTACAAAAAATGTAAATGAATTGTTTCTTCAAAATCAATAGTCCGAGAAATAATCGAAAAAAAATCGGAAAAATCGATATATCTCCAGAACCAATAAAAAATGAGAAATGATTTTTTTGTCAAAAATACCTCTCAATGGACTCTATCAACCCATCCCAATTTGCTTTCTTCGAATTCATTACTGCAGCGGGAAAAAAATAAAACCCAAAAAAATTCGTCGGGACTTAGAAAAAAATTTCTTCGATTTTGAATAATTCCAAATATTTCCCAAACGGCTGCATATTTCTCAATTTTTCATAGAACCTTTTATGATTGCCTTTGGGAAGTCTACAAAAAATGTAAATGAATTGTTTCTTCAAAATCAATAGTCCGAGAAATAATCGAAAAAAAATCGGAAAAATCGATATATCTCCAGAACCAATAAAAAATGAGAAATGATTTTTTTGTCAAAAATACCTCTCAATTAACTCTATCAACATATCCCAATTTGGTTTCTTCGAATTCATTACCAGAGCAGAAAAAAAATAAAACCCAAAAAAATTCGTCGGGACTTGGAAAAAAATTTCGACAATTTTGAATAATTCTAAATATTTCCCAAACGGCTGCATATTTCCAAATTTTTCATAGAACCTTTTATGATTGCCTTTGGAAAATATACAAAAAATGTAGATGAATTGTTTCTTCAAAATCAATAGTCCGGGAAATATTTGAAAAAAAATCGGAAAAATCGATATATCTCCAGAACCAATAAAAAATGAGAAAAGATTTTTTTGTTAAAAATACATCTCAATGGACTCTATCAACATATCCCAATTTGATTTCTTCGAATTCATTACTGCAGCGGGAAAAAAATAAAACCCAAAAAAATTCGTCGGGACTTGGAAAAAATTTTCGATAATTTTGAATAATTCCAAATGTTTCCCAAACGGCTGCATATTTCTCAATTTTTCATAAAACCTTTTATGATTGCCTTCGGGAAGTCTACAAAAAATGTAAATGAATTGTTTCTTCAAAATCAATAGTCCGAGAAATAATCGAAAAAAAATCGGAAAAATCGATATATCTCCAGAACCAATAAAAAATGAGAAAAGATTTTTTTGTCAAAAATACCTCTCAATGAACTCTATCAACATATCCCAGTTTGGTTTCTTCGAATTCATTACCAGAGCAGAAAAAAAATAAAACCCAAAAAAATTCGTCGAGACTTAGAAAAAAATTTCGCCAATTTTGAATAATTCTAAATATTTCCCAAACGGCTGCATATTTCCCAATTTTTCATAGAACCTTTTATGATTGCCTTTGGGAAGTCTACAAAAAATGTAAATGAATTGTTTCTTCAAAATCAATAGTCCGAGAAATAATCGAAAAAAAATCGGAAAAATCGATATATCTCCAGAACCAATAAAAAATGAGAAATGATTTTTTTGTCAAAAATACCTCTCAATTAACTCTATCAACATATCCCAATTTGGTTTCTTCGAATTCATTACTGCAGCGGAAAAAAAATAAAACCCAAAAAAATTCGTCGGGACTTGGAAAAAAATTTCGACAATTTTGAATAATTCTAAATATTTCCCAAACGGCTGCATATTTCCAAATTTTTCATAGAACCTTTTATGATTGCCTTTGGAAAATATACAAAAAATGTAGATGAATTGTTTCTTCAAAATCAATAGTCCGGGAAATATTTGAAAAAAAATCGGAAAAATCGATATATCTCCAGAACCAATAAAAAATGAGAAAAGATTTTTTTGTTAAAAATACATCTCAATGGACTCTATCAACATATCCCAATTTGATTTCTTCGAATTCATTACTGCAGCGGGAAAAAAATAAAACCCAAAAAAATTCGTCGGGACTTGGAAAAAATTTTCGATAATTTTGAATAATTCCAAATGTTTCCCAAACGGCTGCATATTTCCCAATTTTTCATAGAACCTTTTATGATTGCTCTTGGAAAATATACAAAAAATATAAATGAATTGTTTTTTCAAAATCAATAGTTCATGAAATATTTGAAAAAAATGCGGAAAAATCGATATATTATACACATTGATCGTAGTATTCACATTTTTGGTGTCCAATTATAGTTTCAAACGGATTCAATGATAAAAACAGACACGCATTGATCGTAGTATTCACATTATTGGTGTCCAATTATAGTTTCAAACGGATTCAATGATAAAGAAAGACACTCATTGATCGTAGTATTCACATTATTGGTATCCAATTATAGTTTCAAATGGATTCAATGATAAAAACAGACACGCATTGATCGTAGTATTCACATTATTGGTGTCCAATTATAGTTTCAAACGGATTCAATGATGAAGACAGACACTCATTGATCGTAGTATTCACATTATTGGTGTCCAATTATAGTTTCAAACCCAACGATAAAGACAGACACGCATTGATCGTAGTATTCACATTATTGGTGTCTAATTATAGTTTCAAACGGACTCAATGATGAAGACAAACAAGCATTGATCGTAGTATTCACATTATTGGTGTCCAATTATAGTTTCAAACGGATTCAATGATAAAGACAGACACACGTTGATCGCAATATTCACATTATTGGTGTCCAATTATAGTATCAAATGGATTCAATGATAAAGACAGACATGCATTGATCGTAGTATTCACATTATTGGTGTCCAATTATAGTTTTTAATCATTTTGACAATGAACGTTTAAAATAAGAACAACGCCTTAAGATCGTTGTATTCAAATAATTGGTATGTACGTGTACACGGAAAGGATATACGTGTACACGGAAAGGATATACGTGTACACGGAAAGGATATACGTGTACACGGAAAGGATATACGTGTACACGGAAAGGATATACGTGTACACGGGGGGCTAGGATCGTCGCGCGAAGCGCGATAGTTAAGCCGCCGGCAGGCCAAGTGTGGGCGCAAGGCGGATGCTAGCGTAGGCGAATCCCGCGCCCATACTTGTTATACTACGATCTTTAGAGAGTAGTATTCTACGGTCTTTCGGACAGAGAAATACAGAGGGAGCCTAACTTTTTTATTTGACTAGATAGAACTTTGAATCCAACGGGACCTTGATCCTTAATAAAAAATGGAAAAAAATCAAGAAAAAAATAATAATAATAATAATAACTTCGACCTGTAGGGGTGTCTAACTTTTTTATTCGAAAAGATAGAGAGATGGTTCAAACGGCTTAATGATCCATATCTGACACTATAAAGCATGAAAAAATTGAAAAAAATTAAAAAAAATAAAAAAAATTTTTTGTGTGCCGAAAATTTTTAAAACGCTATATTTCCCAAAATATCGAAGATATCGCAAGGGACTTTCAGTCATTTTATCAACGCGATGACGGTATTTGTCACGTGATTTTTTTTGGCGATCGGAAAATCCGGAAAAATTTTACGGTGATTTTCCAATTTTTTTTTTCAAGTTCCTACTTTTCTCGATACCGGTTCAAGAATTGATTCGAATTCTTTCAAATTTCTTCTAGATATACTTCAATATGTCTTACGGAAGGCTGTGAGCTTTGAGAATGATCGGAAAATGATGACCGGGTTTTCCGGGAAATTTTCCGAAAAATTCCGATATTGTAAAACACAAAAAACAACGAAACCAACAATCGAAACTGAATTGTGAAAAATGTTTTTGGCAGTGCACGAATATACCAACAAATCGTAGCTCTTCGATATTTTCTCTAAAATGATCGGAAAACTGGGAAAATTTCAAATATATGAAAAAAAACATTTGAATTTCGGATAATACGAAATTACTCGGAAATGATCGATATTTTTCCGAATCACCGAGATAGCTTTTGACTGCCTTCGGAAAATCTACAATTTTATTTTTTAATTTTTTTCCCAAAATTAATAGTCCGGGAGATATCTAAAAAAATTGGAAAATCGAAATATTGACCGTACTAATAGAGGTAATGAAAAAAATAAAAGTGCATCGTATCCGCAACACATGCCTCAGTAATACCTCCAAACCGTTTTTTTCCAACTACATAAAAAGATGGAAAAAATACGAAAAAAGTGAAAAAAATTTTAAAAATTTTTTACTCCCCCTCCAAAATTGCCCAAAACTCGAAAAACAAACGAGATATCGAAAAATTTTATATAAACAATTTTGTTCCCCTTGAATAGACCTACAAAAAAGTCACGTAAAAATTTTTGCGATACCCTATAAATAAACGAAAAAACAGCTGATTTTCGTGAAAAAATGATTAAAACAAGTTTGGGCGCGGGATTCGCCTACGCTAGCATCCGCCTTGCGCCCACACTTGGCCTGCCGGCGGCTTAACTGTCGCGCTTCGCGCGACGATCCTAGCCCCCCGTGTACACGTATATCCTTTCCGTGTACACGTATATCCATTCCGTGTACACGTATATCCTTTCCGTGTACACGTATCTACCAATTATTTGAATACTACGATCTTAAGGCGTTGTTCTTATTTTAAAGGTTCATTGTCAAAATGATTACAAACTATAATTGGATACCAATAATGTGAATACTACGATCAATGCGTGTCTGTCTTTTTAATTAAATCTATTTGATACTATAATTGGACACCAATAATGTGAATACTACGATCAATGTGTGTCTGTCTTTATCATTGAATCCATTCGAAACTATAATTGGACACCAATAATGTGAATACTACGATCAATGCTTGTCTGTCTTCATCATTGAGTCCGTTTGAAACTATAATTGGACACCAATAATGTGAATACTACGATCAATGCTTGTCTGTCTTCATCATTGAGTCCGTTTGAAACTATAATTGGACACCAAAAATGTTAATACTACGATCAATGCGTGTCTGTCATTATCGTTGGGTCAGTTTGAAACTATAATTGGACACCAATAATGTGAATACTACGATCAATGAGTGTCTTTCTTTATCATTGAATCCGTTTGAAACTATAATTGGACACCAATAATGTGAATACTACGATCAATGCGTGTCTGTTTTTATCATTGAATCCGTTTGAAACTATAATTGGATACCAATAATGTGAATACTACGATCAATGCGTGTCTGTCTTTATCGTTGAGTCAGTTCGAAACTATAATTGGACACCAATAATGTGAATACTACGATCAATGAGTGTCTTCCTTTATCATTGAACCCGTTTAAAACTATAATTGGACACCAATAATGTGAATACTACGATCAATGCGTGTCTGTTTTTATCATTGAATCCGTTTGAAACTATAATTGGACACCAATAATGTGAATACTACGATCAATGTGTATAATATATCGATTTGTCCGCATTTTTTTCAAATATTTCATGAACTACTGAATTTGAAAAAACAATTCATTTATATTTTTTGTATATTTTCCAAAAGCAATCATAAAAGGTTTCATGAAAAATTTGGAAATATGCAGCAATTTGGGAAATATTTGGAATTATTCAAAATTGTCGAAATTTTTTTCCAAGTCCCGACGAATTTTTTTGGGTTTTATTTTTTTTCTGCTCTGGTAATGAATTCGAAGAAACCAAATTGGGATATGTTGATAGAGTTCATTGAGAGGTATTTTTGACTAAAAAATCATTTCTCAGTTTTCATTGATTCTGGAGATATATTGATTTTTCCGATTTTTTTTCGAATATTTCTTGGACTATTGATTTTGAACAAACAATTCATTTACGTTTTTTGTAGACTTCCCGATGGCAATCATAAAAGGTTCTATGAAAAATTGGGAAATATGCAGCCATTTGGGAAATATTTGGAATTATTCAAAATTGTCGAAATTTTTTTCCAAGTCCCGACGAATTTTTTTGGGTTTTATTTTTTTTCTGCTCTGGTAATGAATTCGAAGAAACCAAATTGGGATATGTTGATAGAGTTAATTGAGAGGTATTTTTGACAAAAAAATCATTTCTCATATTTTATTGGTTCTGGAGATATATCGATTTTTCCGATTTTTTTTCGATTATTTCTCGGACTATTGATTTTGAAGAAACAATTCATTTACATTTTTTGTAGACTTCCCAAAGGCAATCATAAAAGGTTCTATGAAAAATTGAGAAATATGCAGCCGTTTGGGAAATATTTGGAATTATTCAAAATCGAAGAAATTTTTTTCTAAGTCCCGACGAATTTTTTTAGGTTTTATTTTTTTCCCGCTGTAGTAATGAATTCGAAGAAACCAAATTGGAAGAAGTTGATAGAGTTCGTTGAGAGGTATTTTTGACAAAAAAATCATTCCTCATTTTTTATTGGTTCTGGAGATATATCGATTTTACCGTTTTTTTTTCAAATATTTCCCGGACTATTGATTTTGAAGAAACAATTCATAAACATTTTTTGTATACTTTTCAAAAACAATCATAAAAGGTTCTATGAAAAATTTGGAAATATGCAGCCGTTTGGGAAATATTTGAAATTATTCAAAATTATCGAAAATTTTTTCCAAGTCCCGACGAATTTTTTTATTTTTGAAATAGGAAAAAAATTCATTCGAAACTTTTTGTAGTACTAATGAAGTACAATAAAATTGTTTCCATACACTTTTCCATATCTTGTTTAGTTTTTGAGATTTTGGTGCTTTTATAAAAAAAATTTCTAAGTCCAGCCTTTTTTTTGGATTTTATTTTTTTCCCGCTTTGTTATTGAATTCGAAAAAACCAAATTCACACGATCGATAGAGTTCATTGAGAGGTATCTTCTGCAAAAAATAAATTTCCAAGTTTTTTCTTAATTCGGGAGATATATCGATTTTCCCGTTTTTTTCAAATATTTCCTGTACTATTGAAAATAGGGAAATTATTTATTTACATATTTTATAGATTTTTTGAAGGCGGTCAAAAAAGGTATCGTGGTAAATTGGAAAAATATCAGCAGTTTCCGAGATATTTCGTATTTTTAAAAATTACAATTTTTTTTTTCATATTTTTCAATTTTTCTCAGTTTTCCGGACATTTTCTTAAAAGTGTTGAAGAGGTATGATTTTTTTGTATTTCCAAGCTCTATCCACTGCATTGTTCAAAATTCAATTTCGATCATCGGTGCGGTTTTTATTCGAAATTTTCACTTTTCGGAAAATCGTCCGGAAAACCCGTTTTCATTTTCCGATCCTTCTCAAAAACTATACACCTGAGAAGGCTATATAGGCGCATATTTCTAAAAAAATTGGAATGGAAAAAATCATTTCCTGAACCGCTATCGAGTTACCGGTGAAAACCTTAAAAATGACCTTGAAAATTTTCCGGGTTTTCCGATCGCAAAAAAAAATTTTTTTCGAGATACATTTTTTGAGTTATTGATTTGATTCAAATTTCAAAGCAATATCTCCAAGGGTTTGGAAATCATAGCGTTCGCCCCGGGGGCGACAGACAAAAAAAAAATGAGTCGACATTTTAATTTTTTTTAATTTTTTATTTTTTTATTTCCATATTCATTTTTCAAAGGGCCACATTTTCTCTTTATGAAAAATGATTCTATCTCTCCAAATAAAAAAGTGAGTGTCACAATTATTATTATTATTATTTTTTTTTTTTGTTTTTTTTCTTGGTTTCTTCCTAATTTTTTACAAGGATCAATTTCTTTTTTGAACCGTGGCTCTATCTCTTTAAATAAAAAAAATAGCCCCCCTCTGTATTCTCAGCCTCTTTCATAATTTTAATCATTTTTTCACGAAAATCAGCTGTTTTTTCGTTTATTTATAGGGTATCGCAAAAATTTTTACGTGACTTTTTTGTAGGTCTATTCAAGGGGAACAAAATTGTTTATATAAAATTTTTCGATATCTCGTTTGTTTTTCGAGTTTTGGGCAATTTTGGAGGGGGAGTAAAAAATTTTTAATATTTTTTTCACTTTTTTCGTATTTTTTCCATCTTTTTATGTAGTTGGAAAAAAACGGTTTGGAGGTATTACTGAGGCATGTGTTGCGGATACGATGCACTTTTATTTTTTTCATTACCTCTATTAGTACGGTCAATATTTCGATTTTCCAATTTTTTTAGATATCTCCCGGACTATTAATTTTGGGAAAAAAATTAAAAAATAAAATTGTAGATTTTCCGAAGGCAGTCAAAAGCTATCTCGGTGATTCGGAAAAATATCGATCATTTCCGAGTAATTTCGTATTATCCGAAATTCAAATGTTTTTTTTCATATATTTGAAATTTTCCCAGTTTTCCGATCATTTTAGAGAAAATATCGAAGAGCTACGATTTGTTGGTATATTCGTGCACTGCCAAAAACATTTTTCACAATTCAGTTTCGATTGTTGGTTTCGTTGTTTTTTGTGTTTTACAATATCGGAATTTTTCGGAAAATTTCCCGGAAAACCCGGTCATCATTTTCCGATCATTCTCAAAGCTCACAGCCTTCCGTAAGACATATTGAAGTATATCTAGAAGAAATTTGAAAGAATTCGAATCAATTCTTGAACCGGTATCGAGAAAAGTAGGAACTTGAAAAAAAAAATTGGAAAATCACCGTAAAATTTTTCCGGATTTTCCGATCGCCAAAAAAAATCACGTGACAAATACCGCCATCGCGTTGATAAAATGACTGAAAGTCCCTTGCGATATCTTCGATATTTTGGGAAATATAGCGTTTTAAAAATTTTCGGCACACAAAAAATTTTTTTTATTTTTTTTAATTTTTTTCAATTTTTTCATGCTTTATAGTGTCAGATATGGATCATTAAGCCGTTTGAACCATCTCTCTATCTTTTCGAATAAAAAAGTTAGACACCCCTACAGGTCGAAGTTATTATTATTATTATTATTTTTTTCTTGATTTTTTTCCATTTTTTATTAAGGATCAAGGTCCCGTTGGATTCAAAGTTCTATCTAGTCAAATAAAAAAGTTAGGCTCCCTCTGTATTTCTCTGTCCGAAAGACCGTAGAATACTACTCTCTAAAGATCGTAGTATAACAAGTTTGGGCGCGGGATTCGCCTACGCTAGCATCCGCCTTGCGCCCACACTTGGCCTGCCGGCGGCTTAACTGTCGCGCTTCGCGCGACGATCCTAGCCCCCCGTGTACACGTATATCATTTCCGTGTACACGTATATCCTTTCCGTGTACACGTATATCCATTCCGTGTACACGTATATCCTTTCCGTGTACACGTATCTACCAATTATTTGAATACTACGATCTTAAGGCGTTGTTCTTATTTTAAAGGTTCATTGTCAAAATGATTACAAACTATAATTGGATACCAATAATGTGAATACTACGATCAATGAGTGTCTTTCTTTATCATTGAATCCGTTTGAAACTATAATTGGACACCAATAATGTGAATACTACGATCAATGCGTGTCTGTTTTTATCATTGAATCCGTTTGAAACTATAATTGGACACCAATAATGTGAATACTACGATCAATGTGTATAATATATCGATTTTTCCGCATTTTTTTCAAATATTTCATGAACTATTGATTTTGAAAAAACAATTCATTTATATTTTTTGTATATTTTCCAAAAGCAATCATAAAAGGTTCTATGAAAAATTGGGAAATATGCAGCCGTTTGGGAAATATTTAGAATTATTCAAAATTGTCGAAATTTTTTTCTAAGTCCCGACGAATTTTTTTGGGTTTTATTTTTTTTCTGCTCTGGTAATGAATTCGAAGAAACCAAATTGGGATATGTTGATAGAGTTAATTGAGAGGTATTTTTGACAAAAAAATCATTTCTCATTTTTTATTGGTTCTGGAGATATATCGATTTTTCCGATTTTTTTTCGATTATTTCTCGGACTATTGATTTTGAAGAAACAATTCATTTACATTTTTTGTAGACTTCTCAAAGGCAATCATAAAAGGTTCTATGAAAAATTGGGAAATATGCAGCCGTTTGGGAAATATTTAGAATTATTCAAAATTGGCGAAATTTTTTTCTAAGTCTCGACGAATTTTTTTGGGTTTTATTTTTTTTCTGCTCTGGTAATGAATTCGAAGAAACCAAACTGGGATATGTTGATAGAGTTCATTGAGAGGTATTTTTGACAAAAAAATCTTTTCTCATTTTTTATTGGTTCTGGAGATATATCGATTTTTCCGATTTTTTTTCGATTATTTCTCGGACTATTGATTTTAAAGAAACAATTCATTTACATTTTTTGTAGACTTCCCGAAGGCAATCATAAAAGGTTCTATGAAAAATTGGGAAATATGCAGCCGTTTGGGAAATATTTGGAATTATTCAAAATTGTCGAAATTTTTTTCTAAGTCCCGACGAATTTTTTTGGGTTTTATTTTTTTTCTGCTCTGGTAATGAATTCGAAGAAACCAAATTGGGATATGTTGATAGAGTTAATTGAGAGGTATTTTTGACAAAAAAATCATTTCTCATTTTTTATTGGTTCTGGAGATATATCGATTTTTCCGATTTTTTTTCGATTATTTCTCGGACTATTGATTTTGAAGAAACAATTCATTTACATTTTTTGTAGACTTCCCAAAGGCAATCATAAAAGGTTCTATGAAAAATTGAGAAATATGCAGCCGTTTGGGAAATATTTGGAATTATTCAAAATTGTCGAAATTTTTTTCTAAGTCCCGACGAATTTTTTTGGGTTTTATTTTTTTCCCGCTGCAGTAATGAATTCGAAGAAAGCAAATTGGGATGGGTTGATAGAGTCCATTGAGAGGTATTTTTGACAAAAATATCATTTCTCATTTTTTATTGGTTCTGGAGATATATCGATTTTTCCGATTTTTTTTCGATTATTTCTCGGACTATTGATTTTGAAGAAACAATTCATTTACATTTTTTGTAGACTTCTCAAAGGCAATCATAAAAGGTTCTATGAAAAATTGAGATATATGCAGCCGTTTGGGAAATATTTGGAATTATTCAAAATTGTCGAAATTTTTTTCCAAGTCCCGACGAATTTTTTTAGGTTTTATTTTTTTCCCGCTGTAGTAATGAATTCGAAGAAACCAAATTGGAAGAAGTTGATAGAGTTCGTTGAGAGGTATTTTTGACAAAAAAATCATTCCTCATTTTTTATTGGTTCTGGAGATATATCGATTTTACCGTTTTTTTTTCAAATATTTCCCGGACTATTGATTTTGAAGAAACAATTCATTAACATTTTTTGTATACTTTTCAAAAACAATCATAAAAGGTTCTATGAAAAATTTGGAAATATGCAGCCGTTTGGGAAATATTTGAAATTATTCAAAATTATCGAAAATTTTTTCCAAGTCCCGACGAATTTTTTTATTTTTGAAATAGGAAAAAAATTCATTCGAAACTTTTTGTAGTACTAATGAAGTACAATAAAATTGTTTCCATACACTTTTCCATATCTTGTTTAGTTTTTGAGATTTTGGTGCTTTTATAAAAAAAATTTCTAAGTCCAGCCTTTTTTTTGGATTTTATTTTTTTCCCGCTTTGTTATTGAATTCGAAAAAACCAAATTTACACGATCGATAGAGTTCATTGAGAGGTATCTTCTGCAAAAAATAAATTTCCAAGTTTTTTCTTAATTCGGGAGATATATCGATTTTCCCGTTTTTTTCAAATATTTCCTGTACTATTGAAAATAGGGAAATTATTTATTTACATATTTTATAGATTTTTTGAAGGCGGTCAAAAAAGGTATCGTGGTAAATTGGAAAAATATCAGCAGTTTCCGAGATATTTCGTATTTTTAAAAATTCCATTTTTTTTTTTCATATTTTTCAATTTTTCTCAGTTTTCCGGACATTTTCTTAAAAGTGTTGAAGAGGTATGATTTTTTTGTATTTCCAAGCTCTATCCACTGCATTGTTCAAAATTCAATTTCGATCATCGGTGCGGTTTTTATTCGAAATTTTCACTTTTCGGAAAATCGTCCGGAAAACCCGTTTTCATTTTCCGATCCTTCTCAAAAACTATACACCTGAGAAGGCTATATAGGCGCATATTTCTAAAAAAATTGGAATGGAAAAAATCATTTCCTGAACCGCTATCGAGTTACCGGTGAAAACCTTAAAAATGACCTTGAAAATTTTCCGGGTTTTCCGATCGCAAAAAAAAATTTTTTCCGAGATACATTTTTTGAGTTATTGATTTGATTCAAATTTCAAAGCAATATCTCCAAGGGTTTGGAAATCATAGCGTTCGCCCCGGGGGCGACAGACAAAAAAAAAATGAGTCGACATTTTAATTTTTTTTAATTTTTTATTTTTTTATTTCCATATTCATTTTTCAAAGGGCCACATTTTCTCTTTATGAAAAATGATTCTATCTCTCCAAATAAAAAAGTGAGTGTCACAATTATTATTATTATTATTTTTTTTTTTTGTTTTTTTTCTTGGTTTCTTCCTAATTTTTTACAAGGATCAATTTCTTTTTTGAACCGTGGCTCTATCTACTCAAATAAAAAAAATAGGCCCCCTCTATATTCTCAGCCTCTTTCATAATTTTAATCATTTTTTCACGAAAATCAGCTGTTTTTTCGTTTATTTATAGGGTATCGCAAAAATTTTTACGTGACTTTTTTGTAGGTCTATTCAAGGGGAACAAAATTGTTTATATAAAATTTTTCGATATCTCGTTTGTTTTTCGAGTTTTGGGCAATTTTGGAGGGGGAGTAAAAAATTTTTAATATTTTTTTCACTTTTTTCGTATTTTTTCCATCTTTTTATGTAGTTGGAAAAAAACGGTTTGGAGGTATTACTGAGGCATGTGTTGCGGATACGATGCACTTTTATTTTTTTCATTACCTCTATTAGTACGGTCAATATTTCGATTTTCCAATTTTTTTAGATATCTCCCGGACTATTAATTTTGGGAAAAAAATTAAAAAATAAAATTGTAGATTTTCCGAAGGCAGTCAAAAGCTATCTCGGTGATTCGGAAAAATATCGATCATTTCCGAGTAATTTCGTATTATCCGAAATTCAAATGTTTTTTTTCATATATTTGAAATTTTCCCAGTTTTCCGATCATCTTAGAAAAAATATCGAAGATGTGATTTGTTGGTATATTCGTGCTCTACCAAAAACATTTTTCACAATTCAGTTTCGATTGTTGGTTTCGTTGTTTTTTGTGTTTTACAATATCGGAATTTTTCGGAAAATTTCCCGGAAAACCCGGTCATCATTTTCCGATCATTCTCAAAGCTCACAGCCTTCCGTAAGACATATTGAAGTATATCTAGAAGAAATTTGAAAGGATTCGAATCAATTCTTGAACCGGTATCGAGAAAAGTAGGAACTTGAAAAAAAAAATCGGAAAATCACCGTAAAATTTTTCCGGATTTTCCGATCGCCAAACAAAGTCACGTGACAAATACCGTCATCGAGTTGATAAAATGACTGAAAGTCCCAAGCGATATCTTTGATAGTTTGGGAAATATAGCCTTTTAAAAATTTTCGACACACAAAAAATTTTTTTTATTTTTTTTAATTTTTTTCAGTTTTTTCATCCTTTATAGTGTCAGATATGGATCATTATCCCGTTTGAACCATCTCTCTATCTTTTCGAATAAAAAAGTTAGGCACCCCTACAGGTCGAAGTTATTATTATTATTATTATTATTTTCTTGATTTTTTTCTATTTTTTATTAAGGATCAAGGTCCCGTTGGATTCAAAGTTCTATCTATTCAAATAAGAAAGTTAGGCTCCCTCTGTATTTCTCTGTCCGAAAGACCGTAGAATACTACTCTCTAAAGATCGTAGTATAACAAGTATGGGCGCGGGATTCGCCTACGCTAGCATCCGCCTTGCGCCCACACTTGGCCTGCCGGCGGCTTAACTATCGCGCTTCGCGCGACGATCCTAGCCCCCCGTGTACACGTATATCCTTTCCGTGTACACGTATATCCTTTCCGTGTACACGTATATCCTTTCCGTGTACACGTATATCCTTTCCGTGTACACGTATATCCTTTCCGTGTACACGTATATCCTTTCCGTGTACACGTATATCCTTTCCGTGTACACGTACATACCAATTATTTGAATACAACGATCTTAAGGCGTTGTTCTTATTTTAAACGTTCATTGTCAAAATGATTAAAAACTATAATTGGACACCAATAATGTGAATACTACGATCAATGCATGTCTGTCTTTATCATTGAATCCATTTGATACTATAATTGGACACCAATAATGTGAATACTACGATCAACGTGTGTCTGTCTTTATCATTGAATCCGTTTGAAACTATAATTGGACACCAATAATGTGAATACTACGATCAATGCTTGTTTGTCTTCATCATTGAGTCCGTTTGAAACTATAATTAGACACCAATAATGTGAATACTACGATCAATGCGTGTCTGTCTTTATCGTTGGGTTTGAAACTATAATTGGACACCAATAATGTGAATACTACGATCAATGCGTGTCTGTTTTTTTCATTGAATCCATTTGAAACTATAATTGGATACCAATAATGTGAATACTACGATCAATGAGTGTCTTTCTTTATCATTGAATCCGTTTGAAACTATAATTGGACACCAATAATGTGAATACTACGATCAATGCGTGTCTGTTTTTATCATTGAATCCGTTTGAAACTATAATTGGACACCAATAATGTGAATACTACGATCAATGTGTATAATATATCGATTTTTCCGCATTTTTTTCAAATATTTCATGAACTATTGATTTTGAAAAAACAATTCATTTATATTTTTTGTATATTTTCCAAAAGCAATCATAAAAGGTTCTATGAAAAATTGGGAAATATGCAGCCGTTTGGGAAATATTTAGAATTATTCAAAATTGTCGAAATTTTTTTCTAAGTCCCGACGAATTTTTTTGGGTTTTATTTTTTTTCTGCTCTGGTAATGAATTCGAAGAAACCAAATTGGGATATGTTGATAGAGTTAATTGAGAGGTATTTTTGACAAAAAAATCATTTCTCATTTTTTATTGGTTCTGGAGATATATCGATTTTTCCGATTTTTTTTCGATTATTTCTCGGACTATTGATTTTGAAGAAACAATTCATTTACATTTTTTGTAGACTTCCCAAAGGCAATCATAAAAGGTTCTATGAAAAATTGGGAAATATGCAGCCGTTTGGGAAATATTTAGAATTATTCAAAATTGGCGAAATTTTTTTCTAAGTCTCGACGAATTTTTTTGGGTTTTATTTTTTTTCTGCTCTGGTAATGAATTCGAAGAAACCAAACTGGGATATGTTGATAGAGTTCATTGAGAGGTATTTTTGACAAAAAAATCTTTTCTCATTTTTTATTGGTTCTGGAGATATATCGATTTTTCCGATTTTTTTTCGATTATTTCTCGGACTATTGATTTTAAAGAAACAATTCATTTACATTTTTTGTAGACTTCCCGAAGGCAATCATAAAAGGTTCTATGAAAAATTGGGAAATATGCAGCCGTTTGGGAAATATTTGGAATTATTCAAAATTGTCGAAATTTTTTTCTAAGTCCCGACGAATTTTTTTAGGTTTTATTTTTTTCCCGCTGTAGTAATGAATTCGAAGAAACCAAATTGGAAGAAGTTGATAGAGTTCGTTGAGAGGTATTTTTGACAAAAAAATCATTCCTCATTTTTTATTGGTTCTGGAGATATATCGATTTTACCTTTTTTTTTTCAAATATTTCCCGGACTATTGATTTTGAAGAAACAATTCATTAACATTTTTTGTATACTTTTCAAAAACAATCATAAAAGGTTCTATGAAAAATTTGGAAATATGCAGCCGTTTGGGAAATATTTGAAATTATTCAAAATTATCGAAAATTTTTTCCAAGTCCCGACGAATTTTTTTATTTTTGAAATAGGAAAAAAATTCATTCGAAACTTTTTGTAGTACTAATGAAGTACAATAAAATTGTTTCCATACACTTTTCCATATCTTGTTTAGTTTTTGAGATTTTGGTGCTTTTATAAAAAAAATTTCTAAGTCCAGCCTTTTTTTTGGATTTTATTTTTTTCCCGCTTTGTTATTGAATTCGAAAAAACCAAATTTACACGATCGATAGAGTTCATTGAGAGGTATCTTCTGCAAAAAATAAATTTCCAAGTTTTTTCTTAATTCGGGAGATATATCGATTTTCCCGTTTTTTTCAAATATTTCCTGTACTATTGAAAATAGGGAAATTATTTATTTTGATATTTTATAGATTTTTTGAAGGCGGTCAAAAAAGGTATCGTGGTAAATTGGAAAAATATCAGCAGTTTCCGAGATATTTCGTATTTTTAAAAATTACAATTTTTTTTTTCATATTTTTCAATTTTTCTCAGTTTTCCGGACATTTTCTTAAAAGTGTTGAAGAGGTATGATTTTTTTGTATTTCCAAGCTCTATCCACTGCATTGTTCAAAATTTAATTTCGATCATCGGTGCGGTTTTTATTCGAAATTTTCACTTTTCGGAAAATCGTCCGGAAAACCCGTTTTCATTTTCCGATCCTTCTCAAAAACTATACACCTGAGAAGGCTATATAGGCGCATATTTCTAAAAAAATTGGAATGGAAAAAATCATTTCCTGAACCGCTATCGAGTTACCGGTGAAAACCTTAAAAATGACCTTGAAAATTTTCCGGGTTTTCCGATCGCAAAAAAAAATTTTTTTCGAGATACATTTTTTGAGTTATTGATTTGATTCAAATTTCAAAGCAATATCTCCAAGGGTTTGGAAATCATAGCGTTCGCCCCGGGGGCGACAGACAAAAAAAAAATGAGTCGACATTTTAATTTTTTTTAATTTTTTATTTTTTTATTTCCATATTCATTTTTCAAAGGGCCACATTTTCTCTTTATGAAAAATGATTCTATCTCTCCAAATAAAAAAGTGAGTGTCACAATTATTATTATTATTTTTTTTTTTTTTTGTTTTTTTTCTTGGTTTCTTCCTAATTTTTTACAAGGATCAATTTCTTTTTTGAACCGTGGCTCTATCTCTTTAAATAAAAAAAATAGCCCCCCTCTGTATTCTCAGCCTCTTTCATAATTTTAATCATTTTTTCACGAAAATCAGCTGTTTTTTCGTTTATTTATAGGGTATCGCAAAAATTTTTACGTGACTTTTTTGTAGGTCTATTTAAGGGGAACAAAATTGTTTATATAAAATTTTTCGATATCTCGTTTGTTTTTCGAGTTTTGGGCAATTTTGGAGGGGGAGTAAAAAATTTTTAATATTTTTTTCACTTTTTTCGTATTTTTTCCATCTTTTTATGTAGTTGGAAAAAAACGGTTTGGAGGTATCACTGAGGCAAGTGTTGCGGATACGATGCACTTTTATTTTTTTCATTACCTCTATTAGTACGGTCAATATTTCGATTTTCCAATTTTTTTAGATATCTCCCGGACTATTAATTTTGGGAAAAAAATTAAAAAACAAAATTGTAGATTTTCCAAAGGCAGTCAAAATCTGTCTCGGTGATTCGGAAAAATATCGACCATTTCCGAGTAATTTCGTATTATCCGAAATTCAAATGTTTTTTTTCATTTTTTTGAAATTTTCCCAGTTTTCCGATCATTTTAGAGAAAATATCGAGGAGCTACGATTTGTTGGTATATTCGTGCACTGCCAAAAACATTTTTCACAATTCAGTTTCGATTGTTGGTTTCGTTGTTTTTTGTGTTTTACAATATCGGAATTTTTCGGAAAATTTCCCGGAAAACCCGGTCATCATTTTCCGATCATTCTCAAAACTCACAGCCTTCTGTGAGTCATATTGAAGTATATCTAGAAGAAATTTGAAAGGATTCGAATCAATTCTTGAAACGGTATCGAGAAAAGTAGGAACTTGAAAAAAAAAATCGGAAAATCACCGTAAAATTTTTCCGGATTTTCCGATCACAAAAAAAAATCACGTGACAAATACCGTCATCGCGTTGATAAAATGACTGAAAGTCCCGAGCGATATCTTCGATATTTTGGGAAATATAGCGTTTTAAAAATTTTCGACACACAAAAAATTTTTTTTATTTTTTTTAATTTTTTTCAATTTTTTCATGCTTTATAGTGTCAGATATGGATCATTAAGCCGTTTGAACCATCTCTCTATCTTTTCGAATAAAAAAGTTAGACACCCCTACAGGTCGAAGTTATTATTATTATTATTATTTTTTTTTCGATTTTTTTCCATTTTTTATTAAGGATCAAGGTCCCGTTGGATTCAAAGTTCTATCTAGTCAAATAAAAAAGTTAGGCTCCCTCTGTATTTCTCTGTCCGAAAGACCGTAGAATACTACTCTCTAAAGATCGTAGTATAACAAGTATGGGCGCGGGATTCGCCTACGCTAGCATCCGCCTTGCGCCCACACTTGGCCTGCCGGCGGCTTAACTATCGCGCTTCGCGCGACGATCCTAGCCCCCCGTGTACACGTATATCCTTTCCGTGTACACGTATATCCTTTCCGTGTACACGTATATCCTTTCCGTGTACACGTATATCCTTTCCGTGTACACGTATATCCTTTCCGTGTACACGTACATACCAATTATTTGAATACAACGATCTTAAGGCGTTGTTCTTATTTTAAACGTTCATTGTCAAAATGATTAAAAACTATAATTGGACACCAATAATGTGAATACTACGATCAATGCATGTCTGTCTTTATCATTGAATCCATTTGATACTATAATTGGACACCAATAATGTGAATACTACGATCAACGTGTGTCTATCTTTATCATTGAATCCGTTTGAAACTATAATTGGACACCAATAATGTGAATACTACGATCAATGCTTGTTTGTCTTCATCATTGAGTCCGTTTGAAACTATAATTAGACACCAATAATGTGAATACTACGATCAATGCGTGTCTGTCTTTATCGTTGGGTTTGAAACTATAATTGGACACCAATAATGTGAATACTACGATCAATGAGTGTCTGTCTTCATCATTGAATCCGTTTGAAACTATAATTGGACACCAATAATGTGAATACTACGATCAATGCGTGTCTGTTTTTATCATTGAATCCATTTGAAACTATAATTGGATACCAATAATGTGAATACTACGATCAATGAGTGTCTTTCTTTATCATTGAATCCGTTTGAAACTATAATTGGACACCAATAATGTGAATACTACGATCAATGCGTGTCTGTTTTTATCATTGAATCCGTTTGAAACTATAATTGGACACCAATAATGTGAATACTACGATCAATGTGTATAATATATCGATTTTTCCGCATTTTTTTCAAATATTTCATGAACTATTGATTTTGAAAAAACAATTCATTTATATTTTTTGTATATTTTCCAAAAGCAATCATAAAAGGTTCTATGAAAAATTGGGAAATATGCAGCCGTTTGCAGTCCCGACGAATTTTTTTGGGTTTTATTTTTTTTCTGCTCTGGTAATGAATTCGAAGAAACCAAATTGGGATATGTTGATAGAGTTAATTGAGAGGTATTTTTGACAAAAAAATCATTTCTCATTTTTTATTGGTTCTGGAGATATATCGATTTTTCCGATTTTTTTTCGATTATTTCTTGGACTATTGATTTTGAAGAAACAATTCATTTACATTTTTTGTAGACTTCCCAAAGGCAATCATAAAAGGTTCTATGAAAAATTGGGAAATATGCAGCCGTTTGGGAAATATTTAGAATTATTCAAAATTGGCGAAATTTTTTTCTAAGTCTCGACGAATTTTTTTGGGTTTTATTTTTTTTCTGCTCTGGTAATGAATTCGAAGAAACCAAACTGGGATATGTTGATAGAGTTCATTGAGAGGTATTTTTGACAAAAAAATCTTTTCTCATTTTTTATTGGTTCTGGAGATATATCGATTTTTCCGATTTTTTTTCGATTATTTCTCGGACTATTGATTTTAAAGAAACAATTCATTTACATTTTTTGTAGACTTCCCGAAGGCAATCATAAAAGGTTCTATGAAAAATTGGGAAATATGCAGCCGTTTGGGAAATATTTGGAATTATTCAAAATTGTCGAAATTTTTTTCTAAGTCCCGACGAATTTTTTTGGGTTTTATTTTTTTTCTGCTCTGGTAATGAATTCGAAGAAACCAAATTGGGATATGTTGATAGAGTTAATTGAGAGGTATTTTTGACAAAAAAATCATTCCTCATTTTTTATTGGTTCTGGAGATATATCGATTTTTCCGATTTTTTTTCGATTATTTCTCGGACTATTGATTTTGAAGAAACAATTCATTTACATTTTTTGTAGACTTCCCAAAGGCAATCATAAAAGGTTCTATGAAAAATTGAGAAATATGCTGCCGTTTGGGAAATATTTGGAATTATTCAAAATCGAAGAAATTTTTTTCTAAGTCCCGACGAATTTTTTTGGGTTTTATTTTTTTCCCGCTGCAGTAATGAATTCGAAGAAAGCAAATTGGGATGGGTTGATAGAGTCCATTGAGAGGTATTTTTGACAAAAATATCATTTCTCATTTTTTATTGGTTCTGGAGATATATCGATTTTTCCGATTTTTTTTCGATTATTTCTCGGACTATTGATTTTGAAGAAACAATTCATTTACATTTTTTGTAGACTTCTCAAAGGCAATCATAAAAGGTTCTATGAAAAATTGAGATATATGCAGCCGTTTGGGAAATATTTGGAATTATTCAAAATTGTCGAAATTTTTTTCTAAGTCCCGACGAATTTTTTTAGGTTTTATTTTTTTCCCGCTGTAGTAATGAATTCGAAGAAACCAAATTGGAAGAAGTTGATAGAGTTCGTTGAGAGGTATTTTTGACAAAAAAATCATTCCTCATTTTTTATTGGTTCTGGAGATATATCGATTTTACCGTTTTTTTTTCAAATATTTCCCGGACTATTGATTTTGAAGAAACAATTCATTAACATTTTTTGTATACTTTTCAAAAACAATCATAAAAGGTTCTATGAAAAATTTGGAAATATGCAGCCGTTTGGGAAATATTTGAAATTATTCAAAATTATCGAAAATTTTTTCCAAGTCCCGACGAATTTTTTTATTTTTGAAATAGGAAAAAAATTCATTCGAAACTTTTTGTAGTACTAATGAAGTACAATAAAATTGTTTCCATACACTTTTCCATATCTTGTTTAGTTTTTGAGATTTTGGTGCTTTTATAAAAAAAATTTCTAAGTCCAGCCTTTTTTTTGGATTTTATTTTTTTCCCGCTTTGTTATTGAATTCGAAAAAACCAAATTTACACGATCGATAGAGTTCATTGAGAGGTATCTTCTGCAAAAAATAAATTTCCAAGTTTTTTCTTAATTCGGGAGATATATCGATTTTCCCGTTTTTTTCAAATATTTCCTGTACTATTGAAAATAGGGAAATTATTTATTTACATATTTTATAGATTTTTTGAAGGCGGTCAAAAAAGGTATCGTGGTAAATTGGAAAAATATCAGCAGTTTCCGAGATATTTCGTATTTTTAAAAATTACAATTTTTTTTTTCATATTTTTCAATTTTTCTCAGTTTTCCGGACATTTTCTTAAAAGTGTTGAAGAGGTATGATTTTTTTGTATTTCCAAGCTCTATCCACTGCATTGTTCAAAATTCAATTTCGATCATCGGTGCGGTTTTTATTCGAAATTTTCACTTTTCGGAAAATCGTCCGGAAAACCCGTTTTCATTTTCCGATCCTTCTCAAAAACTATACACCTGAGAAGGCTATATAGGCGCATATTTCTAAAAAAATTGGAATGGAAAAAATCATTTCCTGAACCGCTATCGAGTTACCGGTGAAAACCTTAAAAATGACCTTGAAAATTTTCCGGGTTTTCCGATCGCAAAAAAAAATTTTTTTCGAGATACATTTTTTGAGTTATTGATTTGATTCAAATTTCAAAGCAATATCTCCAAGGGTTTGGAAATCATAGCGTTCGCCCCGGGGGCGACAGACAAAAAAAAAATGAGTCGACATTTTAATTTTTTTTAATTTTTTATTTTTTTATTTCCATATTCATTTTTCAAAGGGCCACATTTTCTCTTTATGAAAAATGATTCTATCTCTCCAAATAAAAAAGTGAGTGTCACAATTATTATTATTATTATTTTTTTTTTTTGTTTTTTTTCTTGGTTTCTTCCTAATTTTTTACAAGGATCAATTTCTTTTTTGAACCGTGGCTCTATCTCTTTAAATAAAAAAAATAGCCCCCCTCTGTATTCTCAGCCTCTTTCATAATTTTAATCATTTTTTCACGAAAATCAGCTGTTTTTTCGTTTATTTATAGGGTATCGCAAAAATTTTTACGTGACTTTTTTGTAGGTCTATTTAAGGGGAACAAAATTGTTTATATAAAATTTTTCGATATCTCGTTTGGTTTTCGAGTTTTGGGCAATTTTGGAGGGGGAGTAAAAAATTTTTAATATTTTTTTCACTTTTTTCGTATTTTTTCCATCTTTTTATGTAGTTGGAAAAAAACGGTTTGGAGGTATTACTGAGGCATGTGTTGCGGATACGATGCACTTTTATTTTTTTCATTACCTGTATTAGTACGGTAAATACTTCGATTTTCCAATTTTTTTAGATATCTCCCGGACTATTAATTTTGGGAAAAAAATTAAAAAACAAAATTGTAGATTTTCCAAAGGCAGTCAAAAGCTGTCTCGGTGATTCGGAAAAATATCGATCATTTCCGAGTAATTTCGTATTATCCGAAATTCAAATGTTTTTTTTCATATATTTGAAATTTTCCCAGTTTTCCGATCATTTTAGAGAAAATATCGAAGACCTATGATTTGTTGGTATATTCGTGCACTGCCAAAAACATTTTTCACAATTCAGTTTCGATTGTTGGTTTCGTTGTTTTTTGTGTTTTACAATATCGGAATTTTTCGGAAAATTTCCCGGAAAATCCGGTCATCATATTCCGATCATTCTCAAAACTCACCGCCTTCTGTAAGACATATTGAAGTATATCTAGAAGAAATTTGAAAGAATTCGAATCAATTCTTGAACCGGTATCGAGAAAAGTAGGAACTTGAAAAAAAAAATCGGAAAATCACCGTAAAATTTTTCCGGATTTTCCGATCGCCAAAAAAAATCACGTGACAAATACCGTCATCGCGTTGATAAAATGACTGAAAGTCCCTTGCGATATCTTCGATATTTTGGGA